>VWZV01016132.1:167381-419151 GCA_013397155.1 Irena cyanogastra
TATTTGTGTGTGTGTGTGTGTGTGTGTGTGTGTAATGGCAATCAACAGGGGTGACATCAGTGTCCTGTGTCATTAGGGGGATCCCCCACCGGCGGTCCCCAGCCCTGATTTAACCCCCTGGGCGCCAGGCCGTAGCGGCAGCCAGATTTTCCCGAAGAGGGATACCCCACAACAGCTCTTCCTCTCTCTGCTCCCCTCTTCCCCATTCACAGGGGCAGCTCGGGCTGCGGGAGAGGGAGCAGCCGTGCCCAGAGGAGGCATCAGACCGCACTGCATGGCATTGCATTGCACTGCGCATCCTCTCTCCCTCCCTCCCTCCCCACCGCCTACTGCTGCAGCCTGCCTTCCTCCCTCCATCCCCCCATCCTCCCCGCGTCCCACCTCACATCGCTCCCCTGCGTCTCTCACTCCTACATCCCTCCCTCCTATAGCCCTCCTCCTGCATCCCTCTCTCCTACATCCCTCCTCCTGTATCCCTTCTCCTGTATCCCTCCTACATCCCTCCCTCCTACATCCCTCCTCCTGTATCCCTCCTACATCCCTCCCTCCTGCATCCCTCTCTCCACCCCTCCCTCCTTCCCTCCCTCCCTCTGCCTGCGCAGAGCCGCGGACATGGCGCTCAGCAATTTCCTCTTCGCTCAGTGCATCTGCTATTTCCTGGCCTTTCTCTTCAGCTTCATCGTGGTGGTGCCACTCTCCGAGAATGGCAACGACTTCCACGGCCGGTGCCTGCTCTTCACCGAGGGCATGTGGCTCAACGCCAACCTGACGGTGGAGCGGCAGCGCTTCACGGTGCAGGAGTGGGGGCCCGAGGCTGCTTGCCGCTTTAGCATCTTCACCGGGCTCCTCTCCCTGCTGCTGGCCACAGTGCAGGCGTGGAGGACCCTCTTCTTCCTCTGCAAAGGGCACGAGGAGTAAGTATCGCTGGGGTAAGCCCGTCCCTCCCACAGGCTGGGGCAGGTGGGAGCAGCCTGGGGGTGAGCGCTGGGCTTTGCACCGTCCGGGTCCTGCTCCCCAGAGGGGTTTGGGGAGAGGAGGTGCCTTGCCCGTGTCCGTCTGCACACACCGTGCACACCCCAGCCGTGTCCAGGCCCTCTCTGGAGGATGCTCCCGTGCAGAGGTTGGGGTGGGGGTCAGATCCGCTGCCGTGCACCCACTGCCCTTTGGCAGTCTTGGTGCAGCGTGTGGCCACTCAGCTGCAGTGGGCACCAGAGGGTTTGGGGGCCGTGGGGTGGTGCTGGAGGCTGGGGCTCGCAGGTGCCTCTTGACCATGGTCCCTCTACACATCCGTGCCAGAGAAGGCCGTCCCCAGGTGTGTGAAAAACCTCAAAACAACATGGCTGTGCGTGGGGGGCCACAAGGGAGAAGTTGGTGACTCCCCTCTCTTTCTTGTGCTGCTTTTCTTGTGTACATGGCAGCTACTGCAGACAACAACTATTGCTTGGTTACGACATGAGAGCAGTGCTGAGCTCTCCCTGCAGCAGCTCAGGGCTGCACTGGCTGCTGGTTCCTGTGCTCAGACAACCCAAGGGGCATCCTGAAACAGTGTGGGGAAGGATTCCACAGCATCCCACCCCAGCAGCTGTAGTGAGAGGTTTGGTGGGCCCAGCAGCAGCTCAGGAGCACTGTGATGTTCTGTGCTTGCCTCTCTGGTGGCCTGAGAGGACAGAGACCCTGGTGCAGGTAACCCAGGTGCTGCAGGGCCAGGGCTGGACAATGCACTGGTGCCTGTCTAAACTGGGAGGGTATTTTCCCCATGGTTTAGGAGCCATGCCAAGGGTAAATGCAAAGGACTCCTGTCCAGGTCCATTTGGATTAGAGGCTTCTTGAGTAAGGGGCTGTTGCATCTGGGTTTGGTAATCCTGGAGACTGTGTAGCAGTGTTGTCTTTCTGGCTCTTTCCAACCAATCTGAACCTGCCTCATACTAAGTAAGTGTGGACCAGAAACTTACTCCATATTAAAACATACCTTACACTAAACACAACCACATATTTCTTAATATCTTTGAATTCAGCTTCCTCAGGCGATCCAGTGTCTGTAGAGGGTTAATTGAATTTCAATGCTTTGCAGGTCAGAGCTAGCTAAGTTTTAAAATGGTGACATTTGGATTAGATGTTTGGCCTGCTTCCAAAAGTGGCTATTAACTTCAAAACTGTTGGGCAGGCCCCTGAAAAGTGTCCCTTTAGGAGCTGCTTTCAGGCCCTTTTGGGAGTTGTATAATTACACTGTTCATAGTTGTTCCAGGCAGGAAAGGCAGAAGGCTGTGGGGTCATGGGGAGCAAAGGTGGAGCAAGTTGGGATGATGAGATAACCACAGAAGACCACAGGAGGGTGAAATGTGGCAAGATGCCTGGGAACAGCAGTTTCATGGTAAGAAGGAAGGTCTGTCCTGTGCCACATCAGCCACTGTAGGAAAAGCAGGCAGGTCTCACGCTGTCCTGATTTTAGACAACCATTTGTTAAAGGTTCAAATGGACACAAAAACATTTCAAACAGAGATAAATGTGAGCTCTTCACCATACATGATGATTGTCTGTTCTGATTAGAGGCAGTTGAAAAATGTCATAGCTGATGATCCCATTGAGGAGGATCACTGCTGCTGGGCCAGCTCCAGGGTGAGCCAGCCAAGGCAGCCAGGGTTAGTTAGCATCCTTTGCACCTTCCATGTGCAATGGCTTTGAATGATTGCTGACACATAGTTATGACTGGCTAAAAAACCTTAAAAGGGTCTCAGCATCCCTTGCCTCAGCACCCTGGGGCTCTTCAGCTCAGCTGGAGGGTAGATGTATAGCTCAGATACTTCATTGCTAGGGTTGCAAAGCAACTTTAGGTGTAAACATTTATTATTAAAGGACATTCACTCAATCTGCAATGCATAGCTTGAAGTTCTGATCTAAGGAGGAAAAATCAGGTGATCTAGAGAGCCAAATAAGCGGTTTTCTGTCAGGATGCTCTGGCATCAGTGATGGTTTCTCTCGCCAGATGCAAATCAAGTGTAAGGCTGAGCCCTGCTTTGCTCGTGGGAGGTCAGATCCTGGACCATGGAATCTCTCTTGCTGCAGGGTAGGAAATAGAGGGAGAACTGGAGATCCTGGGCTGCGATTACCCACAGAATAATCCTGGTAACTGCTCCTTTTCTGGAGCTGTTACCAATTCTGGTGCCAAGTCTGTTTTATTCTGTGAACAGCTCAAGTCTTTTCGGCCTCTCAGACCAGTGCCATGCTGAGGTGCACACAGAGGATGTGATCTGATTTCAGCAGTGCTTGGGATGAAATCCAGGATAGGTGTGAAGTCAGGGCAAAGAACATGCAAAAATCTGGTCTGCTCATAGCAGCTCTCACTGTATGGTGACCCCAGCACACAGCAGAGGTGAACTCATCTACTCCACCAAGCCCAGCTAAACCAGAGCAGGATTCAGCTTATTGTTCATCCAAAAGTCAGGTGTCCTGGCATCCAGCACCCACTATGGGCTATGGGGCACTTCTTGAAGGTGGTTTACTTCACTTCTTTTCTATCAGTCTTGGGGTGAGAAAACTGTCACTTTGGAGAGAGCCTAGGCAGCCTCTCTAAAGCCACATCAACCCAGGAGCAAACATCCTAACTCTGCTGATAATTGCTTCCTCATCTCATTTTAAAGACGTTCTCCTGAAGTCATAAATACATCATGTATAACCTGTAGAAATTAGGATTGTCCAACTCAGAACCCTCCAGGACTCAAACACTCATTTAAAAAGTCTCTTGGCTTTTCATTTAATGAGCAACCAGGGAAAAGAAGTGACTAAGGGTTTTTTTCTTCTCTGGGGTGAGTAGATTCATTCTATCACTAGCACAATGAGTGGCATTGGTGAGAAATTTGTTGTATTCATCTTTACCACACACTCTGAATAGGATGATCTGCCTCCTGGAGCTGCCAGTCTTTCTCCAACCTGGAGCAGATGTCCAGTTTTTGCATAATATGACATTCCAAGGTGTCCTATTCTAAACAGCCACTTAGAGCAGTTTCAAGTAGAGAAGGGCTTTGCCAGGTGACTGGGGTTAGAAACTTTCCACAGCTAGAATTCAGGTGAGGAGTTAAAGAGTGAGGCTGGAAAATGAGTGAGTGATTCCATGGCCTTATGGGAAATCTGTCAGCATCCCATCCATCCCACTCCAAACACTGCACGTGCTGAGGGAAGGCCCTGGTTGGGCAGATTTAATGGGGCTGAGGTAAATTGATATTCAGCTGGCAGACATAGCATACTGACACCAAAGCCAGAGAAATCCTGGGAGAAGCTGGCCTGCTCTGCAAATTGCCCATAAAACTGAGATTCGTGTCCTGTGATGGCAGTACCTTGTGTTACATTGCTTAAAATGATTATAGCTATCAGTTCTGTTTTTTATTTTTAGTTTCCCTCTTCCAAGCAATTTTTGTCCCAATTATCACTTAAGTCATGGAATAATTTTAGCTCCAGTTACTACATAATTGGAGCTAATGACATTTATTTTAACAATGGTGATTTTCATCATTACAGCTAATGAAAGCCACATTGTGTATGAACAATCACCACTTATTATATAAAGCCACATCTTCTTATGGTTAAAAAAGAAATCAAAATCAAAAGCATTTGCAAGCGAAGGTAGTGTGACTCAAAATCAAGTCTGTAGTGTTTCAATGTGTTAGGTGTTCTTAATTAAAGATGTGTTTTAAATGGAAACTGATATCTTTGTGCCCACTCTGTGCTGCTTGCAGAGACTGCTGATGTTGTGTTTCAGCTGTTTATGAGTTACATTTTTCTTCCCTTTTATTACAGCTCTTTCTTTTACGCCTTCCTGAATCTGCTGATCAGCGCCTTTGTGGTGTTCATCACATTTATTGCCAGCACTATAGTGAGTGTAGGATTTAACATGTGGTGTGATGCAATTACTGAAAAAGGAAGCATGCCAAATAGGTTAGTATTGAAGAATACATTTTATTCCTTTTTTTTTTCCATATAGGCACAATTGAACTGTGGTGTTACCAAGTGTAGTTGTTACATGCAAGATGAGCAAGGGGGAGAAGGCATCTGTAATATGAAAATCCAGAGTTGTTTCATGTGGAACAAGAAAAAGCAAATCAAACTTCTTTTTGTTTATTTAGAAGCCCACAAAGAAAAGTGTGTTTCCATCATATTTTGTGGTCTCTTTGAATCATGATCATATGAAAAACAAATCCATTGTGTTAAAATTTTTTATTTCCAAAGGAATGCTAGATTTAGAGTTTTTCTAAGAATGGGGGGAGTGTGGCCTTGTGAGCAGGGCAGGGGGCTGGGGGTCAGGGCTCCCGGCTTGCAATCCTGGTTCTGCCCCCAACCCACTGTGTGACACTAGGCAAGTCACTTATCCTGCCTGTGCCACAACTCATCATCAGACAAAAAATTTGGGGTAGAATTCCTTGCCTTGTAGTGATGCTGTGGATGCCCTGAGAGCCACAGAGTGGAAAGCACTTTGTAAGCACACAGTACAGATGGCTGATGCTTTGTTACAGTCACAAAATGTACAGCTCCTAAAATGGTCCACTGTATCCCACGATGCTTATGCTCCTTATAGGAAACATGATGAGTTGAGGAAGATTTGCTCCTATCAAACAAATAGGATGAAGAGAGAAGAAAATGTGACATTTTATGTCATATGATATTGAATGAATGTACTACTTAAAGCATACATTTATGTTGCACATTGTCATATGTTGTAAAATGCCATAGTGAATGTTCTGTTTAGGGCTGCAACGATTAATCGAATTACTCGAATATTCGGTTAAAAATTCAATTACAAAAACATCTAATCGAATATTCGGGTAAGAACCCGAGGTGACCGACAGCACTGAAAAGGAGAGAGAAGAGGCTGCAGAAATCAACCAAGAGGTAGAATGACAACCTCAAAACCCTGGGATTTTTTTTCACACCAATAATGGTCCAAGTTATTTGTAAAATCTGTAGGCAGCCCCTATCTTACCATCAGAGTGTCATCTCCTTGCTGGAGCATCCGAAACAAAAACATAATTCCTTCTTCTGAGGCTTTTCCTGATGAAGTCAAAAGGTAACAGAGGATCATACACTTTGTTTCATTGAGGGGTGAAATGACCAACCTGGGGTGATGCCAGGGGCAAATCTGTGGGAGGCAAGGGGGCAGTGGGAAAGAGGGGTTTAAGGATGCTGTTTATAATAACTATTACAATTCCACTTATGAAAGATTTGTGCTATCACTTACATAATTTTTTTTTGTAAAAGAAAGTAATTTTTATCTTAGTTTTAGAGAAGATCAGCAAACAACCTGATGATTGCAATAACTTAATTATCCTTTGATAGAATGTGCCATTGTGTCTGTTCAAAATACATTTAATATGTTGCTTCATTTTATGTTCGATTTACCTAGAATCTCTTAAATTTTCTTTTTTTTTTTTTTCCCTTCCAAATGCCTTTCTGGGTAGCTGTGAAGAATTGCAGGATATAGATCTTGAGCTGAACTTGGAAAACTCTGCTTTCTATGACCAATTTGCTATTGCACAGGTAGGTCAGACTAAGTCATGGTTCTGTTCCAGTTAATTTGCCTTTTGCTTATTGACCTGGGATTGCTGGAGCTGAACTACCATTCTCAGAAATCAATGGGAATGTTTCCACTGACTTCAATGAGTGCTGAATCACAATGATAGTGATGGGCACATTTGCCTTTTAAATTCAAATTAGACAGTTTTGAATGCAGTTTTGAATACCTGAATACAGGTCAAAGCCTCACCTGATCACTGATCTTGTTAATCACGACAGCAAAGTCATTGTTTATCCAGAAGATGAGGCCTGCAAAAGTTGCAGCACTCTGGTGTCCTGGATCTTTACTGTTCGAAATAATTTCTGACCTGCACCACGTTGTGGAGTTCCTAGTTTTGCCTTCCTTGACTTTGTCTGAGATCACCTAAGCTATATAAATATCAGACCACTGAAAATAATCAAAAATTAATTCATTCAGATAGGGCTGTGTTCTGACGAATCCATGAGAATTAGACCTCTAAGGCTGTCAGACCTTTCTGTGGAATATTCTAGCTCTAAGTCAATGATCAGAGTCAGTGAACCCTGGGACATGAGCACATACTAATTTTGCAGGGACGACAGTCCCATCCCTGCAGGGCTGCACCCTTACAAAGGCTTATGTTGTCCCACATGGAAAGAGGCATTAGCCTGCCTGGAACATTCCTTGAGGTAACCCTGCCTCTTGGGCATGAGCCAGGTTTTTGTCTTTGTTGCCAACATTGGCATCTAGATGCCCAGCTCAGGCATAACTGCATTTAGGAAAGAAATATGCCATAAAAGTGACTCCTTTATATGAAGAACCCAGGACCTCCCTGGATGTAGATTGGCATGACTCCATGGGTTTGGTCCAGCTGAGGTTTGCATAATCACCTGGACAGCTGACTTTGTTTTTACAGTACTGTACTGACCTCTTTATAATTTCTTTCCTTCTCCAGTTTGGTCTCTGGGCTGCCTGGCTGACTTGGCTGGCAATTACCATTCTGGCTTTCCTGAAGGTTTATCACAACTACAGACAGGAGGATCTGCTAGATAGCCTGATCCATGAGAAGGAGCTGTTGCTAGGAAGATCCCCTTCACGATCCTCTTTGCAAGATGACAAAAGTGGCATGATCTAAAGTGTAAGCGAATTTCCAGGGCAGGATCTAGATTTTATTATTCAGTGATGTGAGCTGAAGCTGAGTCAGGGTATAGAGTGTGTGAGATCTTTTCTTTTCCTGAAATGAAATGTAATTGTGAATCACTCACTTCCCCCATAAGAAATTGCTGGCAGAAATACTGATACTAGGATAAAGAGAATGAACTGCCCTATGTGCCTATTGCACAGCAAACTTTTTGTCCTGTGCAGGCAAAATTTGTACCCTGCCCTTGTCAGCAGAGCTCCCGCATGCCATTGCTGGCTTTTGGGACAGGGGCCATTTTTGAGGATTGAGCTGGCAAGACCAGGCTACAGCATCCAGGCTATTTCTTCAAGCTATTCTTCAACAACAGCTGTAACTGGAGCTGCATTCAGTCCCTCCTCTCTCCCTCTCCTCCCTTTTGCCAGTGAAGCTGCTCCTGTTCTCTCTTTATCCTGGGAAGTTGCAGCTCTAGCTTGGGTGCAGGCTCTCGCTGTCTCTGCTTTCGCTGTGTATGGATGCACTGCTGACAAACATGTTGCTCCTGCTCTGATTTTATTTAAAACATAGAGACCTGTGTTCCAGACTTGGTATTTAATATTGGACAGTGTTAATGAATTCCATGAAACACATATATTATGATAGCACCTGTCAAAAACTGTGTATAATATGGAAGGATGATGGAGAGTTTTTGTGGTTTTGTTTCTTCTTAGATTTTGGCATGACCAGCATTTATTATGACTTCTGAAGTGTAGCTAGAAATTGCTGAAGCTTGCATACTTAGAAATTAAGCTGAATAGATAGTATTAATTCTTGTGCATTTATAAATGTAACTCGGTCCCTAACATTGTGTACGATTCTGTTTTGAATATTAGAATTTATTTGTGATATTTATTTCATATAGGATATGCAAAATTACTGTAAGCATTTGCATTGTAGGTTTCTATGTATAAACATAGCAAGGAGTTCAAACAGCTGAGTTATTTTGTAGGTAGTTCAGTGCTGAATGGGTCCATTCTCCCCACCCATGGGCAGGAGTTCCAGGGCAGATGAATTTTGCTGTGAAAAGGAAGAAGAATTGCTATTTACACAAAGCTCACTGGTGACTGTGTTGTTGCTTTCAGTTTTGCTTGGCCAGTGCTTCAACAAATCAGGTGGATTGTTGAGATCAGAGGTAGTTCTGATAATTAAGAAGAGTCACTCAGAGGAGTGTGGGATTTGCATGGCAGAGAAGTAAAGCTGTACTAGGATTAAGCATTTATCTCCAGGTACACATTACAAACAAGATCTCAAATCAGCAGAAAACTTGAGCAAACAACTAAGTTTGGACTGACGATTTTTTGGGGGTATGCTGACACTGCCTGTAGTACCTGTGTTTGAGTTGAGACTGAATTTATTGCAACAGAAGTGCAAACTACACACAATTATATGACCTGGTAAATCTGAATGAGGGCAGAGAAGACAGCAGGCTTCTACTACCTCAGAGCTCAAGCCTGGGGTTAGCACAACCATGCAGATTTCCTGTTGTCTTCTAGGGACTCTCTGATGCTCAGTTAAGTACCAGCTTAAGCATTTCATTGAAACAATATTTGATGTCAGGACAAATCCCTCAATTATTAAGCATTTTAGGATATAAAATCTGACATTGTATTTAACTGCCAAAATGTTCTCATAGGTTTAGAGAAAAATCCCTCCATGGGCCCTAAGCAGTAAGCCAGCCCTGTGAACATTGCTTACAACCCCAGCTGGCCACAGCTCTCTGTAGAGAGGCCTTGTTCTTCAGCCTGATTTCTGCCCACGAGAGAATGCAATTCCTTTGAAAGATTTGCAGTGGTGGCTTTTTTTGTAGTTGGGAGTTGACATCAGAGGAGGACTCCTGGAGAAGGAATCAGAGATCAAGTTAATTAATACCAATTTAAAATTCAGATACCAGGACTGTCAGAGTGCCTTTTTTTTTTTTTTATTCATTTGGTCTAATAGTTTGGCTATTAAGAAAAATATCTTCACTGAAAGGCTTGTCAAGCACTGAGCAGGCTGCCCAGGGAAGTGTGGAGTCACCATTCCTGGGTGTGTTTAAAAGAAAGGTATATGTGGCACTGAGGGGCATGGTTTAGTGGTGGCCTTTGCAGTGCCAGGCTAGTGGTTTGACTGGATGATCCTAGAGGTCTTTTTCAACCTAAATTACTCTGTCTCTAGTAGGAGATGTACTCTTGCAAGTACCTGAGTCCATTGCCAGGGAATGACCTCCTTCACACCCTGAAGAAGAGCCTGGGTCTTGTAAGTTAGCTTGTTTTCCCAGTTTCCCCAGTTTCTCCAGCTGTAAAAGGCAGTCTCACTTTCACTCAGCAGTGATGTCTCTTCCCACAAATTACCTCAGTGCATGCCTTACTCCTTGTGTGGAGCCACGATGCTGCTTTGTATAACATGTTTTATGTACATGCCAAATCAGGCTGAGGCTGAAGTGACATGTGGCTTGGGACCACTGTTCCTGGTGCTGCCTGAGGGTTTGAAGAACCAGGAGGCAGAAGATGACAAGTGTCTTCTTGTGGTTCTTGCTCTGAGGTACCAGGGCCAAGCCTTGTCTCTGGCTCTGAAAGAGAGGATGCAGCTTAAGGGCGAGGTTGTCTGGAGCTCATGCTCTCTTCTACCTCTCCTGTCTCAAGGTCTTTTTCCTCCTTTCCACTTCCATGGGAAGCAGCAAACACTGGTCCTGGATTTGGTGATGCCATGCAAAGTGAAGAGGCTGAATCTCTCCTCTGAGTCCCAAGTGAATGGGACTGTTTTTCACAGCTTTCCCATGTCAGTCTGTTTTTCACGGCTTTCCTGTGTCAGTCTGTTTTTCACAGCTTTCCCATGTCAGTCTGTTTTTCACAGCTTCCCTGCCTTGACCAGGAGGGGCGAGGCTGGTACCTCCTTGCAAGCATCAGCGATGCTTAAAAGCAAAGCTGTTTTTGATGGAAACCCCTGTGTGAGTCAGAAGGCAGAGCATGTAGGGAGAAGCTCTCTGGCTGATCCAAGGGGAGGAAGGGTATCCTGCAACTCCCAGTTATTGGACACGCTTGCTGTTTTTTATTTGCACTAGGTTTTCTGCAACCTCTTCTCCTAAAGCTGAGGCACTCAGGCCAAGCTGGTGATGCCAAGCTGAAAATGTGTTAGAATTGTGGTACAATTTATGCACACATACATACCTACTTATGCTCTCTCTCATGCACTTCTCTCTTTTGTACATTTCTGACATCTGCTTTTAGTCACCCATTGCCAACCAGCACATCGTGGGGCTGAGTCACATTTTGCATTTCTGTGACATTTCAATACCTCTAATTTGCCATGTCCAAAGGCAGGCCCCTGGGAACACTAGCAAGGGTTTTATTCAAAGAACTAGAACATTGTGTGGTACTTGTGTTTATTTATTGTTACATGGTGCAAGGGGAAAAAGCTTTGTGGCCTTCCCAAGGCACTGGGCTGTTGCCACACTGTTGTTCTGTTGTATCAAATGTATTCTCTGGCTACCATCTGTGGTTAAATTCCCCACCAATTCCCTGCCAGCAGTCCTCACTGGGCTAGAAGAATCTAAGCTAGCAAGTGTCATCTGAGTTTTCAGATCAATGCTGTTTATTATTATTCTTTATAATGTAGAAAATTGCAGCCATCTTTTGGAACAGAACTTCCTCATGAGTGCATTCATGCTCAAAACATCTTATACCACTGACTCATGAGGCATCTTTCAGCTGGGAAATTTCAGTGATAATCACAAAAATAAGAGCATGATGATTTACTGTAAAAACTGAAGGACACATTCATACTATAGCAGTGATTCTATGGTCCCTTTAAAGAGGAGGTGTAATAATAACCAGTGATGGATGATTGAGTGTACAGACCTTGTCATGAGAGCATTCTCTGTGTATGTACACTGTACAGATAAATCCCAGAAACACTTCCACTGCTCTTCTGTATAGGCTCTTTTCTAAACAAGAAGCTTCTGCTGGAGTAGTTAGAATGCCTTGAATTTCTACACTTCCTTTTACTTAGCAGTGGGACTTGTGCAATGACAATGGTTATGATACCCAGAGGTGGAATTGATGTGGGCAGAGTAGGAAAGCAATATGCACTGGCCAATGCATAACCTCCCAAAGGCTGAGATGAGTTTCTAAAGTGGGCTTGCAGGTGTTTTAATTCCTCCTCTTTATCTGAGTGATGTCCTGCTGCTAGCCTAAATTAGTCCAGTTAGGAACAGAGTCAGATTTCCCTTCAAGGCCTTCACTCCCCAGAAGGGAACACTGCTCATTTAACCTGTGTAGTGCTCAGGATGGAAGCAGAGTTGCAAGGAAGAGGAGCTCACACTTTGCAGCCATGTTGCACACAAACGTGTGTGTGGGTTTTGTCATCTCCCTTTTCCAAAGCCTTCTCAAACATACTGCATGTAAAATCACTTTTACCATTTAAATTATAACTTTAGCAAAAATACAGACAGTCATTTATACTACAAAGACTGATGGTATTTTGTGAAAAACCAATCTGGATTATAACAAAACTTTTGTTTTTTTTTCCTTTATCAATGGCCCAAGTATCCTTGAGCGAATGAGCATCCTGGCTGTGTCCAGATCCTAAACCTCTGCCTCAGACCATTTCCTTTGCTGATGGAAACAGCCCATTTTTATCTCTTGGAATGTTTGCTTTGGAGACCACAAATATCCTTTCCTTCTGGTTAGGGAATCTGGGAAAAGAGGAAGGCTTTACCTGCAGTGACAAAATGCTCATGTAACTTCATAAGCACAGAAATTGTTTTAAAACTATTTCTGTTCATGGCACTAGTGCCCTGAAGTACATGTTTCTATTTTTGTCCTTCATAGGAAGGAGGAAAACTATCCTGAGTTGTATTTTAGTACTCACATATATGCACTTAAATGGGTTTTTTTAAATGACAAAATCCAACTCAGTGATTTATGAAGTTAAAAACTGCATAGAAGACAGCACTTTGATGCTCTCCTGATATAGAAGGGAACTGCAGTCTCTCAGAAAAACTATCATTTGTTTCTGAGAGGTTAGAACAGAATTTACTTAAGATATAGCAAGTACTGCTTATTTCAGTGCAGGCACTTTATGAATAATGTCTTTCCATCCTGTTGTTGGGAAGAGTATTAGCATAGCCATGCTTTCTCTTTAGTTTTTTTTTGTCCATGCCAAAGAGTGTAATTGAACTGCTATTGCAAAGATAGATTAATGTGAATGTATTCACCCGAGTGCTTAAAGATCTCTACCTCTCACAGCTACTGTAACTGCCTGAGCTGTTATTGCACACAGAAGAGAAAAAAAACCTGAATCCATGTGAGAGTCTAAATCCTATTTCCATAGTCAGCCAAAGGATTTAGGATTTAATGCTTATTAGCTTGCTGTAAAATCCTCATTGCTAAAAAATGGGCATAAGTACTTCAGAAGTGCTGTGTGAATAGCACTTTGCATTGGTCAAATAATGGTATAATTTTGGTTTGGGATTTTTAAATTTATTTTTTTCTCACCAAAATAAAAAGCCAACAACAGCAATTTGTTAGACATGAGAGGTTATCCTTGATCCCCCTCGAATCCTCCTGCTGGAGCTCTTCTACTTGGCTTGAAATTCCTAAATAACAATGATTTAGCATGCTAGCTCTGGTGTTTATCAAGGAGATAAACTACTTGGAAGCAAGAGCTGCTCACTGAAATAGCTGGAATTGTTTGTACATGGTGGAAACCCAATGTGAGAAGGTTTTGTTCCCCCTTGCACTCGACTGTGTTGTAAAGTGAGGGTTGAGACAACCTGCCAGGAGGTGAGAATAATGATTTGTAAATACTGTTGGTATCTTGGATGATTTCTCACACAAGTGAGTAAACTGTCCTGAAACTATACTACTCTTCATCTCCTCCTTATTTTCCCCTTGTTTCCCCCTAGATTTGGGCAAATTTGACCCCACTGTGGATACTCTGAAGTGCATTTATGAATGTGAGAAAAATTGCAGTCTCTATGGCAAATTTGTCAAAAAATAAGAAAAGCAGTCCAGGATTTTCCCTGGTCTCATTCAGCCTTTCTGGATCGTGATGTTGAACCCTTCCCTTTACATAAGCCAGGCCTGATCTGGGTGATGTGTTACTCTGGGAGGTTTCCAAGGCTGGTGCCACCAGTCTCTCAGTCTCTCCAGGAACCTGGTGGAATTAAATGAGTGCTATGTTAAACCATAAAAAAACTGTTTGAAAACTGTCGTGGTATCCCACATTACACAGTCCAGAAACCTTCACCCCATCTCTGCTGCAGCAGAGAGAATTTTTTTTCCCAATTAACACTGTGTAGTCCAACAGTTTGTGTCTGAAATGCAGCACATCTTCCTGGAACACATGGGATCTGGGTTGCATCGGTTACTCCATTCCACTTTCTGGGCTGCTGCAACACCTTAAACCATGGCTGTTGAAACAGAGTCCAGCATTTGACTTCATAAGCTGCTGGCAGCGTCCTTACTAAACCACATTCTTTGAGAGCAGCAGGCAGTCCCTTTGCTCAGGGGTACTGAGAAGCTCTGTACTGAATAGAATCCTGAATCCTTCTGGGGGGGCAACTCCACTGGGGTTCACAGCCAGTGCACACTGATGGTATCAGAGCAATTCTGGTCAAACACACTCCAATTAAAACAGCCCGAGCTACACAACTGAGAAATCAATATATTGTGATCTGAAGTACACTCCAGAGAGGTTTTTGAATGTTTATAAACAAAACAAAAATAAAACTCCCCAACAGCTCCTGAAATTTCCTCCCTCTGCATCCTTTAATCTTCAAAAACATTCCTGCAAACTTCAGAGAGGATTTTATTGCTGTCAAGCTGATTGGGTCTTATTTCTCACATCTCTTCATAACAGAGACAAAGACAGCTGAGGTGTGCAGGACAGTGGCATCAATCAGAACAGAAGTAGTTAATGAGGAGTTAGTGCATTTCCCATAAGGGATTCCAGCTTTTGGGCTGTGATATGAGGGAGTTGTATTGACACTGATTTCAGCCTTCGCTTGGACTGCTCAGCCCCTACCTGCTTGTGTGGCCTCACAAATTGCAGAGCATCCTCTTAAAGCATGTGCTGACCTAAAGTCAGCTTCTGGAGAGAGCCACTGTGCCACCTGTGCAGGTATTTTTTTTAAAGGTGCTGACATTGCCACCAGATTTGGAGGACAGCAGATCCAGAGATCCTACACTGGCCCTTTGTCCAGTGCAGCTCTTGACTTGCCCAGGGAAGGAAAGATTGTTCCCAAATCTCTGTAGAGTTGGCATTTGTGAGGGTAGCTCATTAGCACCCATAGTTTTAAAAGGTTTAGTGGTTTTGTGTGGTACCACCTGCAAAGATCTGAAGCAGATCTCTCTTGCTTGTAAGTCAGTGCAAGTGTTTAAATATGTGTCCTGTGATGTATGTATTCATGAGCTACTGTCACTTACAGCAACCTGGGGAAAGCTTTATAAGAATCTAGATCATCTACTTTTTTTTTTTTTTTTTTTTAATGCTGCTAAAGAGGTTCCTGCAATGAGTATTTGGGGAGAAAACAGAACACTTTTTCATAATTTGTTTAACCACTGAAAGCAGTTGAGGAGCAGATCCCTCACCAGTGTACACAGATTATCCTGTGAGCAGCCACGCCAGTTCACACAAGCTGAGGGTAGAGCCTGGCCTGTTTTGAATATTATCTCCATTGATTTGTATGGTCTTTTGCAGTGTGATGACTGCTGATATTGAGCTTTAATTGCACGCGTTTGACAAAACCAGAAAGGGAGTGAGGTTTATTATTGTTTTGATACAGTCTCAAAAGGGAAGCTTTTTACTACAGCATTTTAATACAGCCCTTTGTAAACATCCAGCAAAGAAAAATGCTGAATCCAATCCTTCTGCTAGTGCAGCCACTGAGTTTCCTCTGGCTTTAGTAGGAGCTGGGCTGGGTTCAGTGTACGTGGTGCACTCCAGCATTACTGATAATGAGTCCATGTGTTTTACATTTTGATGCTTTTTGCTGAACAGTGCATCGGCTTTTTATGATTTGGTGAAATATAAAAATAAATTATTTGAAAAGTCAATGTTTCTGTGCCTGTTCTTTGAAGGTGAGTTCAAATTGTTACAATATAAGATAAAAAAATATTCTCAGTCAGTGGTAGAGTCTTTGTACTCGTTCCCCTTTCTCTCCATGCCATAACTTGTATAGTTAAGGGTATGCCCAACCATCCTCAGCTGCCTGAGCCCTTTTGGTATCCTCTTCCAGCAGTTCACCCTAATGCCATTGGAGACAAGGAGAAAATGGTCCTGTGTCAACATGCAGCTGAAAGGCAGTTTGTTACCAAAGATAAGGAGAGACCACAGGCTGCATGGACAGGCCATTTCTCTAAATGCCAGCGGGTTAATTTTCTTCATGTAGCATCAGTCTTTCTCTTCAAGTGGGCCTAAAGGTTCCCAACAGCTATCTTGGAGCAAGGAATTAATAAGAAACAAGTCCACACTATTATCTTATAGGTTCCTGAGTTATTCCTTGAGGGCAGCTGGTAGCACCCTTTATACAGCCACAAGCTGCCAGCTCTTCTGCTTGCTTCTAAGTGGCAAAAGGCAGAAATGACAATTACAATTGCTGCTATGGGCTCATTTCCAGACTATCAGGGTTGGAGACATGAAGGGAAGGAAGGGGATTCGAGGCAGTCTTTGGGACTGCCTTTCACTGGTGCTAATGCTGAGTGCATCAAAAGGTTAATGTAAAACCATCCAGTGTCATCTCTCTGTGTCATTTTCTATCTCCTCTAATCCTGAGGGTATGGATACGCCTGCTGCTGCAATCAGGTGCTGCTGACGTGCCTGAAGAGGGCGTTGGCAGCTGCCCTCCATCCGTTCACACTGCAGGAATGTGCTGAACGCTGTCAAAACAACACTTGCCCTCCTGTTGTGGTCTGCTTATTTCTGCTGTGTGTTAGTTCCATACTCACTGCATCAGGGAATCTAAGCAGCACTTCTACCCTCAGGGACTGCCATTTGTCCATTGTCACGCACAGACCTGCTGCTCTCCCCTGGCCCTTTGTCTCCTGAATGCCTTCTACCCACTGTCTGCTTCAAAAACTGCACCTAGGGTCCTGTCCTACATCACCCCCTCTTTCAGTCCCTTATATCTAAACCACTGCCATTTCCAGGCTTCATTATACAGTTGCCCAGAGCTGGTTGGCTGCAGGACTTTTGACTTCTGAAGCAATTCACCAAGCTGGCTCCTGTGTGAATTCAGGTGAGCATCTCCATGGTTTGCAATGAATTATGTACTCTCTCTCCTTTTTACCTCTGTGGAGAGACTCTCAGAAGTTGTACTGAAGGCAAATATTGCCCAGCATGGCCAGCAAGGAGATCATTACCCAACACGGATGATTGTATGTAACCTTAGAGATCCAAACTCATAAAGGTGTCACACCCAGAAAAAACACTGTTGAACAAGAATAAGGAGAAATCAGATCCAGCTCACAGTGAGGATAAAGCTGATGGCTAAAGAATGAAGGGGCAGAGAGGGAAAAGGGGTTGTGTGTGTTTAAGTAGTATAGATGAATGGAAAAAGAGCTTCAGTGTGAGAAGGAAGTAAAGGAGGCAAGTCCACAGTGAAGTTGTGCAGCAGTAAAGAAATGCAGGCCCAGGAGCTGGAATTTTTTCACCTGTTCCCAGTCATGTTATTGACCCACTTCATTCACTCCCACATGCAATGGCTTTCTTAGCTTCAGTTTCTTCACCTACAAGATGCCACTGCTCTGCCAGAAACAGGTTTTAGCCTTCATTTATTTCAAACCTTCTGGCTTTGAAGCAATTTTAATTTGGCTTTCTGCTGCCTGCCAAGTATCTGACTGACCACAGTAAACAATCCTGGCCCAGGAGACCTTGTAAAGCCATGGTGAGACCTCAACAGTGGTCTCAAGATAACTCAAGTGCTGCCTTTTCCCATGCCCAAAACAGTCCCAAACAGAGCCAACACGAAAGCCAAAAATAGCTGTTCCTCTGCTAAATATCCCTGACAGCCCAGATGTGATAGCAGTTCTCACTCACAGCAATAAGTTGTGCCCCAACAAGAGGAATGTGGACATTTTCCTTTTATAGCAGGCTCAGTGTAAAGGTGGCCCTCTCCTGGTCCATCTCCTGGGCAGCTGTGCAGGAAGGTGAGCACATATGTGGTCTTCACACCACCTCCACATTTTCCCTCACAGTCCTAAGGGGAGTCAGCCCCGAGCCAAAAAGAAACACCACTGATTTGCCAAAGAGTTTCAACCTAGACATTAAAAAGATCACAAACATTCAAAAAATGCAAACAGAAGTCAAAATTACCCCCTTGCCCCATGCAGGCACCAATCTAAACCTTTTGCCCAGAGATTCACCAGCACACAGGTTTAAAACCTTTCTTCTTTATTGCCTAAACAGCAGGGCTGAGACAGGGCAGAAGGGAGGGAAGCAGTGGTGGGACTCACCCTCGAGCTGGGTACCTGAGTGGGGGGACCTGGGGCACCTGAGTGATCTGCACACAGTCCCCTGAGCCAAACCCTGCTCCTGCAGCACCCTCTGCTTCCCAGGCCAGGCCAGCTCGTGTCCAATGCCACGCCTGTGGCTTTGACAGCTTGAGAGGGGCGTGAGAGTGGCCACTGAAAGCACTTCTTTCTGTCTTGGGCTGCAATTTTTCTCACCTGTTCTCAGTCAAGCTGCTGCCTCCTCTCTCCTGAGAGAAGGCTGTGTGTTGTGTTCCTGTTTATCCTCTCCTGCTTGAAGTCCTTGGGCTGCTTGGGAGAAGGTTGCTGGGGCAGATGTATGGCCCTCTTTAAAAAAAATAACTAGAAATAAAGCACCATTTTTTCTTTTTGATGGTTGCAGTGGCAGGGGGAATATAAGCCAAGGTCTTGCAGACATCTCTTCATCTTCTCTGCAGTGGTTTCCCCCCCCCCCTTTTTTTCCTTTTTTCTTTTACTTACAGGTTTTTATGTCAAGCTTCCATACAAAATAACCCCAAGCATGCATCAGGTGCAGAATCTGAGCAGAATCTAAGATCTAAAAAGCTGGTTGTGCTGGTTCTTTGAAGCTCATGAACTTGCACTCATTTGTTCTCCTCTCAGATACCCAGAGCATCATTTCACATGATCTCCATTAACAGGATTCCTTTGAGAGAAATGCATAGTATGGTAGGACAATGGAGTGAAAAAGGAACTATGCATTCAACACCTTCATAAGCAGTCCCTATTATCATGATGCCTTGAATACTCAGGCATAACCTCTGTCTGAACACAAGCACTATCATAAATCTTGCATGTCAGCCTGTGGGGTTTATGGGCTGAATCAAACCCAGAGGATTAAACTACTGTTTTGATGATTAACCTGGGTTTCAATGCTGCTATTTATTATGTTAGGCAAATAAACTATTTTCTGTTTAAATGAGTTTCCATGTTCTTTTTCACACCTGGGAGTCAAGTGAAGCATTAAGAAGCAGCTTTTGCCCATGGATGAAAAAAATGTGTGAAAGGAAACAAGAAAGCCATTTTCTGGGATTTTACTAATAACCATTTCTGGTGTATAAATACAGCAGCTTGCCAAGCCTTTGGCCAGCAGAGCAGTGTCTGTGCAATAGCTCAGCTTTATTTTAACCTTTGCAGAATAATTCTTAGGAGACTTGAGGAGAAAGGTGGTTTGGTATCTAAAGCCTTGACCCGAGACTCACAAGACTTTTCTTCTGAGTTTGCCGCTGCCTGCACAGATCAATGTGTTTCTCTCTCTGCTTTTGCTCCTCATATCAGCAGCTTATAAACTCTGGGTAACCAAATCCTGATACTTGTTTGCTGTTCAGGGTGATGGAGCATGAGTTTGGTGGGACCTCAAGGCCTTAATATGAATGTTCATTGATGGGAAACAAAAAACACAACAAAGAAGGAAAAAGGAGAACAAGTGTTTGCTGGATGGTGCACAGCAGGGGTGATTTTCTGGCTCTTTGAGGGGGATGCTCATGTGCTCCTTGCATGTGGCTGCAGTGGGCTGGGAGCTTTGCACTGATGTTTCTTAGCAGTGTCAGGCTGGAGGACACTGCTACTGCCTCAGAAACCAAGTCCAGCACCTCTGAGCAACGTGTCTTATATGAAGAAAGAAGATGACAAGTCGGGATTGAAATTCCTCCAGGACTGTGGCGTCTTGCTTCATGCTGGTGTAGTAGAGACTCACAGCAAGGATCAGCACTGCACAAAACAAGAGCCACAGGAGCACAGGCAATCCAGATGATGTCCTGTCATCTGCTGAACGGTGATGAGGAGAAAAAAGAAAGCAGCATTATTTTAGTGCCATCTTAAACGCTCCCCAAATTTGATCCCCTGCTGATGCCTTTGTCCCAGTTTTCTGGCAGCAGCAGGGCACAGAGGCTTTGGTGGTGAGCACTTCTGTAAGCATCAGCTAAGTGATAGTGAGTCGCACCTCCTGATGGAGGGTGGTGAGTATAAATGATATCATCTAATGGAGCATTTAAAGAGTTTAATTATATACAATAAGAACAGGATTAGCATAGCTAATGCATGATCTCAACTTCCCCTCCAGCAATTATTTTTTATAACTTTACCCTAAATGTTAAGTTGAATACTAGGAGAATATGAAATTACTTGGTCTAATTATTTAATGTTCACAAATGCTCCATAAAAGAGAGAAGCTATAGATTTCTGTCCTTTTCCCTGGTAGGTCAGCTTGTTTGGGACTCCTGCTAATTATGGGAAGAACCCAAACATGGCTCCATTAACCAAGAGGCATGTTCAGAAAGCTCTGGCAGTTCGAACCTCTCTCAGAGTGCTATGCATGCTAATTACACCAGAGCATCCTCTGCATTGCTCTTTAACAAGAAGATACTGTAAAGATTTTTCTTTCCTTCAAAATATTTTTCAGATATGTTTAAGGTGCCAGGGGTCGGGCACAGCACACGTGGAAATCAGAGGGCTGCATTCAGCTTGCTGACAGCTGTGTCCCAGCCCTTGCCTGCACGTATCCATCCCTGGGCCTTGGGGATGCAGTTTGATTCAGATCTGGCTGCTCTGTCTGACTGCATGGCCATTGCATGGTCGGCATTATTTCATAAAGCACTTAGAGTATTAAACATGCAGTATAAAGCCAAATTCATGCCTGAATAAAACCCATAGTGTGCAGCTATTTTCCTGCCATATGCACATAATCAATAAGGAGATAAAAATGTGGAGTGTGTTATTATGGGTAAAGGGCCAACATTAGCTGTAACATATTTAAATTAGCTTCTACTCCGAGCCCTGGAATACACGCCCGTCAATTAAACTGTCATACAGACGTACAGAGAGGAAGGTAAAAGTCATAAAACCAAGCCAGAAACACATAATAATGTATCAAAAAGTGTATGGGGAAAAGGTAAAATGTTAATAGGCAGTCATTTTATAGCTAACCAGAAACCAAATCAATGTCCCATAATAGATCTGAGTGAATTATTTGCAGCAAGTAATTTATTCATTTGAATTTAGCCCTTCTTTCTGTTTTCAAATTATCCATGTGCAGACTTCAGATTTTATAAATTTGTTTATTTGGCATTATTCTATGAAGGGTTGATATGAAGGTGTTTAGCCAGAGAATTGCTCACGACTTTCTGGTTTTGCAGAGATTTGTGAGTTGGGAGTTGGTGTTTCCCTCGTGAGATTTCCCACAGCACAGGCTATAGCTCCTGAATGGGTGCCTCACCTGCCTTTTCCAACGTGGGGCTTGGCTTGTAACCCCTTTCAACTTTTTAGAAGTTACTTTCCATGTGAAATTTCTGGGTGATCTCAAATGTAAAATTGGGCTTTCCTTATATCCTCTCAGTTATGAAATATGTTCTATCCATGAACAGAAAAAAATAATGCAGAAGAGTAATTCCACCTGCAAAATTGTGATGAGCTATGCTCACACCAGCTTCAGCCCATCACTACAGTCAGGTGTTGAAAATAAAATTTGCTTTTCTGGATTACAATTAGAAATTTAATGCTTAAATTTGTTAGTTAAATTGCTTGTTGGAAGAGCACAGACCTGTGCCCGGTCTCATGGCAACTCATCTGAGAAAAGCACTGGACCTGAATACAGGAGATTTTGTCTCAGTTCCTGCCTTGGGTGCACATTTCCACTGTGCCCTGAAGAATATTTGATCTTTGCTTTTCCACTGGGCCCTTTTCTGGCTGTAGTACCCTGTTTCTAGCCCAACAACAGCTCTAGATGATGCTTCCATTGTCACGAGCATACAGCCCCTCTTCCTGGACAGCAGCAATAGCTGAGAGATATGGGGACATCTGCCTGAGAGGCTTTTTGGCCTCCCAAAACTGTGTGTGTATATACATGTGTATGGGTACCCCTCTCCCCTTCTCTGCACTGCCTGCAGCAGGGGCTGCATGCTGCCCAGGGCCTCTAGAAATGATCACCACCATCAGAATATCCACACATACTCATTTGCTTGGGAGCCTGTGAGGCTGCCAGGCCTCAAAAAAAAGACAGAAAAAACCTATTATTTTTATTATTTCTGCCCTGCTGTCAGCATATAAATGAATTGTCTCTTCCCCTCATAGAAAACTCAGCAGGGAGAACTATTGTTTAGCTTGGGGTGCTTTCCTCGCATATCTTAGTGAGAAACCTGTACCTATTCTAATGCCATAAAATATATTAATTATATTTAAATTAAAAATAGCTTCAGGGATATAATTTTTGTTTCCACTATTTGTCTTACTAGATGTCTTGTTTAAAATTGCACCAGACCTCATCAGCACCTTGTTCTGCTTATGCTGAGAAGAAAAAGCAGCAACCACTGACAACACAAAATGATGTGTATATAGAGGGTATATTTGCACAGTGCATCCCACCAGCTCCAAAAGCAAACTCAGGTTAATGCTATGGATGGCTCACAGTTATAATGTGAAAAATTCAACTTACCCACTACGTAGTCATAGCAGGAAATTACTAGAAAACAAAATGAAAATGTTCTTACTTGCCTGGAAAAGTCTCTTGGCAGCAGGTGAAGAAGAAAAGCCAGAACCAAGCAGTGCCTCTGAAATTGCCCATCACCTTGGAGGTGCTGGGCAACCTCTTACACCACTTTTGCCTCTGGATGAGGACCTACCTAATCCATGCAAACATGCAGATGCAGGTGCACTTCAGGAAAGTGAGGAAAAATTATTGTGTGTGAGAATTCAGAGGCAGGACTGCTGCTGATGCAGAGAGGTCAGGAAACAGCCCTGCTAAAACCCCTCCCTATTCCACATAATTCCTAGAAAGGAAAGGATTTAGACCAGCAGGCTGAAAGAATGAAAGTTAAGAAAGCACTGTCAGACTAACTTTCATCAACAATATCCTGGAAATGTGTCTGCTTGGCAGCCAGGGCCCAGACACAACCCAGGATGAAAATCCCTGGATTGGAAATGGAAAAATTTCAGTGGTGCCAGAAACTTTCATTTTACCAGCCTTAATGTGAGTAATATTGTGTGGAGAAACAGCAAATAATCTAAATCACAGACTGTTTGCAATACAGATTACTAATTATGGGTTGGAACATTTCTCATGTCTCCATGAAAAAGAGTCAGAGTCTTCTCCATGAGTTCCAGCATGGCTTTGCTGAAGTCAGAGCCAGTGGGAGACCAGCTTGGTTCCCTGGGCTGGACTGACTGCAGGATTCCCAGGGCTGCTGTGGGGCATGGACTCTGGCAGAGAGCTGAGGGAGTTATTAATTCCCACCAGAATCCTGCTCTTGAGCAGTCAGGTGAGCTTTGAGGAATTTAAGGCTGACTCACTAAGTCTTTCCAGGAGTTCAGTTTTGGTGGGAAAGCCCAGGCCATGTCAACAAGCTTATCAAGAAACAGCTTCCCCTTCAGGCATCAGGTGACATCCCAAACAATGTATTGCCAAACAAATGAGAGTTCTGTTTATAGACACAGCAGATGCCAAGCCTTATTTTCAGAAGCTGTAGCAGTCCAAACAGGTGGCTGACATAGAAATGTTACCATTCTGCCACCTGTGTTTTGACCAACTGACATATCAAACCTATGTAATTTTAATTCTCTACCAATAAATGCAATTTTCTCGGTTGGATGAGTTTGGCAAAGTCAGAAGGTAACACCAATTATTATTTGGTGTGGCATACAGCACATTCAGAAGTGCAAACTGGATCCTTGTGCCAGACCTCTGCTGAAGGTCACTCCCAGTTGACCTAATTGCAATATTTTGGCTCACGAATGAAAAGTCCAGAGGTTTTGTTAGCTGTGTCAGTGCTTGGGTGCCTTTGTTGGCAGAAGTTATTACATCCTGGCTGCTAGGCTCAGACCTCTGCTATTGTGTTCTGTGGCATCCTAGTTACCCACAGTGACATAATTATGTTTAAATTTGGTCTGAGTGGAAACACTGCTCTGGGGAAGCCCTGGGGCACAGGCAGGCCCCTGGTGTACAATGATCCTTGTGGGGAATGACTCAGGAGGTCACTGTGACAGCAGCTGAGGGTGAGGCAGGAGCTTGTCCATCCCAAGGCAGGCAGAGAGATGGACCAGATGCAGTTCTGCAGAGCACAGAGCAAAAATGGTCCATCCTCTGCTCCCTGCTGAGCTGAAAATCACAAATTATCAGAGGGGGAAGCTGGTGTGGACAGACAGAGTGGATGTTAAAAGGTAGAAAGGTCATGCCAAAATTCCTGATAACTTGAGCATACCATGTTCAATGACTTCTTCTGGCTCACGAAATCGAACCCTTCTCTCTGCTCTCCGCTTTTCCCCCCCAGCTTGGTCCACAGGTGGCCTTTTCCTCAGTATGGAAGGAGGATAGCTACTGTCATCTGTCTAAAGAGTTGGTCAAAACACAAAACACGTGAGCATTCAAACAGGGTGAAGCATCTGGGTGAAGTTTTGATCTTTGGTGGATGTGTTACTGTGTCCCTCAAAGGACATGATATGTAACACGTCTGCTTGGACACAACCAGACCACCTGTAATATTTACAGCAAAACAAAAGGGGTGTTCCTACATTGCCATAGATCTGCAGTACTCTAAAGCTGTATCCTCAGGGAAAAGGATTGTTAAAGCAATGGACAGCAAAATGTTCAGAAAGGATTTCTCTAAATCGTAACAAATATTTGCTGAAGGTGGCTGCTCAACAGCCCTGGGCTGTTCTTAGAAGAACATAAATGTGATATGAAATATATGAACCATATCGTTTGGAGCACCTTTGAAATGTTCTGAGCTAAGCAGTTCTGTTCAGAGTGCAGCGTTACCATTTCCACAACTGGGACTGTGCAGCTGACCTGGGTTTGGACGCTCCTGATGGGTACAAGAAGGAAATTTATTTGCATTTGACATAACAATTATGTTGTTGCTCTGGTTTTTACTTGGAAACCACATTTGGTCTTTGACAACAGAATCATAACGCTGTGGATTCTTTGAATTTACAAGAAACAGAGCTGCAATAACAATAATAAGTCACTCTTCTGCATGGGAATTCTCCCACAGTCAACTACCCAAAGTGAATCCAAAGAACCTTGGTTCAGACACCCAATGTCCTCTGGCAGTAAAAAGCAGATGGCAATTTTTCTACTTTTCAAAGATCAAAGTGAGGAATAGAGATTCTTCATATTTTATTTTTAAGACTGAAGTAATCTTTTCTAGCCCTTTCCATCTCTCCCCTCTGTTCCTCTGCTAGACAAAGGTTATTATTTCTTCTGGTCTTCTCTCTGCTCCCTTTTCCCCTCCTTGTTTGTTGTTCCCCCACTCAGTGATTGCCTGCTCCTTACTTCAATTTTTCTCCTTGCTTTGATCTTTCTAGTCCTCAATTATCTACTTTTGTCCTTTTTTAGACCCAAATGCCATTGCCTTGACTTTTCTCATTGGATGCTTTCCCCATGCTCACCATTTCACACACCCACTCCTTGGACTGCAGGATTAGGTTCCATTGACTGCAATCAGGGGGTGTCAGACCCCAGAGTAAAGGGGATAAAAAGATTTTCTTACATATCATGTTCTGGATAACCTCAAAAGGCATGTTACATAGCCAGTAGGAACTGACATGGGGTGAAGAATGCCTTCAGCTTTGATTCCTTCTCCTGAGAGATTCACAAAACCAGTCTCATTGCTTGTAAGAATGCTTTCTCTGATCCCAGGATTATATCACCTCTGTCTCGTGACTGTGGACAGTGTGTGTTGGAGCTCTGTGTTTTTCACTCATCAGCTAAGAAGATGGAAGCCCCATTCAGGTTATGGGAAACCTGGATTTCCTTTCTTTCTGAGTCCAAAGAAATACAAAGCTACGTCTTATATACACGCCCTCATCATCAGGGTTCTGGTGCACACACTGCAGGGAATCTCAGTCTCTACCACTGAAGCTGTCTTGTTTGGCCTTGAATAATTAAATATTCATTGAGCTAAAGAAAGAAAGAAAGAATGACTTTACAGCCGCGTGTTTGGGTGCTCCCCTGGGGGTGGCAGGAGTCTGCTCCTATCCTTGCTCCAATGAATACTTAATATGTAATACTTAAATATTCATTGGAGTGGTCACTGGGAACAGGGTCTCTCATCTACCAGGTGAATACCCCAATCCCTCTGCAACAGCCACACACACACTTACTCTCATAATGAATATTTGATTACTCTGTGTAAAATGAAACAGGTTTAGGGAGACACAGCTTAGCTCAAGCTAAGGGTGGTTATAGCTATAAGGGCTTCTCCTGTGGCACAACCAAGGAAACCGAACCTTATATTTGAAGAGATTTATAACTCCAAGTGCAGCTGTTGCCCATATGAGCTTTTCCAAACACTTAGCAGCGACATCACATCAGAAGAGAAAAACATTAAACAACTAGCTGGTTGGATAGCACCTAGCAAAGGAAGACCTTAAAAAGGGAGTGATTTAATGATATTTATTAGACTTCAATAACTTACAGAAATCAAAGCTACACAATGTCAGAACAAACAAAGCACTGTCCCCTCAGACAGAAATCTGGTGTTAATACACTGTGACGAGAGCTGGATACCTACCAAAGTGATAGCTGGGAAATGGTATGATCCTAAAAACAACCCATTTGTAACAATCTCCAGGCACTGGACACAGGGACTTCATCACCCATTAGTAGATTACTTACCTGCAGCTCTTTGGCACTAGGATCAGAAAGTGAGGCTGGACATATTTGGGACATGTACTCTGGATGACAACATGAAGCCTCCCACATGAAGCGTTGGATGGAAAAGCCCAGAAAATGAGAAGGACCAGGGATGGAGAAGCGTCCGGAGAGCCCTGAGCAGCGGGGACCGAGCTGGCGGCGGCGCCGCGCAGACGGGAGCGGGCACGGAGCACAGGGAGAGCAAAGGAGAGGAGAGGAGAGGAGAGTTTGTGCCCTTCATCCCGGGGCTGGTGTGGGAAGGATGACGCTATGGGAGATGCACTCAGGAGCCAAAAATAGCACACCCAGTGATAATGCTGGCTGTGCAGCTGGAAGCAGGGCTTTTCTGGCAGCGGGAGGGGCCTGAATGGAGCGAGTCACAGATAAACACCTCCGTATTTGTTTGGCGTGAATGTGAAGCTGGGAGTGGTTTTTTTTTAGTAGCAATTGCTGCGTTTCTGTGATCGTGTTGGTTTCCTTTCTGGAATCCATTCCCAACCACAGAAATCTTGCAAGCGAGATTGCTTTTAATCCTTCTTCCATTCAAAATGTGTGGGTAAAGTCATCAGCAAACTATATAAATATAGTGGGATGACAGATATCTCCCTCCAGAACAGTTATGGCCTCACTTTATATGTTTTACAAATTAAATCCATTATTATGGTAATAAAGTGGGATTTAAACATTTGACATTTCTACTCATGTTATAATAAGATTATTGATAGAAGTGATTTACTGTTCAAGAGGCTTTAACAGCCCCTTGTCACATGCTGAAGGCTGGGCATTATCAAATATACAATTTTTAGTTAGAAATACCTGCCATGATTGCTGAAATAGACTGGTTTGCTGTGCTTGCAAGCACAAGCTTGTGCTTTTTTTTTTTTTTTTTTGTTCTTTTCCTGGAGCTATTTATTTGCAGTGCCATGTGTAATGTACATGGTTTGGTTTTATAGCAGGTGGTTGGATGGATATTTCCACGTCCTGCTCAGGCTGGCCCTTGTTCTGCAGTGCAGAGACAGCTGCAAGATGCTCATACAGGCACTGGGAACCAGAGGGCACAGCTGCTCTGTGGGCTCCACCACTTACTCACTTCCTTTCAGGGATATGGGGAATGGGTGAATAGATGGAAAGGGTTGGGATCATCTCCCAGAGAAAACTGGGCCAGAGCAGCAGAGGAGGCTTCTGAAGCTGATGTGGGGTCAGCAGAGCCCTCAGGACTTTATCAGCCTCTGCATGGGTGTGCTGTCCTCAGCCCTGCCCTTAGTGACATCAGTACCCACATGGAGGGGAATAGATTTTGCTGTCTAGGGCTCTCCACTGAATGCACCATATCTAAAAGCCCCCTGAAGAGAGTTACCTTACCTTCTCTTTCCTGTGCATTGGGGTGATGGAGGGCTTTTCCTCATGCTGAAACCAGCTCACAGCTGCGGGCCTTGTGAAATGCTTCCAAAATCCCCTCTCTGCTGTGTCCTGCAAGTGTTCCGCAGGAGTTATTTCAGGAGATCTAGGATGGCTTGTGGTGGGGAAAAGACAGTCTTTAGAATTTTGTTCATTATAGATCCTAGACAGAAAGGTGACAGAACCTGTCAAACCATGGTCTCTGGCTTCTCTGGCTCCTGCTGTGATAATCACTACTAATTCATGTAAAAAGGAATTTACCTGCCTGCTTTGGCCAGCAAAACTGATGAAGGTGGGATTAGGGAAGTCAGACTCTAGTCTTCATCTAGCTTTGACTTTGTCCACGGGATTTGTCTCATTTATTTTTGTTAGTGTCACCCAGCAAGGCACATAAGGTCTTGTGCAGCCTGTTATTCCTGCAGAGTGGGGCAATGCATTTGTCACCTTTTAGACCTGAATGAAAAAGCTTGTTCATGTCTTTTTCACTGCACCTGGCTTTGTTCAAAGGAAGGTTTCACAGTTTTCTAAGTATTTGGTCAAAGATATTTTGGTAATTGAAAAAAAACAAACCAAAAAAAAAACCCCAAAACCCACAAAAAAGCCACCAATGTAGAAGTTGATGGGATTTTTTGTATTCAAGAAATGGACATATGGAGACAACATTTATAATTTTTGATGCCAGAAACGATTTCTTTTCAGTTCTAGATTCCCCTTAAACATAAACAAATTTTTTGTTCATTTGATTGAAAAATAATTGGGCAGCTTGTAAATGTTTTCATGAAAGATTGCTATCTAAGTGCCAGGGATGATAATTTCATAGTGGCATTCTCACTTTTATCTCAAGATGTGCTAATTATATTGATAGTAATGGTTGTAAATGCTTGAATAATTGGTAGTTACCTGGGCACTCAAGTTTCAGTGGATAAAGATGTCAGGAGTTCAAATCTCATGACAAGGACAGTTCCATTCGTACTAAGTGCTTTTGATTGTAGTTTAACAACCTAAAATTGGATATATGTTAGGAATAAAACACACCCCAATGCTTAAAGTAAAAGAATCCAGGAAAATAACTTCTCTAGCCTCTGAAATCATTGGAAATAAATAATAATTACTATAGTGGGATGCTTTTGCATTAGAAGCTGTAAGAATTTCCTTTAATATTGCTCTTATTTTTAAAATAATTTTTCATCTAAGCTTTGATCTCATTTCATGCAACATACGTCAGAAACAAAGCTGGACAAATAATTCATAAATGAATTATTTAGCTTGTGAGTGTCACCTCTATTTCTTTCAGCTAATTGTTCACAAATAGATAGTGACTTTCCTCAATGTATTCATTATTCAGATTTATTCAGTGGATAATTGCTGGGAGTAATTCTTTGTCTGTAGATTGCTTGGAATCATTTTGCTGTGAACATTTAATAGTAAAAGTCTATCCAGGCTTTCAATAAAAGACAAACTAGAATTATCTATAACTACTGATTTAGCTCTTAATCATGAACAATATACTGCAGTCTTAAAGAGCAACACCAACATTTTTATCAAGAAATCCACTACTTCCCATGGTATGTAGGAGGGAAAGCAAAAACATTTCAACTCTTTGTGTAGCACTGACACTGAATAGTGCACATTGTATATGCAAATAAGTTTTTACAAGAAAAGGGTTGCTTAAGTGTTTGCTCAGCAGAAAAACAAAACATGCCTAAACAAAACATGATTGACTTCCCAGAGAACAAATATGAACAGTTCACACAAAGGAATTAACTGCACAGCCAGTATTTTTTCTGCAGTACCCCAGTGGAAGGTGTCTAGGAAATAAGCATAACATGATGAAACAATTTTACACTCAGAGGATAACCGTGTAACCATATGAACTCTTTTTCCATTTCCTTCTGTGGGAATAAATATTTTAGACAAGCAAAGTACTTTGTAAATGATGCCTTTGTGGGGATTCGTCTGGCCTGGTTCAATTATTCTGAAACCTAGCAATTTTCTCATATCATTGAATCTGCTTTTATTGCAAATAGGGTCATAGAAATAGTCACTCATTGCAATAATGGACTTCGTTTATCTTAACTATTAACACTTCCAGTAGGTTTACACACACACACACGTATATATTCAATATTTATGGATATGCACAGTGCATATATATTAATAATGAAGTAACTTTATCTCCAACAATCTGAAAACAAAATCACGTAATACCATACAGTGCGGGGTGCAGTGGTAACTGGAAGCAGCATATCAGGATAACAGAACAGAAAAGGAATAAATAAATTAGAGGAGAGTCTTCCATATCTTCCTCAACTTCCAGAGTGTCAATTGAGCCTTTGTTCAGTATTCCACCTTTCGTGGTCCTGTGTACTCTTGATTAATAATTTAGAGATGCACGTTTTGGAAGCAGGGTAAGTTTTGTGTTTGCCAAGAGTGACTTTCCACTAGTCAAGGAGTACATCAGGAAATAAAACAGCAAATTGCCCCACGGAGTATAATTAGCTGTTGCCTCCTTCCTTTTTCTGCCTCTGGAGAAACAGATTTACTGCTGGAAGTTATGGGACACCCATGAGATGTCATACAGAACCATTTCTTCTCCTCAACCTTCCAGTAAAGAAAGCAATGTGTAAATCCCAGCCTCAAGACAGAAGTCAGCTCTTTGGACTGGATGTTTCCATTCCACATCCAGAAGGATCACGATTAATCTGTTGTCTGGTGGTCAATCCAAAATGGGGCGTTTTTGTGGAGTTGGTGAAAAAGAAGATCAACAGTAAAGCATAGTGGAAACCAAGAACTGACTGGGAAAATGATCTGGTAATGCTTGGTGCGTGTAGCCAGCCAGGATGAAAGCAATCAGTTTTCCTTCCTGCATATCTGTTAGTTCCTGTGATGGCCAGGGAGCTGTGTATCCAGGTGTGTTTTTCCTCAAGGAAGTGCAGTTGTGATCAGTGCAAAGTGCAGCAGGAGGAGTCCCTGTGGTGCTCCATGAAGGACCCCAGGACTACCCTCCCAGTGGGACCTCTTTGCCCTTCAGTTATTACTACTCTGTGCTGGAAGTTTCCATGGTCACACAGATCTGTAAGTACTCCTTTGATGCAGGTGGGCAGACCTGGGCCATTCATCCAGGACCTGGATTGGTAATCTTTGTAAAAATTGGATTGAGGTGGTGGTACTGCATGTGGCCATCTGATCCATCACAGCAGAGCTCACTTCTGAAGGCAGAGTCATGGCCCTATTTGCAGATGTAGCATCTCAGAATTCTTTTGGTTGGAAAAGATCTTTAAGGACAGTGAGTCCAACTGTTAACCCAGCACTGCCAAGGCCACCACTAAACCACGTCCCCAGGTGCCACATCTAAATGTCTTTTAAATACCTGCAAGGACAGTGACCCAACAGCTTACCTGGGCAGTCTGTTCCAGTGCTTGACAACCCTTTTGGTGAAGAATCTTTTCCTTATATCCAATCTAAACCTCCTCTGGTGCAATCTGAGGCCTTTTCCTCTTGTTCTATTTCTTGTTAATTGGGAGAAGAGGCCAACACCCTCCATCTACAATCTTTTTTCAGGTAGTTGTTAGGAGTGAGATGGTTTCTCCTGAGCCTAATTTTCTCCAGTCAAAACTGGAGCTGCTTCCTCAGCTGCTTCTCATAAGTCTTGTGCTTCAGACCCTTCCTCAGCTCCACTGTCCTTCTCTGGACCTGCTCCAGCACCTCAATGTTTTTCTTGTAGTGAGTGGCCTAAAACTGAAAGCAGGATTCAAGGTGCAGCCTCACCAGTGCTGAGCACAGGGGGACCATGTAGCAGCTCCTTCAAAGTGATGATCATGTTCCTGGAGCTGTGGCACCAGTTTAAAATCCACATCATGCACAGGTTTTTCCTGGTTTTGAACTGGGCTCTTTTCTTAGGCAAAGATAGAAGCACTGGGCAGAAGTGTTGTGGGGTTTTGCATTATGGTGAGAACATCCCTGCAGCAGGGCAGAGCAATCTCTGCTCTATTTGGACTGACTGGAAGTGATCTAACTCTGTTGAGGAATTTGGTCTCAATTCATTCCTGGCATGAGTTCATTGACTTATAAAAGGCATGGATCTGTCTCCATTTCTTAAAATTGCCTCTCTTATTCATGTGTCTTTCTGGATAGATGTTACAAACAACCACAGAGGACTTGTGATGATATATAGTAAACATAGAGAGAATTTTTGGCTGCTGAAATGAACTTTCTAAATAATTACAGAAGGATTCCACATCTATTTCATAATTAGACTCCTGAGATTGCAGCCAAGTTATTATTTGTGATTCAACATGCATTTTTATTTTAGAAATGTCCCACAGCCATTAGGTTTATTCCACCTGAGACTTTCTAATTTGTTCTGATCATCCTGTCACTGGGACCTAAAATGCAAAACATGTATTGATCAACTAAGAGTCACCAAGGAACCAAATGCTAATGTCTGCTGTTGGCTCACTGATTCCAAATCACTTAGTCCTGTTGATGTGGGATGTGGGAGATGGACAGGGCTGGAGCCAGTGAGGTCATTCTGAGTCAGCTTTTGTTGCACATTTGCTGTATTTTAGGAGCAAAAACTAGTGGAACTGTAACTTCTGCCCAAAGCATCTGGGCTGCTGTTGATGGCAAGGTTGCCCTCAGCCATGAGACGAATTAGGAGAAATCCACTGCCAGCAGGAGGACATCTGAGCTGGCATGAAAGAGAAAAGGCATGCAAAGAAAATCCCCTAGAAATAGGGAAAGTGGAATTATCTTCAGGAGTTCTATTTTAGCAGTAATCACTGTGCTTGATGTTGTGTTCATTGAGGCTTCCTGCCCACTTTCCTTGGTGAGCTTCGACCTGAGGAGAAATCCAGCTAGGATGACTGCAGGATACAGCCTCAAAAGGGGATTAGTGGTCTTGTCTTAATCCCAGGTATCAAAAGACTCCAATTGACTTCTGTGAGCCACTGTGTCTCCCCTAAAAAGGACTTTTGAAACCTGGCAGCCATTAATGCCAAACTGGCCCTGAGAAGGGCAACAAGCAGAACTGACAGCAATGGGAAGGGAAGGAGCCAAGGGAATCACAAAGCACCAAGACACAGGCAACTACATAACATGATTTGAGGGCACTGATGTAAATGCACTTGAGCTCCATTTGTGGTGTCACCTTGGAAGAGGATTAGATTAGATTAATGACATGAAAGAAGAACAGAAAAAGGGAGAAAAGAGCAGATTGAAGTGTAGCAAAAGCCCAAATGAGTAAAAAACCCACATGAATTGGAAAGCATTTGGATGATGATATTGGGTGATAAAGATTATAAAAAGAAAGTGGCAAATCCCTCTGTCATTGGCAGCTGCTTTACATTAATGTTAAGTCTATTAATGATGGTATTTGTTTTTCTAATTAGTATGTAAGTCTCTCTCCTCCACCTCTCCAAGCCCTGGAGACTGGTGATTTCAGAGAAAAACAAATAGGTTTAACAAAAAGTAATTGGTACAATTTTCAAAACTGGCCGAGAGCTTCTGGAGCTTATATTCAATTTCATCTCAGTTTAAGGGAGGCAAAGAAAATAAGCAAGGCAAAATTCAGGCAGAACATCAAAGTACACTTGTTGGCATCAGGCTATACAGATAAGTCAGGTTGAAAGCCAGTTATGTTTTGCAGAGGCAAACTGAATATTTAAGTTGTGCTTTCATCCCAAAGCAGAGCATCCTTTGGCATTCCTTCAAGAGAGTTGTAGGATCCTGCTCACACCAAGACGATTTATGTCTTACAATGGGAGAGCTGAGAGCAGGATGTGCTTTGAGAGTAGAGGGGAAAACAGGGTCCAGCTTTGACCCCTGGCAGGTTTGAATCAGAACCTTCAAGTGCAATCCTCCTAATATGCAGCTTCTTATTAGCTACCTTCTAACAGCTCAGCTGTCTCCCTTTCTCCCCCATTCTCTCCTTCATTCTTATCAGAAATTTGGTCCAGGACCAGGAAACCTCTCAGCTTAAATCAACATGTTGGTCAGAATCATCTCTGCCTCAACAAATGAACTTTTTTCTGATGTGGAGCATTTTCATCTGTGTATTTTTCATCCTCTCAAATGCATGAGCCTTTCAATAAGTCTCCTCAATGAAACAATAGAAATTACTTTGCCTTTTCTTTTAAAGCCAGAGAAATGCAAAGGCAAGGAATGAAGCTTCATAGGACTGCTGTGGAGATGCTGAAATAATAGTGAGTGAAGGGAGAAGCATGGAAGCTGAGCTCTTGGTCTATTATGTGATTCTGACTACGTGGCTGTTCCCTGACCAAGACAAAAGTTTTGGGTACACCGAGCTGGTGCGGTGTCTTGCATTCTCTCTTTCATGCATTATACCCACTCCAGCAAGTGTTTCTGAGAATTTTGAGACTGGGGTGTTCCTATACTTCCTACCTACAGTTAGCATTTCTCCCTATGTTTGGAAATCTGGGAAAATATTAGATTCTTTCTGGAGCATACTGGGCCAAAAGGCTCTTTGCAACTCTGAAGTGAAGATGATGGAAAAGTGACACCCCCACTCCTCCTTCCCAGAAGTTCTCCCCTGCCTTTGTGACACCTCTGTAGGTCTGAAACACCTTTTCCTGACACTCCTGATTCTGGAAAAGTTTGTTACTTGCTGTGTGGATAATGCCAGAACTGGGAAATAGTGTCAGCTTCTTCAATGGTACATTTGACAGCCCAAATCAAAAGGTTCTTAGCAAGGGATGCTCCAGGAGCCACCACTCTGTTATGCCTTTCAGGAGGATCCAGTGTGAGCCAGCATCAGTGTCAGAGATTCAGACTAAGAAGTGCCAGGTTAGTCAAAGCTGGTGGGTTTGCTCTCTTCTGTGCTCTCCATGGACACCTTCAGCTCCCTTGCCTTTACCAAACACAAATCAAATAATTGCAACTGCAAGGCAGCAAAATGACACTCCTTTTTTTCCCCTTTTTGCTGAGAATATGAAACATAAATAAAATATACAGAGGAGGAAAAAGGGGAATTTGGAAAATTTTGAGCAGGTGGCATTGGTAGCTGTCACCTTTACTTGTCATTTCAGAGTTTGATTTTGGGGCAGTATGTGGTGGAAATGGGCTGGCAGGGAAGAGGAGAAGTTAGTGCTCCATGTAGCAAACACCTCACAGAACTCCAAGCTATCTACTTATCTCTTTTACAAAGTCTTGGGGATTATTTCTCCTAAATCTTGGCACAATCCCAGCTCGTGCAATGGTAGTTCTGGCCTTTCTGTCTGAAATCTTTATTTGTTCCCCAAAAAATAAAGTAGCTGCTTCTCCAGGATGAAGATATGGAACTTTGTAAATTCAGATACTTGTCAAAACCTTTTGTTGCAAAACACCCTCATCTGATTCATGATCCATTCATTCTAGGTACTTTATTGGAGCAAAATAGAACTTCATTTCCAGGTTTGGGTATGTCATTAGGAAGGGAACATGGAGCTTTTCTGATCCATACCATGTTAAGCAGATCAGAACTCCTTTCTGGAGGTAAAATGGGTTGTTTGTGATTTGAAATGTTGATAATCTTCTTTTCAACATTCATGAAAAAATGGGCTCTAGGGAAACTGATTACAATATTGCTTTTATACTGATTCAATTCTAAAAAGTCTGATGAGTTATTTTATTGCAGCTCCTAATAAGAGTTATTATTGTTCATAAATAATGTGCTCAATTTCATCAGCCTTGTTTATGACCAGAGTTGTACAAGAGCTGCAGACACTGGCAAAGAGACTGTTCCTACCCTGCAGTCTGTATAAACTGAAGGAGCAATGCCACTTTACACCAGCACAAAGGTCTGGCCCGCAGTTTTTAGAGAGGCTGAATATAGAACACAAGGGAGCAGAAGCCAAGAAGCTGCAGTGTTTTGACAGGAACAGGTTAAGCAGTTTAACGACAGACACTGGCCTGTGCAGCCTAGAACACACAACCTTTTTTAGACATACCTGTTGGTCACGATGAAAAATGTAGGCAGCATCTCACACTGACATGTCTGGCTTGGTCGGCCTGCTCAGAAAAATCCCTCATCAGGGCAGCAGCTGTCTTCTTCCCCAGGGCAAATTCCTTTAAAGCTGTCAAAGATGCTGTAATCAGACTAGGTCATCAAAACCAGTCCTCCTGAGGACTGGAAATAAGATCCAGAGACGAGCATTCAGCTACATGGGCAAGGTCTAAAACACTAAAGTTTCCATTGAAATTAAATGAAGAGACTGTAATTGCTGTGAAAGAAAAGCGAAGCAATCGCTGGGAGAGCCCGAAAGCTTTCAAAGCACCTCCTGAAACGATGCTTGCTGGAAAGCAGGGATCTGTGTACTGAATAACAGAATCTGATAACAGAGCACAGCTTTCACAGGGAAACCAACTTCAATAACTGCTGGAGCGTTTGACTCTGTGGCTCCTGGAGAGGCAACTTTTAATTGAGATTTCACCACACAGCTGAGTAGTTTTATTACTAGGTTAAATAAAAAAGGTTAATAAAGTAATAAAAATGGATTCTTTGCATTCTGGATTTCAAAACACAGAGCTGTGGTCAATATGCTTAATAGTTTGTAAATAGAGTGAAACAAAGCACAAATAGCCATGGTGACCATGGAGAGGGGATTGCTGTGAGATTGTACCCTCCCTTGCACTTTTGCTTGCATTACCAGTATTTCAGTTTCTATAAATAAGGTAAGGTAAAGCAAATGAACTGAGTTCCTCTCTGTCTAGTGTTTACTGCTGTTACTGGAGTTACATCTGGGACAAATTTGACTTGGATTTGACTAAACTCTATCTTGGATAAAATGAAAGGGTATCAGTGTACTTGATTTTAGCTGTATTTACCGTAAATTATTTACACGGTCTCTGATTTTAAGTGATTGATCCCTGCCTGAGGAATAGTATCAGAGGAAACAGATCAAAACTTGTCCTTTATGCTTCTCCAGTGCTCTGGCATTACACGAGAAACTGGCTGCCAGCTCTTTCCTACTTTTTAAATTAAAAAAAAATCACGACCATCCATGATGTGAATGCTCTCATAACTACAGAAAAAAATGGGAAATAAACAACCTCTCTCCTAAGCAGGAATAGCTGGGGGAAATCACTGACTGAGCTACCCATGGGGGAGCAAGCAGTGCCTTGGCTGCTGTGGTGGGCACGGGAGAGGGGATAGGGAGCTGCCAAAACTGAAGTAATTAACAGGAGGAATCCCAGGAGAAGGGGAGAAAGAAAATGGAGGTAATATGCTCCACTGAGCTTGTGAAAAAAGATAGTTGGATGGGAGGTTGCTGAAGCACAGCAGAGGTGGAGGCGTGTCATGGAGGCATGAGGATCTCTGAAATAGGGAGACTGGGAATAGCAAGGCACGGAAAAGCCGGTGCAGGCAGGTGGGCAGCAGTCCCAGGGGTGGATTGGGAGTGAGATCGAGGAAACTATTTCCCGTTTCTGACTGCTGTATTGGTCAAAGTGTCCAAGAATATGTTCTGCCACTGTACTGACTTTTCCATCTGTCTGCATGGGAAACAGAGGCACCAGGTTGCAGAGTGACTCGCCCTCTCATAAACGCGAGAGCAGAGCTGAGTGCTGGGGTCAGCTTACTGCTCATCCCACCTCCTAAAATTCCCCTGCTACCAGGGGCAGGTGACTGCTCGGAGACACTTCAAGCAAAGGTTTCTGCAGGCTGTCTAGCTCACAGCTATCCAGGGAAAGCACCCTAACAATAATCAGATCATAAAACCTGTGGGAAATGCTACTGTAAATCCTGTAACACTGAAGAACAGCCCTGTGAAAGTTTTGCAGTGAGGCAGAGCAGAGTATGGAGCAGGTAGCAAAGAGGAGTAGTGCAATTTAGATAAAGCCATGTACTTGCCTGAGCAGCCACCAAAAGCTCTGTGTGTGAGTGAGCAGCAGGGCTTCCTCAGCTGTTTATCCTGCTGAAGGATATTTAACCACTCAGTCAACTGGCTAGAGCTCAGCTGGAAACACACAGTGCCAAAAGCACAGGAGATGGAGCCACTGCAATAAACACAAGGCTGCCTTGATTTTTTTTTCCTGTCCAATTATATACCTATGTTCAGTGTTCCTGGAACTGAATTACAACCTTAAATTTGCTTTTCCTTCCTCAAAGGCTTTGTCCCTGAGTTAAGCGACCAGAACAAAACAACAAGTGTCTTTACTCTGCAATCTCCTTGTTGCATTATTCCCATATCAAACCTGGCAGCTTCCAGCCTTCCCAGCACTATAATTAGAGCATCCCCAGCCACTGGAATAGCCCTGACCCTCACCACAGTGCTGACCTGCCTGCTTTGCAGCTCTCATCTGTCACACACAACAGCTCCTTCCCCATACAATGCACGTGTGTGGAGGGGACAGGGATTTTGCATTTTGGCTGTGTCCGGCCAGCACCCTGAGTCTGCACATCACCCCAGCCCCTGCACACCCTGCCCTGTGTTAGGGGAAGCTGGCTGTGCCCCAGTTTGCCACTGAAATGAGGGATCTGGAGGAATGGAGACACTTAAATTTGACATTTGACATCTCTTCATCTAGGCTGCTTCTCTTTATAGTGCATGAAATTCAGCTCTTCTGTCAACATTTCATTCTTGTTTGATATACAGGAACATGCAAACAGGCTGTGGCTAGCTGTATAGACTGCTGATTTAGGGAGAGCCGAGACCCCAGGATAAATTAAAACAGCCTGGTTTTCTTCAGTCTGTTCTGTTTGTTGGGTTTCCAGCCCTAGATTCCTCTCACAGAGAGCTGGGAAGCCCCTATCACCTCCCAGACTCCCTGCAAGGTCTGGGATAAGAGGAAAGAACAGAGGGTTTCCCCGTCAAGCAAGGATTGCCATCTTGTGCGTGGATGGGCTGAATTTGCCCTCAATCTGCTTTCTGCAGGGGGCATTGAAAATCCTCTCAGTATTTTGCTGAGTTTCATTCAGAGGCATTTATCCTCCTTAGCAAATGGAATAATCAGCCAGGAGAGATGCAGGCAGTCACAGAGAGCACTGTGCTCATCCCATTCCAAGAGCTCTAAAACAGATGAGCTGATATCCCCTTCCCTGGGCTAGGGGGGAGCTAATAGCTCTCTGCAGGGAGCCACGATGCCTACCTTAGGTCAAATATCTGAATTTTATATAGTTGAGAGCACACATGGACTGGGTTCCACTCTGAGTGGGAATGGGCTAGAGCAGGAGCCAGTGTCAGTGGTTTCACTGCTGGGCACACATTGTGTTCAGCTGCCCTGGGAACTGCAGGCTGTGAGGCTCAAGTGCTCTGTCTGGTGTCTGGAATGGCCAGGACTTCTGTATATTTCCCAAAATTCTTATCACAAATGAGCTCTCATGCCTTAAGCACAGGACCCCCTTCCTTTCTCTCCTGCCTCTTCCCATGCTCACCAGCACAAAGTGGAAAAGATGCCAAAAGAAAGTTCAGCTCCTCTTCCTATCACCCGATTGGCAAATCCTTGCTCATCTGGATGGAGCACAAGCATGAGCACTTGCACCCTGTGTAGAATTTCCCCACCCCAGGAAACACTTGCTCTCACTAACTGCAAAGTCAGGATTCAGCTGCTCAGATATCTGAGCTATCTGCTGCCATGCAGGTGCCCCATAGCTGAGAGCATCACCCCAGGCCCCCACTGCAGTCAGGGGAGACAAACAAGCACTTTTAGGGGCAATTCACCCACACTAATTAAAAACCCTAGAATAAATAAGTTGAGGGTGAATCCTATCCTCCAGGTGCCTTTTCCTCTCTCAATAGCAGGGAGGACTGGCTCTGATGGAGATGTCTCCATCCAGAATGGGGGATCAGACCTATCCTACACTAAGGCAGGGAAAATTGCTTCCCCTGGAGGCCAGAATGGTATTTTAATGCATATTGCTAGGAGGCAGGGGAGGGAGATCTCTCTGGGGTGACCTTGCACTGAATGTGAGTTTTCTGGGCTGCAAGGGGAAAGGCAAGGAGGGGTTACCAAAAGGAAAACTGATCCCCTGTTGAAGCCTCAGTGCAGAACTACCCAGGTGAGCTGCATGTGCCCTGCACCAGCACCTTTTTCTGTTTCAATCTCTCTGTTACTGTGTTTCAGAGAGTTAATTTGAAAGGTAAACCAAGGCTTTCCCCTCATTTTGAAGTCTCTCTTTGTTTATCAGAACGTAACTTACATTTGCTTTTACTTTTATGGGAGGTTTGCATTTCCATGCATGTCAGCAGTGCACGGAATCGACATCTGAGTGGGTGAAGTGGAATTTTGATTTATCGGAGGAGAGTGCATTATCAGTAAATTCAAGAGACTAAATCTGCCATGGAGAGGACTTCTTTTGTTTCCATCATCAAGTCAGACATTATATCCTGTCAAACATCCCAGGGGGCACTTTTGCTCCAGGCACCAGAGGTAATAACTCAGCTCAGAAATGTATGCTGTGTGCTGAACCCTTCATCTTACCAAGCGTTCAACTCTTGTTCAAATGCAGGCACAAGTGAAAGAGAATAAAAATAGGAATTAATCCTTAGCCTTACCAGCCGTGTGATAGCTCTGCTTTTTTTCAGTGCAGACTGTGAAGTTCTCAATCTGAACTTCTTCTCCTGGTATGACCAGAGTGGTGTTGTGTGATGAAATTTTTAGGTTTGGATGCACTGTCACAGCATGGCAAGCATCAGCTGGCAGTGTTTTATCCGTACTGTGGTGACTTTGTCACCTTCCAGGCCTCAGAGTAGCTACAATGCTTGTTATTAAAACATGGATGGGTTCTCCTTCTTACTTGTATCCCCTTAATAAATGGTGGTTGTGCATTGGAGAGGTGGCCTCTTGCTCTCGGGCCCCCTGGCATTGCTCCTGGTCCATGGGCTCAGCACGGTGCCCTTGCACAGAGGGAGGCCACAGTCAGATCCCCCTGATGCCCCAGTCTCTGCCTCACTGACACCACTGCTGACCACAACACCAACACCATGTGGGTCCCCTGTTCTGTGATTGAATGTGAGTTCTGTTCAATACTGCTCTGTATTGAACATTAGTTCAACATGCTCAGCTCTGGTGGCATCTGTAGAGAGCCACCAGGTCACCTCTGCAATCCATCTGTTCCTTCACCACTGCTGAAAGCATCCTTTTTCTTTCTTTCTTTCTTTATTTTTTTTTTTTTAAATAAGCCAATGGGACCTGTGGTGCAGGAAAATACCTCAAGTTACAGCATTTTGCAGCATGCAGCAAACACACTGCAGTTTTAACCCTTCTGCTTCTTCTAATGCCTCTGTGGAGCCCTTCTGCTCTTGACAGAGGTCTGGTGACCAGCAGCAAAATTTAGTGACAGAATTTTGACCCTATTTCAGTCTTCACAGGTCATTGAGTCATAGAAAGGCTTGGGTTGGAAGAAACCTTAAACCCCATATAATTTCTACCTCCTCACCATGGGTAGTGGTCCCTTCCACCAACCTTCCAGGCTGTTCAAAGCCCCATCCAACCTTCCACACTTCCAGGGCTTGGGCATTCACAGCTTCTCTGGGCAACCTATTCAACTGCCTTGCCACCGTCTGAGTAAAGAACTCCTTCCTAAATCTAATCTAAATAGTGACCCACTGTTGGCTCACTGAATGAAGCTCACAGCAGCTCATACAGGGATTGTTTGGTGCAAATTGACTGAAGAAATATATGGTTTAGTGAGTTCCACAAAGCAGAGGGAGACTCACTGAACAGCCAGCTATTTATGAATAAATATATCTATTCAGAGGGGGAATCACATAAAACAATGGGCTGGCAGTGGTTGGTAATTTAAAATGCAGCAGGCAGACTGTTGCTTGCATTAGTAACCTACAAGACACATAGCTTAAATAGCACAATCAGCACCAACCAGCTCCTTGGGAATTACTGAACCATTTGTGCTTCTGTGCCTCTACTTATTCTTAGAAAAACTTGCTCTTAAGTCTCTATTGCATCTGTTTTCTTTATTTACATAAACTTGCTTACTTTATGTGACTATGGTTTCCTTTAAACCATATGCTGTATTTAAAAAAAAAACCCCACATATATTCAACCCTCAGTATTACTTACTTTGGGTTCTTGGTAGAGTAATAATATTAAATAGTCCAGTACTATGCAATTTGTTTATTTTTGTAATTTCTTTTCATCTCTGATGTGCATCGTATTCTTCTCACCTCTAAATTTGGATCTAAACTCTATACATTTGCCATGTATTGATTGTGCCTTTTCCTAATAATTTTGTGCTTATAACATTTCCTTAATTTTTTGCAAATACCATCTGCTGTACCACAGACACTGTAGTGATGGGCTGTATTTATCTGGTGGCCTTTTTTCTACCAAAAGGCTGTAAGGAAAATGGAGGTTAGGTCATATGTTTGATGTAAGAGGTGGATTTTTGAGAAGCATCTCTGTAGATCCTCACCTGGCCCCAACTCCAAATGGAACTAGCTCTGTTAAATGCTATGAAAGGTGCTGATTTGGCCCAAGTTGTCCAAGCAAGAACTTGAGTAGGATCATGAAGCAGAACAATCATTGTTAGGATCACCACTGGTGATGTTGGTCCTGCTCAGCATTTCCTTTCTTACCATTAGTTGTTCACTCACACTTTTTCCATCAACTATATCAGGCTAAGCTGAGCTGAAAAACAGCTACAACAACAATAACAAGGCAGGAGTTCACCCAAGTGAAAAACAAAGAAATAAAAGCTTGTTTTAGTTCTGGTCCTCAAACATTTTACTGACATTTTTTCCTTGTTTGACCAGACAAGATATTGACATCATTAATGGAGACTGTATTGTCTCAAAATGACAGTCCTCAAAATTAACAATGAAGAAATGAATTTGGAGACTTGCTAAATGCTGACTGAGAAGGAAAAAGATGCAGTAGGCATTAAATCCAGTTCCCTATTACAGGCAATCATATCATGCAATTCCATTTCTAAATGTGATAGACTTCACACAGTGTAGCAACTCTCAGTGCCCAGAGTCCTTCAGAAGCCCTTTTCAGACTTTCCTGTGTTCTAATCATCATGTTTAAACTTATTGATGGCTAATTTATAGTAATTTATTCTCATGGCAACATCCTTTAGCTTCCACAATCCCTCCACAAAAGAAACTGCAGCACCATTTTACTTTAATTTGTAATTATTCACATTAGAAATAATGCTGTTAAATGCTAAAGATCCGGATGAGACCTAATGTGTAGTTTTGAAGGTGGAAATCATTCCCAGATATCCTGCTGAGCCCATATGGTAATTTCTATGTTTGGGTATGCTTGTAAATGTCTGATTCAGCATCAAGGAGGAGTGGCAAAGTACTGAGAGAACGAGAGAAAAGACATTGCTGAAGACATTTTCCCTGCCTCCCTCCCCCTTGGCTCTCCCCCTCTGAACAGTGAGCCCCTTGCACGCAATCCTTCAGGAGTAATGTCTGGGACTGAGATTTTTATCCCCTGAGGCATCCTTTCAGAAAGTCCCTCTGTGGCATTCTGGGCAGCCCTTGTGACCTGCCAGCAGACAACGAGGCTGTGGCAACTCTTGCTCACGAGCACAGCTCCATCCCAGCCCACACCAGAAGCTGAGGCAGAAGCTGATTTTACTGCTTCTTCCACATCCAATTTCATCTCACTCTTGTGAGTGACAAGGTTTAGGATATGTTCATTATGCAAAACTGCATTTCTGCTCCAGCCTGCTTTTTGGAGAAGGCTTGGCCAACACGTTGTCTTTGTGGTCCAGGAATTTTCACACTGGCTCTCTTATTCCACACAAGGCTGCCGTAAATGACGATTCCTCAATTTCACTTTCCTCAGTAAATGGATGCTTAGATATTTAATTAGGAAGCAAACCATATAATCAACTTTCTGCAGATAGAGCTGCACACTGTAATCAGTCCCATTCAGCTTCTTTGCATGCTGCTGGAGTGCCAGCAACTCCTGAATTTATCAACACTGAGGCTTGAGTGGCAATTTGCCCAAGGATTTCTCAATTAATAAATACAAAGCAGCAGGCAGTTCAAGCACTACACAGGCTATGCTGCACATCTAACATCATGGTTTCACTCTATTTTTGCTGGGAAAAACAGCTCCAAAAAAAAATCAGGCAGAAACAGAAGTTACATAATAGCAAACTGCATTTCTCTTTTTGCGGTTTTTTTTGTTTTGTTTTTTTTTTTTTGGTACTATTTCATCTTCCAATTCCCCCAAAATACTTGTCTCAGTGCTGTCTAAGTTGTCCCAGCTGGCATTCAAGGCTATTACATTCTTGGTGAATGGTCCAGAGCCTGCCTGCCAAGCAGGTAAAAATGTGAAAAAGAAGAGCAGGATGCATGGCACACATCAGATATGCAGCAGAGACACAGAGATGCCCCTATCAAACACAGTTTATGGTTCCACAGCTCTCAGACTAAGGAGTAAAAGGAGGTAAGTCTGGGTCAAAGCTGATGCTGGATGGAAGTGGAATTCCTGTGAGGGTGGTGTACTGGAGGGAGCAGGAATGGATGAATACTTCTGCATGCTCTGACTGGAAATTTCTCTTTCTGGTACTTCCCTTTTGAGCATGGAAGGAAAAGGGTTGAATTCAGAGGGTGAATTCAGTTGAGGGTGTCTTCTGAATGAAACCTTCCTTTTCCTTCATCAGCTAAAGGAGTCAAAGAATACTGACCTCTAGCAAGTGCCTGGGGTGGGTCTCTGTGAGGTCCCAGCAAAAGTGTCCAAACTTGCAGTCTGTGACTGTCCAGATATATTCTCGTGGGAGTGCAGACACTCCAGTGGTGGGACAGTCTGGATTCTCATGCTGAAGGCCACCAAATCACTGATACCCACCTCACCTGGGTCCTGCTGGCGTCTAAAACACAAAAGATGTGCTCTGTGCTCATGTGCTCAGCCCCATTTGTTTTTCTTGCAATGGTGCAGCAGCAGAAACGTCTCTGATCTGACCAAATCAGATGGTTTTGAATTAAATGTCTGCAGGATCCATCCCAAATCTCCTCCTGTCCCAGGCCAGAGAGGTTGTTGCAGGGGAGCCTGCTCTCCACTGCAGTTAGTGAGGAGCTGCACATCTGTCAAAGCCATGCATCAGGAGTGCCTTCAGAGACACTTTCTTGTTATTTTGGTTTTGGCAGCCCTCAGTCCCTTCATGCCACAATCGTTTTAACCACTGACACACTAATCCTTTTTGACACTTCCCCTTCTTTCTGCAGTCAAGCTCCAATGAAACATGAAGTGCCTCCCATGTTTCTACCTCAGCCTGCTCAGAAGCGTTTGCCTGATGTCCTGGAGGAGGCAGAGCTGCTGCATCCCTGTGTGAAAACTCTCTACATCTGTGTGGCACCAGCACAAGCAGCAGTGGGACAACCTTCTGTGACTCCTAGCCACCCAGGAGATTTTTGGTGCAGGAAACTGAGGGCCGTAGATGATGCAAAGGGCTCAGACAAGCCGTGCGACTTGGGCAGTTGAGCAAGTGACTGCATTTCAGCAGGTCCAGAGTAAACTGCAGCTTGTGTGTGCTCACACTGATCATGGCAAATGGGTGGGATTCAATTTATCATAGAATCAAAGAGTGGTGTGGATTGTAAGGGGCTTTACAGACCATTTGGTTCCCATCCCTTGCCAGGGGCAGGGACACCTTCTACCCAAACCAGCTTGCCCAAAGCCCCACCCAGCCTGGCCTTGAACACTCCCAAGGATGGGGCATCCAAAACTTCCTTGGGCAACCTGTGCCATGGTCTCACCTCCCTCACAGTAAAGACTTCTTTCTAACATCTAACCTAAATCTCTCCTCTTTTAGCTTAAAACTCTTTCCCCATCTCCTATCACTATCTACACGTGTAAAATGTCACTCTCCTATCGGATGCTGCTCTCAGAGACCCAGACTAGGTCACACTGTTGTTCTTTTCTTGCAAGTTAGGAACACTTATTTTAAACTGCTACCAGAGTGCAGTAGGTTTTTTAGAAGTCATTGAAGTGCACATATATCTGTATACCTCTGGAATACAGAAAGATTAATTAAGTTTACGTGTTCTATGGAAGAAAGAGTTGGAGAGTGACTTTAAAAGAAGGCAAACTACACACTGAAAATAGCGCATTGAATTGGATGTCCAGGGCTCTGTCTGAACATTCACAATGACATGAGTTTTCCAGCCAGATGACGTTCAGGCTGTGTAATAAGCCAATGACATTTTTTTGGCTTTGACTCAGAAATGGAGGCTTAGAGATTGATAGAATTTTTAAGCCCAGAAAGATTCATATTATTTGATTACCTCCATAACACTGACTCACACTGAGCAAATATGTAGTGTTTGACCAAAACATGATTTCCCAAAAGGTGCCTGTACATCATTTGCAACAGAAAATAATTGAAAAGTCCCAAGGCCCAATTCCCCACTGCTATGTAATTACTGATGCCTGTGTAATACACTATTGATTTGCCCATGTTTTCCTACACTCATTTTGCAGTTGCTAATGACTTACAAAACATAAAATGTTGGCAAAACAGCCCCAAAGTCTTAACAATAATAAATCACAGTTTGGAGTCCTTAATTCCCTTATCTCCACATTTTTTTGTGGTCTACATCCCCCAGCAGTCACTTTGAGGTTAAAGTGACCTGAGCATGGTAATGCTCCCTATTTATGGCCTTTCACCTGTAAATGTAGCCCCACACCCTTCCTTGCTGCCTTGTGCACTATTTTCTGCCAGCAGTTTTCCCGCTGTTTTTGTGGACCAGAAGCAACAAACAATGTCTGCTGCTCTGGAGATCGGGAATGCAGGGATTCTTCATGACTTCACAGCCCTTTTAAGGATCCCAGTGGTCCTGGCAATCAATGCTTACTTTTAATGAGCTCAATTAAGTGCTTCTCTCCAGTGCAGGATTATGAGGATTAGAAAAGGGTCAATTTGTAATTGTTCTTGTGGTGGTCACTGCTACTTGCCACGTTAATGAAGATTTATTAAATTAACAACACATGTTTTTTCAGCAATTCAAAGTTCACACACACACACACAGAGTTAATTAGTGTTGGATTCTATACATGCACAGACTTGGTGAGCTGCTTGTATCTTATGTGTGCAGAATTTATTAGATCTGGTCTTGGAAAATACATCCAGAACTTCTGCTATACCTATTTATCAGTTGTTTTGTTCCTCACAGAACTATTAGTTACTCACTGGAGTGCTGCCTGTATTTCAACCAGAGACTCCCACAAAATGTTTTTTCCTCAGCATATTGTAGAGTCCTGAGACAGTATGTAAGGTTGCTGCAGAAAGGCCTGGATGGGAAATTGATTTATTTTTTTAACATTTCTTTTCCCCCTTCAAATCTCTAATTAATGCATAAGACAATATTCAACAACTTCAACAAAATCACTGAGGCATTAAGAGTAGAAATGTCACCATAATACTTCAGGGAGGAATATTCATGTAACCAACCAGCCCATTAATTTTTTGCTCACATTTTATCACCTTAAACAACATCACTCGGTCAAGGAGACCTAAGTATTTTTGTGACATTCAAGGTTAGCTTCAAGGGAAATGTTCAGGCCAGATTTGTGATCTGGATGGGATATCTAGTAAATATTTAATCACTAAAAATCAGCCTTCATTCAAAAAGGAGAATTCAAAACATGTGACAGAAGAGTTTTGGACTTCTTGTCTCCAACGGGAAAATGATGTGAGTTTGTCTGCTTCTGCTGAGGTGCAGGAGGTATCCAGGTATTTTGGAAGCTTTGAGAGCTATTCTCCAATTTATTGAAAATTTTACTTCTGTCCTGAGCAAGCTACTGTCTCCATTCAGGCAGAGGTGGATTAGGGTTGTGTAAATAGGTTTAATCTGGTTTGGTGGCTGTAGCAGAATGGGCTGCACTAATCACATGCCTGCTGGAAAGGACACTCTTCCAACATTTATCCAACTAAGATTTTTCCATGCTTCTCGCATTACTGGCATTACATCCAAGCATAAATCTTAATGTATTTTCCACCTGGACTACTGGGTAGGCTTTCAGTAAATAAAATCCTCCACTCCTGAAATTATACTTGTAAGTGTCTGATTTAGAAAATTCAAACTTGCTTGGGTGTTGAATTGATTGCTGGGGACACACTCTCAATGTCTTTTATCCTTGGTGCTCCTTCCCATGAAACAGGGCATAATTAAACATCTTAACCTGGCTGATACATGGACAAATACATGAAAGATCATGAGGCTTCTCAGTTACTGCTACAATGGATGCCAGGCAAATAATTGAGATGGACACCCAGCTACTCTGCCCCGCCACTGCATGCAAACCATGACAGCAGCTCCTGCCTAGAGGTTAAGGTAGCTCTGGTGTCCCATTAGATGGGCACTCTGCTGCCTTTCATTTATAGGAATGAAGAGCTGGACTCCTGTTTCAGGTTTGACCCACTGAACCTGCTCCCTGTCCCCTGTGCCCCCCTCCCCTGGTGCTCAGCCTGGGCATTGTTTCACATTTAAAACCAAATGGTCTCAGAAGAGTGGGGACATGGCAAGTGCAGCATGGCAATGTATGGTTCTGAGAAGAATGGGAAGACACTCTTTAAAATAATGGTGGCAAATGCTGACAATCCTGAAATTTCCTCTGCTTCCCCAAAATTTCACACAAGCAAAAATGTTAACTAGGAAAAAAGAGATCATCAGTCTCTGATTAAAATCACTGGAAATATTCATACTGCTCCAGTTCTGGGTGTCTCCAGGAGTAAGTTCCATATCCTCTCTCCTCCACACTGGAGCATTTTGCTAACCCTGCCTTCTGAAGGTGGTATGGTGGACAAGACACTGACCTGGAGCCTGACACTGGGCTGAGTGTTGGCTCCCACAGAGACTCCAGGCCATGCTGAGGCCTGGAGAAGTTGTGTCCACACTACAAGTGTGCTCGAATCCCTGGCTTCCACTTGGGAAAGGAAGTCCCACTGATGTCCCTTTGCTGACGGTGTTTTATTTGCCATCTCTGGGAATTAGCTGTCAGGGTTTCATGGTTTTAAATGGCTTTGGTGAATAAAAAACTTTGTTTCTTGTGCTTGGTTTTCTAATGGGAATAATAATATGGTCACGCCTCACTGGCCTGTTGTAAGATGTGTTAAAGATTGTGAGATGCTCACAAGCTGTTGTTATGAGACATCTGAAAGCATTGGGGAGGGGGAGATTAAGTGATACCATTGTGAAAAAGGAAAGAAAGATACAGCATTGACTAATTGATTTTTTTTTTTGCCTTGTAATAATGCACACAACCAGTGCTGATCAAACAATGAAGACTGTGGAAGCTGACCAGGAATTCAATATTTTTGCATTGCAACTCTGATATAAAGGATTGATCCAAAACCAGATCCTTTCATTAGCGCGTAAAAGTTGAGGGTCTGTGTTTAAGAGCTTGTGCTGCTTCCAGCAACCTGCGTGGCTGTTCTTAGGGCATTCAGGTCTCTCTGTGGCCTGCATGATATTATATGTGACCAGTGAGAGTGAAAATACTGAAGGACTTAGTCAACTATTGCAGAATAAACTCTACAGAGGGGTCACACTCCTGTTGTGTTTGTTCCATGGTATCAGAGTTGGATGACAGAGAGCAGTGTGGATTGTGACTAGCTGAACCAATGAGAGGTTCTGGCCTCTGTGCCTTCATGTCAGTCAGAAATGAGGAGGAGATGCACTAGTAGCAGATGATGTCTTTTTTCACCTGCTTTGCTCAGCAGTGCCCAGCCACAGCACGGCGGGTGACACAACTCAGTCACATCTTTGGTGGTGCTTGAGCCAAGGAAGCCATCACATGGTACACAGGCTTCATGGGATGCTTCTTTGCCTGTGCTTGTCTCTTCCACATACCCAGGTGCATGAGGGACTGGGCTTTGCACTGGTGGGGGAAGGGATCATGGACCTGCCCCTCTTCTTCTGCACTCCTGGCCAGGTTGTGCAGCTGTGGGGCCAGGGGCTGGGTTTGTGTCTGCTCTGTCCCCATGGGTGTCCAGTGGAGCTGCTCCTGTGGAAGGACAGTGTCTTGGTGGCACAGCCCTGCACTGCTGTGTGTGTGCCTGTACACCTGCATCATTCAGAGGGAAGAATGTGAGGTATGTGTCTCACTGTGTGCACCAGGAACATTTCCAGCATGCAGGAGTAACAGCACCTCTCCTCTGTACATGAATGGGGTGCTGGGGATGTTTGGGGAGATATTACCTGAGTGACATGAGTTTTCCATTTAGAGAGAGAATTGAGAACCCAGAAATACAGGAAACAAAACTTAAGTCTCATTGTTTATTAGCTACAGTTAAACTGCTGTCAAATGCCTGTGCAAGAATGAGTCTGTGTGCAAACCAGAGGCTTTCTTTTTGGAGAGGAAAACAAGCAAACAAACCCTGACCTTCTCAGTGGTTGGAAAGTGGTTAGGAAAGTGCTTTGGAGAAGCCTCATCTCCCCTTGCTGGTGTTTGACAGCTACTGCAGCCTGGCTTTGTGTCTGTGTTCAGAGTGAGCACTGCTTCCAGCTGCAGGTTTGCAGGATTTTCCAAGTACTGCCAGAGAAAGAATTATATTTTCTGTGTATGTGCTTATGAAGCCAGAACTGAGCTTGCTTCTTTTGATGAGGTTTAGCTAGATAAATAGACTTTTTTTTCCCCCTTAAAGGCCTTCATTCATACTTAGCCCCTGTATTCAGACTTACTGCAGAGTTGCTCCAGAAGACCTGTAGCTGCCAGGGGCAAAAGAGAAATATTTCATTAAAAAAAAAAAAGAAAACTGAGGAAAACCACCAACCAATACTTGAACCAAAGTAGACCTGCAAAAATTTTGAATTAATCAAAAACTTTAGGCCTTTGTGATCAAGGATTATGATGATAAATTATGATCATCACCTGGGAGGAACTGGCAGAAGTGGCAAATGGACAATGAATACACTCAGCTTGGAAACAGCAGGAGGATTTCTTGCCATCAGAAAAATCAAACAGCTTGATAATAAAAATAGAGTTGTGCAGAGCCAAACTGGATTTGCACCAGTTGATGAGGGATTTTATATGATGTAGGAACCAGATGTGGTCATTCTGGAGGCAGTTTCCAGGACTGGGTTCCTAAGAGGGCAGTCAAACTTTGGAACAGAGAGTTTGAAGTCTCTGTCCTTGGAGGTTTTGAAGACCTGACTGAAGATGGCCCTGAGCACCCTGCTGTCACTGACTGGGCTCTGATTGTTGGACAGGATAATCTTCTGAGGTGGTTAAATATATAATCCAGTGACAAAAAAGCAGCTATCCACCTCCTTTTGTTGTGTGTTTATTTTTACATTTACTCTTTATGGGTAAATACTCTTTTATCCCTCTCTTGTATTTATCCCCAAGCTGTACATCATCTTGCAGGAGTAAGTGAAATGTGAGTGGGAGCAAGGGTGGACTTTTGTTCTGAAATTTAAGATCAGCCAAGATTAATGGTCTTTTTTAACAAAATTCAGCAGTCTTGTGCTGTATATGACAGGAAGGTGCCAATCCTCACACAAAAACCCAGAGAAAGAGCTAACTTAAAGCTTTGCCTACAGCAAAGGACTCAGGAATATGTGTGGGCCAGCTATTCCAATGGGCTAAATTTTGCTTTACTCTTCTTTCTCCCTGCGATCTTCTTTTTCTCACTTAGAGGTTTTATTCACAGAGGAAGAATCCCTGATGTTGTTAATCCACATACTCCAGCTCAGCATTGATCTGGGGGTGGAAGGCATTTACCCTTTCAGGAATCCTCTCTCCCCTGGACTGCCTGCCTGGGACCCTGCAGGTGTGTGGGGCCAGAGCTGTGTCAGGATGCTGTGCTGGCTGATGGCCAGCATGCTCAGCCTGTGCCTGGCTCCTGCCTCACATCCAGAGCCTGTTCAGAGCTACATCTATACCTGTCAACCCAATGAAGGCTGGAGCCTCTACATCTAGTCAGTTTTTTTCCTATTTATCTCTGAATAAGCTTTGGAAATTACTTTCCTCCCTTTTAAATTATGGGTTTTTTTGGCACAAGATCCATGCTTCTGGCTCTACTGGTTAAAGAGCCATGGCTGGATTTACTGCCCTCCCTGACTTTAACCTGCTGTTCAAGGCTACAGTGATTGAACGCTGGCTTGCAAACCCAACTCCTGTATTTTTAATACCATATAACTTTTGCTGTTATTTCCCTAATGGCCTGGGAATGTGAATAATTTTTTTTTCCTGTGAAATAACCACCCATTCATATATTTCTCTTGAGAGACAGCATGATCTGACATTGCATTTAACCCACAGCAAGGTATTTAATTTGTTGAGCAGGTACGAGGAGGGGAAAAACTTATGCAGCACAGTTCATAGTAGTAATTTACTAGGTAAAATACTGCTCATATTGAAAATGCAGCAGGATTGAAACAATGGCATTTTCCTTCCCTTCTTTCTCCTTTTCTCCGCATAACTTTTTACACAATTTATACAAATTTACATCATACGGCAGCTGAACGTTATAATTAACAAATCAGTATGAGGCAAGACCAATAAATAAAGACTTTTTCTGTGCTGTATGGGGAATAAAACAAATGACAGAGTTAAAATATGTCTGTGCAGTGAGGAAAGACACAATCACACATGGATAAAAGCAGACTCACCTCACTGGATTCAGGATTACAGCCAGGATTTCACCTTATGCTGATTATGGAGTCATAGAATGCTTGGAGTGGAAGGGATCACTCAGTTCCAGCCCCTCTCACCATGGGCAGGGACACCTTCCACCACACCAGGCTGTTCAAAGCCCCATCCAGTCTGACCTGGCAACACTTCCAGGGACAGAATGCTTCCCTAGCCTCTCTGGGCAGCCTGTTCTATTGCCTCACCACTCCCTGAGCAAGGAATTCCTTCCTAATATCAAACCTGTCAGTTCAAAACCCTTTGTCCTGGTAAGGATCAAATGAGTACACAGGAGTATGTACAGAAATCTGAAAATCCATGTCAGTGTTTTCCTGGCTCGGGTGTGTGGCTCTCAGTCCTGCTGTCACACTTGCCTCTGCCACACCTTGCAACCCTGTCTGAGACTGATGTCCCAGAGGCTGTGCAGCTTCCCAGATTCCTCATGGGAAGTGTCCCCTGAGTTAAGCCCAGTGGACAGTATTCCAGCATTGTGCAGGGCTAGGGCTCCCAAGTGTGATCTAAAAGCCACTGAAATCAATCACCAGAATATTCCTGTTCGTGTCAGTGGAGCAGCTTGCTCTTGGATTGAAATCTCCCACTAATGTAATTGTTCTCTGCTAAGGGAGGAAAATGGAAAAGTGAAGATGGCATTTTGTACATCAAGGTCACACACACCATCCAGCTCTCAGAATCTTAAATGGCCCTGTATGGAGCTTTTATTCTTTTCCAGACATAAAGATGTGTGAAGTGCATCACAGCACTGCCTCCTTCCTGCCACTCAAGGTGAGTTTTGATGGAGAGCTGAGAGAAGAGGCTTTGTACCTCAGGCAGAGGGGCCATCGGAGCAGTGGGGGATGAGCACCACATCTGACCTGAGCAGAATTAGGGGCAGGGGATAGAAATTGGGAAGGCTTTGCTGGGCTGACCCCATGACAGGTTTCAAACATCACAATGGTTCCCCTGACCCCGCTCTGACCACATATAATCTTTATTGTGAGAACTCTCACCCTCACAACTTCCTCGTTCTTACATTGATCCAGCAGAAAGCACTTCAGCAATCAAAAAATATTTGTTTTTTTAATGATTGTTTTCTTAATTTTTGGGAATTGAATCATCTGTGTTCTGATTTGAGGCATGAGAAAATCTATATCACTGCCTAACTGTGTTTGCGCTCTGAATGAAATGATGGTAGATCAGTTTCAGTCAAGTTAGTGCAAATAAAACTGGAGAGAATGGTTTTTGAAAAGCAAATGAAACATTAAAAACACCCTGTTTCTGGTCCAAAGCTTTCCATCCATAGGAGGTTTGTACAGAAAGTTAAGTTTCCTTTAAAACTCTTCAGGAGAATACCTGGTTTGACTACGGTTAAACTCTATCTGTTTATTGATTACATGAATCATTCAGTTCCTGAAAAGTCAATCCTCTCTGCTCTCCTCCACCCTAATTATGGACAGAAGTCAAGGTGAATCTTTCCATTAACTTCTGTGATCCCTGGATCAAGCACTGAAAGCCCATCCTGCGGGCTGGGCATTGCTAATGAGCGGGGCCCAGGGAGGTTATCCCAGCTCCAGGTATCCCAGCACCAGGGCACAATCAGGGCAACAAGACCCAGAGCTGACACTCCTCCTACAGTGCATTTCTCTGGAGGAGCTGTAAACACAGTGAAGGCCAGACACTGCAGATGTGAGCTTGGAAATGCTTGCTTTATGGTCTTAAGGGAGATTTGCACCCTGAAGAAAATGGCTCCTGTAACCAAAGAGCAGCCTCTTAATTGTGTCACATCATCTCTCAGTAATAGAATGGTTTAAAAGTGTGACTACAGCAAACAGGAATTTCTGTTTTGCACCAGACCACTTAGAAAGCTTTGTCTTTATGTAGAGAATCAGGACCTTTCCATGTCGTATTCTATTTCCATCTCTTATTAAGAAAAAAATTGATTTGGTGTGCCAGGGGCTTTCCATTTGCATTTCAATTACAGATTTCAGTGGTTTCTTAGGTTTTCCAGGCTTTTAAAGGACTACTATTTCCCACAATATATTCTAAAGAAAAAAATTTAGGGTTTGAGGTGGAATGAAGTTCATTAAAAATAAAGCTTATCTCAAGGGCTGCCATCCCCACAGTCAGACTCATCAATAATTGCTTAAATTTCCATTGTTTATTAAATAAATAAAGAAGAACTCATAACTCAGAGCTGAAAACCACTATATGTGAACACATGACTTTCATGATTTTCCACACCCTAAAGACTTAATTCAAGCCAACTTAGCAGTGATGTAACAGAATCTGTGGGGGTTGTCTGGAAAGGGGTAAAGAAGGTGATAAGGGCAATAGAGTCCAGCTGGGGATATGGGAGTTTGGGCTCCCAGCACTTCAGAGGCCAGCAAGGAGCCAGAAAAGTGTCCTTCAAGCTCAAATTCCCAGAGCCTCACCTTTGCTGGGATTCCCAGGAGCAGAGCCCCAAAACTGAGGTAGAAAACTCCCCACTTGTGCTCTGTGGTTCAATTGCATTTACAAAATTTTAAAATAAACTGTTGGTAAGGTTTTGAAAGCAATTTGAAAAAAGTCTTCTCTCCCCACTCTTACTCTCATCTCTCTTACGCTGAGCACATTCTGGATAGAAGTCACATGTGCAAATCTCACACCAGGAGTTTTCTCTACACTCTTCTGTAAAAGGGGGGGCACTTTACTCACGGAGAAAAAGGTAAAGTTGAGTTGTTTAACACCTTTTTTAAAGTTGTGTAGCACAACATTAAATCACATTTCATCACTCCATCTTTGTGGAACTCAGCAGACTTTTAAACAATCATTTACTTCTCTCCAGAAGGGATTTTTTACCCACACTATTTTTTTGTTTGGTGCACCGTGGGGACTCCTGGCCACGCTGCCATCAGTTTTCTTCATGCCACACACTCTCCCAGGCAGGTTCTTGTGGACCAGCTCTCCCCACTGCCTCTACATCTCCTGTGGCAGAGGAAATGCAGGAAATACAGCCTCCTGCATGGCAGGAAGGGATTTCCACCCAGTCCATAATTCACTCTGCTTTTTCCATGTACTGCACATGCCCTTTCCTACCGTTGGAAGGGAAATTAAATAATTACACTGCCTGCAAGAAGCATGCTTTATGGCTTACATTTATGATAAAATTATGGAGCTGTTGCAATGAAATATTCCATCAATACATTAAAACAAAGCAAAATCAGCGTGGCAATAAAAAACTCTTATTGTCCCTGTTTCATCCCTGGTTTTCTTTTGTTTGGTTTATTTAGTGCCTTTATTAAAATATTTCTGTTATAATACTGGTTTTAATGCTCTATTGTTTTTATAATGGCATGATTTTTAGTGTAACATCATCTCCAATTTAATATGTCTTTCCATTATATCTGAATTGCTGCTAAAATGGAATTGCTCTTGTTATGGATACAATACCCTTGTAGAAAGTTTTAAGAGCCACTTCTACTACATAATTACAAAAGAAAAGCCAGGAAATGGCATGAGGAAGAGGGAAATCCTACATGTCCCAATGTGAAAATCTGGAGAACAGTGAACTGATAGTACAGATGTCCCAAAAAAGGGGAACATTTACCCAAAAAGCTGGGCCTAACTTTACTGAAGTACTTTTAGCTATAGACTTAGATATCAAATCTGAGGCAGTCATATTTAACAGCAGCTTCTGCTATCAAATGTGCCATGTTTTAGTGAAATAATAATAATAAAATAAATCGATGGGCTTTAAAGTTCCACAGATCAACAGATGAGACATGGATGCATTTTATTTCTCATGTGACATTTTGAGGGAGGAATAAAACCCCTTATGTTCACACAGTTCTCTTTTGAATCATTGAAACATATGGTAGCAGATTTATGGCAGTTTATCAGAAGATTTGTATATACATAGATACAAACTAAATATGCATGTAAAACTGTAGCTGGCTCTTTTGCACTCTAGCTGAAATTTATCTCAGGGTGGATCTGCAATTTCTAGAGAGTGAATTATAGTCTGAATTCTGAGTGACAGCACTCACTGCATTGGTTATCTAAGGATAATGCATTTTAATCTCAGCAACTCTCCAGGACGGCGCAAATTAAAAAAAAAAAAAGGAAAAGAAAAAAAAAACCCACAACACATGCCCACACACAAACCCCTGAAGCCAGTTTGATGAATTTCTATGATCTTATCTCTGCAGAGCATTTTCTTTTAGGCAGGGCAGAGTTTTTTTGCATCAGCAGATAATGCAGGAATTCAATCATTGTTTTCCAAAGTACTCATTATTTGCAATAGTGTGGTCTGGGCGATTGCCTTTCTCCAAGAGGAGCACAATATTTCAGCTAACAGGGTGGAAATCAATAGCAAAAGATTAAAGCTCAAAGGATGAACAAGTGCACGTGAACCAAAGGAGAAAGTGACAGTGAGAGCTGCCTTTAAGTGATAGCAGGTGCTCCCACAGCCAGGGAGGAGGAGGGCAGAGAGGCGCTTCAATTAACTCATCGCTGTGCCCCCGACAGACGCTGCTTTGTTCTTGCCTTTGAAGGATTCTCCCCTTTCTTCTGATAGGTTTGCAACTCCCTACCAATTTCTTCTTGCTGCTTGATCCCGTATTCCAGCCGAGCTCTGGTCAGTCTGTTTTCCTGCTTGATGACTTTGCTGACTACATTCTGGCTGAAAATCAGTTTAGATCATGAGTTTCACAGAATAATTTCTTGCCTGCCCCAACCACTGCCAAGGCTCACATACCTGATAGCAATGCCAAGGTGCTTTGTAGCACCCCTTACCCCAACATCTTAGCTCTCCACAAAAGGTAGGATACAATCATCAGATGATCATCATCAATCATCATAAAATAAGCAAACAACCAGCTAGAAATTATAAGGAAGAAAAGAGCACTAAATGATATGCAGCCACATGCTGAGTACTGTGTGCATTTCGGCTCTGCACATCTCTAAAAGGAGAGAGAAGGGCTGGAAAAAGGCAGCACAGATACCCAGATGTGTGGGAAAGGAATGGCTGCACAGACACCCAGATGTGTGGGGAAGGAATGGCTGCACAGATACCCAGATGTGTGGGGTAAGGATGGCTGCACAGACACCCAGATGTGTGGGGTAAGAATGGCTGCACAGATACCCAGATGTGTGGGAAAGGAATGGCTGCACAGATACCCAGATGTGTGGGGAAGGAATGGCTGCACAGACACCCAGATGTGTGGGGCAGGAATGGCTGCACAGACACCCAGATGTGTGGGGAAGGAATGGCTGCACAGACACCCAGATGTGTGGGGAAGGAACGGCTGCAGAGATTAGGATGTTGCATTTCAGAGAAGATTTGCTCTAGGTAGGATATAATTAGAGGTTACAAAACGAGGAATGGCATGCACAGGGCAACTAGAGAGGAACTGCTCTGTGCTTCTTCCAGTTGGGGAGCTGGGAAGCAGCAGTTAGATTAACAGGTTTGAAAAATGAAGAAAAAAAATTAATTGCCAGTGTGCATTTAAGCTGAGAATCTGTTCCTTGCAATACATTGTGGATGCTGAAATAAGCTGAATTACTTTGTGCTTGCCCTCTCTAGGAGTTTGCATAGAGATAATTTCTGGGCATGTGCTGATGCACAGGAGATTGTTAAGATGTACTAAGGTCATTATACACCTGAGTATGTAGAGAGGGAGAGATGGCAGAGAGGGAGAGAAGAGGGAGAAACAGGGAAGGAGAGGGAATTTTGGCCACTGGCATATTTTCGTGGAAACACGTGGTTATCACAGTCTTGACAGCTTTACTCCCTTTTGGGGCTGGGATGAGCAATTACCTTGACAAACAGTGCTTGGCAAACTGAAGTAAACAGGCACCTTTGCCAGTCTGCTCCTACCATGGCATTTTCCTGCACTCCCCCATCCCAATCTCACAGACTGTCCTTCACTGTCACTGAGTTACTGTCACTCCTGTCTGGGAAAGTGACAATATGCCAGCATTGATCCCCACATGCTCGTAACACTTCAGACTCCCAAAGACCACAGAAAATTTTAACCCTTAATTAAACTGCATTTGGTGCAAGTTTGGGGCCACCTATTACCTTAGAAGCACCTTTTCCCAGAATTTAGTCCCTCTCTACTGTGCTGCCTGGGAGCAGACCAGGATTCCCAATATGCCCCATTTCAGTGGGGTTCAGCTAAGGTTCTGCCTGTGAGCAAGGCTCTGAATGTGATGGCAGAGATTTTGTCTGGACTGGAACTGTGGATTATTTTTCAGGATGCAAAAAAGTAAATCCTGGTACATGTCATACATTTGGTTCAGTTACAAAGGTTGAGAATAAGCATATTTATTCTAAAATGATGACAATTTTTCTGGAGTCAGGGGATTTGGGGAAAAAAAGGGAAATATTCATGTCCAGGACATCCCCTCTGTCACTTCAGGTGACAGGTAGGTTGCTTGGCCCTTGTTCCAGTTCCTTCTATAAATGGATAACAGCTCCTGAAAGAATTTCCTTACACTCCCACCTGGGTGACTGCTTTGCTTTCCTGAGCCATGCAAAGCAGACAGGCAGAAAACTCCAGGCTGCAATATCTACCACTGCTGAAGAACTGGGGATAAATCCCTGAGTCTGTGTAACATCTGGTGGAAAATAAACTGGGGTGAGAAGAGTGACAGGTTTTGACAGCCCTTTCCAGGCTTCAGCTCTACAAACTCAGCCTACATGAAATTCCTTTAGAAATGCAAAGGTAGAAGTGATGGGGCTGCCAGAGTACTCTGAGCCTCAGCTAAAACCAGAGGCAAGGTAAATATCTTGGGCAAGTTGCCATTCACAGACAGAGTGGTAGAGGTGTGTAATTTTCTTCTAGGGGAAGCCACTTGGATCAATTTTTTCCCCAAGATAAATCCACACTTACTATGTCAAGGATAGCAACATAAAATATATCCTCTTTTTCCAGCCACAAGAGAGAAGCAGCTGTGAGCAGAAACCTACAAATTCCAGGTGGCTTAGCACCCTCTTTAACTTCTGGGCTTTTATGACCAAAACAAGATTCATGGTTTCCTATTCCCAGTTAGCTTTACTGAAGTAGAAGTGAAAGGTTGATGTTTCCAATAAATGCCACTAACACCCATTGCACATCAATGATACAGAAATGAAGGCCATGAAAACATTTTGAAGGGCTGAAAAAAATAAGGCTGTAGTTTAAAGAAGGGGCAAAGTGCAGCCAGAGAGTGCACACAGAAATAAAAAACAGTCTGTATTTTTCTCTGTGAATTATGAACTGGTGCAATGATGCCCCAGGAATTTTGGTGTGCATCTGGCCTTCAGGCATTTTAGTTCTATTCCTGTGGTTTTGTCTCTGTAAACTCATAACAGCAGTTGTATAGAAATGTTTTGCTGACACCATGTGCAAGGAGAAAAGGGTAGGAGGAGAGTCACACTCACAGCCCGTTCTCTCCTGTTAGTCTCCCACCCATCCTAAAATGCAATTTTCTGACACAAATTCAAATGCAAAAGTTTGTGACTAGTGTATGATATAAAAATTCAGGGACTAAAAATAATGACAAGTCAATCAAATTATGATTGGTGGGGTGGTTTTTTGTGGGTTTCTTGGGGAGATATGCTTTTGTTTTGTTTTGTTTTGTTTTGTTTTTCTTCTAGCTGGGATCTTTCTCTAAAATTTGCAAAGATTGAAATCTGTATTTCTGATTATGTTCAACATTGCCACCATGTCTTGTCTGACCCAATATTAATTTACTTTTATTTTATGGACATAGAGTAGCATTGACTGATAATCCCTTATAAAGGTCTCCAAGCACTAAAAGCTGGCTGAAGGAAGAAGAGTAGAGTAACTACTAGGATTTGGATTACAAAACCACCTCCTTGGGGACTCAGGAATCACGTTCTCATTTGTGTGAGAGGACAAATGCTGATGTCACTCTACTTTGGCACCTGATGTAGTTTGTAAGGTGCAGAGTTTCTCTCCTGCTCAGCGGTCTCCCCCACTGACGTGAGAGCAGTCCTCACTTGCTTCTGGGGGTTGTGCTGGACACAGCTCTCTTTGAGTGTCACAGACCCTGGGGGTCACCACTGCTCCTGATACTTCACACAGTGGGGAAGGTCCTGGAGACCTTAATCTCTGCTGGATATAAAATCCAACTAAAAATCCAACTAAAATCCAGCAATTTCCACACCAACAAAAGCTCCTCCTTAGGAAAGAGAAAACACAACATGCAGAAGAAATGTTGCACTGGGTATTTGAATATTCACCAGCCTGGAGACATAGTGAAGTCCCTGTAATTCTCTGATAGCACAAATTGCAGCACCAACCTCAGATGGCAAAAATTGCACCTGCAGCATGGCTCAGGTAACTGCTCTCACCTTGTTTTCCTTCCAGCCCTGCAGTACTTCCCTGCTCATAACTCAGCAGCAGCAGGTGAATTCACAGCCTTGCGCTGACAGCAGCCCAGAAGCAGAGACTCACATCCAGCAACCTGAAGAACAAAACATGCCACCAGTATTTATTAACATAGCCTTGTAAATCAAACCAGTCTGCCTGTCTGGTGTCTTGTCCAGAAATTATTGCCTCATTCATCTTAGCCATATTAAGCAGGCCACATTTATCAAGGTCGCATAAAAAGAGATGTATAAAGGCCATTCCTGGACAATACTTGCATGCAGGTATCATGCCTACAGCAACTGCCTGTTTTGCAGGATGCACAAACTGTTTGACATTGCCAGGTTGTATAGAAAGAGAGGGAAAAGGTGCTTATCTGTATGTAAGTGTACAGGCAGGGGTACAAAAAACTCAGAGGTGAAACTTAGAGAGACTTCAAACCTTAACCACACAGGCTGAAACACACTAAACTCAAAGGCCTTCTTATGCTTGTGTGAATATTTTGGTAAGTGTGTTGTGCAACTGCATCAGGTAACAACAATATCCCCTCTATGCTCCCAGTATCTTACTGGAACAGGGAGCTGTACCATGTAGGTGTTTCTGTCGCTCTGTGTTTCTGCCATTCACTCATTTGCTAAAGCTGCCATCATCAATGCCTTGATTTGCATAAACTTCCAGCAGGACAGAGGCTGCATTTCACTGGAGGTAGCTGCCAAGCACCTTCCCATTCCAGGCTGCTTGGTGGCCAGATGCCTCAGGAGCCTTTTAATCTCCTAGAATGAAGGCATGGACATTTTTTTCCACTCACCACTTTGCCAAAGTCAGTAGGTCCAGGGCAATTATTTGAAGCTATCTGTTCCCTTTTATTGTTCAGGGGTTATCTTCCAAATCAAACACAAGCAAATGTTAAATGGTCCACATTAAGTCCATAAAGTGGAGTTATATTTCTTTTCCTGTGATTGCTAAAAGGTCTGGTACATAGCTGGACTCTGTCCTGGTAGTATATTATTGAGCTGGGCAGTGCACAGGTACCCAGAGAGTCCCTGCCTCTGGGAGTTCCCACGTTGAGAGACAATCTTTTATTCAAAGAACTTATAGTCTAATCAGAAAATAAAGGAGGAAGGTTGGGAAAATGGGGGCAGCAGTTTTCCATGAACACATATCAAGAAAGCTTCTTCACAGAGAAATTCTGTCAAACTGTTTACATTGTTTTTTTATTTAAAAAATATATGAAAATGAGTGCTTAAAAAATGGATGTTTTAGAAAAATAATTACTTTAAAAATTCATCTTTTTTATCTACTTTATTGAAAAAAGTTATACAGGAGGCAGTGCAATTGCCTATGGGAAAACTTTCCTATTATGTTTAGAGATCACCATGAAAATCACAGTATAAAACTTCTCCTTTCCAAGATGGTCAAAATCACACATATAAGAAGACATGCCAGTGAGTATTTCTGAATATAATATTTGGAAAATTTTACTTTGGAACTGTAGAATATTTTTACTGGTTCTTTCTCTTTTTTTACCCACTTCACTATCTGTAACCCCACTTTGACTTAGTCACTACCTGTATGTTTCGGATGACAGAATAAATGTTAAAACCCTTTACTTCTTCAGCAGTAGACTTTCCATACATCACTGTCATAACCTTAAGGCCTGAGAGCCAGCAAACCTCTGGAGCTTTCTGGAGACAGTTATAGCATTAGAAATCTAAACATGCCAGACCCCCAAGACAGGTGTTTCTGGTGATGATGGGTAAAGCTGTTATACCTTAAACCACTCCCTGCTCCATGCTCAGACAATGCTCATATGAATGATCAAAGCAGAGCAATTTGGGGAACAAATTACAGCACAAAGGCACTGTGGTTTATGTGTGCTGTTTTGGGACATTCCTGTGAACTGGATTATTTCTGAAAGGAAAATTCCACTTTAGCAAGAGATGTTGGGGTTTTATGATATTTTCTGTATTAAACTGAGAACCAGATACCAAAATCACATGTGTGTGTATTGCTAAGTGTAGGACAGAGGGACAACCCCTCCTTGTGAAAGCTGATATTCCCAGACAAGGGATGCAGGAGGTCCAGGGTCAGTTCCTTGCTCTGAACCTGCAGAGATCCCACTCCAGACCCCTGGCTATGGAGCCAGCCTTGCATATGGATCTTGTGGTGGTTTCCTCAACCAGGAGCTCCCAGGAAAGGCTAGAGGAAGGAAAGAGTTGGCCCTGCAGGCCTTTTGCTGTGTTTCATCTCCTGAGTTATGGCTGTGGTGGTACCTCTATGTCAACTGTATCACCCTGGTGAGGTCCTGGGTGATGTTTCCCAGCACACTGAAACCTGTAGGTGTACACCCACCAGGGGAATGGGGACGAAGATAGGACAAGAGAAAGCTTAGAAAAGAGGAGGAATTGATTAGGTCCTAACTGTTTCACTGTGTGAAGTCACATATTGCATATAATGTATACAAACATGGTATATTCATAATAGTGGCTAGCTGTTGCCCATGGCCACTTCTCACAACCAGATGAAATGAAAAAAGGAGTTGTGTTAAATGGAGTGAGGGCAAAACACCGCAACAGGCTGCTGGGACCTGTGCAGTTTCTTCTGCAGAAGAGGTTAAAATATGGGCAGAGCAAACATTTTATGCAGGATTTTCAGACACTGGTGAATCTCTTTTCAACAACAGTCCTCTCCAGAGGATCTCCTGGAGCTCCCTCTGACACATCATTTCTACCTCCTGACATTTTGGTTCTTTAGACAATCTGTCATCCCAGCCAGCAGATCACTGCAGTAAGCAGTTCCAGACCAGCCCAGCTTTTGCCCAGAATGCAGAGAGAAGATGCTAAATCCCAGCAGAGCTGTTGGGTGCAGAGTGACACCGAACGGGTGCCTGGCTCCTGACCCCGGCCTGGGGCTGTGCCATGGGGATGCTTCCCTGACTCGGGTGCCCCTGCACTGTGTCCCCATCCCTCAGTGATCTTACACTGCACGTAGGAGGGGAGGGAAGCAGCAAATATGTTTTCTAGTTGTGTCCACAGCAAATAAATCACCGTGTGTGAATTATGGAGCGAGATGGGTACGCAGCATGATACCGCTGCTATAAATGCCGCTGTTATTAGTTATGCTGGGATGCTGGGGGAGACAAATCAGTGTGGAAGGAGTGTGGATGTGCAGCACAAAGATTAGGGATGATGGATTACTGTTGCCTGTCTCTGGGATGGCAGCACTGTCTGAGATCTGTGTGTGGTCAGGCAGAGAGGCAAAACTCGCTGGTGGAGCGGGGGAGATCTGGTGGTGTTATGTGGGTGGTCATGTTGGGATGCACAGAAAAACCAGGGTGCACCTTGATTTCTTATTTCCTGCTGCTTCTGAGCAGCAATTGGAATTGAAAATGCAAGCCTGTGCGACAGCAGCTCTCTCAGGGGTGTCTGTGAGTAAGTGACAGGTATAAATTGTAGCCCTTGCAAGCAGTTAGGAGGCCCGTGGGAATAAGAGGTATCATAACATGAAAATGAAGGTCAGCTGCAACGCCTGAACATGGACTGATCGCCCAGTATATCACAAGGTCTTTAAGGACTAGCAGAAGTAGTCAGTCTTTTGCAGCCATCAGGGGTCAGAGGGCTGCTCAGTGATGCCCATGAGAGCCAAGGATGTCTGCAGGATGGAACAGAGCCAGGAGCCCCCTCCAGGGGTTGGTGTCTCTGTAGCTGTCAGGCAGGAGGTATTTGCTTTGGGCTTTTTCCACTGTAGTATAGCTCTCTGGGATTTAACAAACATGGAGCACGAGAATTGGAGGGAAATCTCCCCCAACAATTAAAGCCCAGTCTTTCTGTCATGTTTCTGTTCAAGTTGTGGTAAAAATAAAAAATTCTTCTTTGTAATGACCCAAACACAGCTTCTTTTCACTAAGTTATTTCACTATAATATATTGGAATAAAAATACAAAACCAGAAAAAGCAACAGAGCATTTACATAGATCTTACCACAAAAACACAGCCTGATTTTCAGCCACAGACATCCACATTTTACTTTCTTTTTAGTTGTTTCTGTGCTCAAAGAAGAAAAACATAACTTTGAGGTTGAGGCTTTACTGATTTTTCCAAACTGTTCTCAGGTAAAACATTCAGAATTGTATGAATGACTTAGAAAAGTACTATTTTCCCTTCAGAAGGGACATAATTTGTTTGACAGTTACTGCCAGGCATGTAATGAGTAATAAAACTACCTGCAAATATTGCAGAACAAAAGCAAACCTGAATCAGGACAGAGCAAGGTCTGTCAGAGACTTGTTTACTGGCTGGGACAGGGAATCCAAAGTCATCAGCATGCATCCAGAGACAGAGGACCCTGTTTGTGGAGCCTGCTGGGTGCTCTTGAGCAGAGGCTGGTGAGCTCACAGCAGGTGTGGCAGACAGCATTTGGCTCTGGGCTGTTCCTCACCTTCCACTACCTCCAATTCCTATCCAGGCAGAGGTGGGAGGCTTGGAGGATGAGCTGCCCTGAGCCCTCACCTGCTCTTAATAGACTGCTGTCTGCATGCCAAGAGTGCCTTGTGCTCAGGGACAGATACCTGGCACAGCACAATTGCTAAAATGAGCTTTGGTTGCAGATCTAATGGACTATGTGGACAGAGTCCAAATGGGGAGTTGTAACAGCCACTCAGCAGTGAAATATATCCCCAAATCCCAATCTGATGTGTAGGGACACTTCTCACAGCTGCAGATGAAGAGCCTTCTGGTAACAGCCTAAGTCTCTGGGAAATTCTGCAGGGATTTTGTGGGCTCTGATCCTTGCTGTACTGTAATTTCCATTGTCCACTAGGGCTCTTGTGTGGGAGAGTCTGGTTTAGTTTTCAGTCCAAACCATACAAAAGGCAAATCTTCATCAGCCCCTAGCAGATGTGATGGGCTGATCATTATTGAAGATGATGTATTTGGGATTTGTAATTAAAATTAAAGCTATTTGCTATAGAACATGTAGAATTTAATTCCTCTCATTAGATATCTTTGGCTAATTGTTGTATTCAGCAGGGAGCAAATAGCATTGTAATTGCTTGATATCTCATGCTGGTTTGATTAGAAGATGATAGGAATGGGAAAAAAGAGAGATAACTCCAAGATGAGCTTTGTCTTTCTTTCTTTGACTTCTGCTTGGTGCCAAGAATTTCTAAAATAAAATTAAAATTTTCAAACTGACTTCCTCTTGCTGTCTCAGTGAGAAGGTTAGTGGGCTGAAGAGTGAAAATTCTGGTTTTGTTCACTCCTGAAGAGGTACTGAGTTGAATGGTGCTGTTTTAGGGATAAGCTTAGGAGGTACTCACTGATCATGCAGAGGAGTTCTCATGATTGTTCTTTCCATCCTTCAGTCAGGGAAACTGAGGAACTGAAAGGAAAAGTGACAAGTCTCATGTCACATAACACAAAGACTGACCCCAAAGACCTTCTCATTTCTTCTAGGATACACAGTTCATAAAATGACTGTGTGGAGCTCAGGAAGGTGGTGGCTCAGAAAGGTGCCCTTGCTCCCTGTGTGGCGCCTGTGCCATGGCTGGGCACCTGTGGCTCACACTGGAGGCACCCAGAGTGCTGCAGGCTAGGATGAATGTGAAGGGAAGAAGTGTGGTGAGCAGACAAGCCTGACAGGATTTGACTTATTAATGGGAATTTGAAGACTGACCACAGAGGGAAAACTTTCCACGGAAGACATAAAGGCAGGGAAGCTGTCTTTGTGTCAGGCAGTCACAGGCCTTGGGAAAGTGACAATAGCAGCCACTACAGCCTCTTCCTTCAGTCTATAACATGAGATTTTCCACATTCTCCTGGTACAATAATTGATACAATTATCAGTTGGTGAGCCCAGCTCAGTCACCACCTGCATGCCACTCCATCCTCATCAGTGTGCAACTCAAACCCTGTGCAGGAAACTTCAGCCCCCAGCAATGACCCTTTCGTTAAAAGGCTGGCTGTGCATAGCCCTGTCACAATGCAAGAGGCAGGTCACACATCAGTCTTTTAAAGGTGTTTTTATGGTACTTGCTGCTTTAGACTCTGAGCACCTCGTAATCTTTATTAACATCCTCTTCTCAGCCTTTTTACAAGGTAAGAAAATGCCATTGCCTTGATTTTTTCAGGTGAGGAAAAGAGGTCGATTCACAGCATCCTTCAGGTACTACAGATATCTTCTGACCCTACACCAAGGCTCTCGTGTCCCTTCAAGCACCCAAGTCTTGCACCTTGGCAGATCTTCTCAGGTTCCAGGAGTTAATGTAATTCCTAACCAAGGCTGAAATCAGCTCTGTAAGAACTCCAAAGAACTGGTATTTAAGCAGAAAAAGGTCCTGGAGGCAGGGCCATGGTGCATACTCAGAGCACACTGATTCCCAAAGCAGTCAGACTGGAGCTGTTGTGCAGGGATGCACCAATCCCCAGCTGCACCCTGTAAGTGGAGCTGTGACACAGGATGTGTGGTGGCACAGGGTGAGAGCAGGGTCTGGGAAGGGATCCATTCTGCCCCCACCACCGTGTTAAAACTGGGCTTTTTTGATGGGCTTCAGAAACTTTGTGAGTGGGGGAAATTTTCCTTTGTGTCTCTGAATATTTGATGGTTATTCTTTTTCTGTCCTCATTTTTAGTATACAAAGAGAATTGCTACTGGGTATTTCCAGCCCTTCCTATGTAGTGACAATCTCTTATTAGAGGTTTTTTTCCATCTGTGCTACCAGCTATGACTGGCTTTTGCTAATAGAGGTATGCAGGCACCTTCTGTGCCTTCTGCTTTTAACTGTTTTAAATAATCTCCCCATACACACACATTAAATAAGCTTAATGTACATGAATTTAGTCCATGATAAACGTGGCTTTTAAGTGCAAACCCCAAACCTATAGCTAGCTGCTCTGCACCAGGCTATATTAAGCCCATCTAAGCAAGACTTTTTCTAGTGAGCAGAAGGGGGAAAAGTCTCTGTGGCTGCCGTACTGTCAGCCTTCCTATCCAATTTAATTAGTTCTGTGAAGCTCCTTGACTAAATTTGCATATAATTTATTCTCCCCTCCCTTTCCTTGTTATGTGTGTTAATTATTTTCGTGCAGCACGCTCGGGGCTCGCAGAGGAAGGTGGATCTGGGCGAGCATCGCTGCCGGCAGCAGGCGCTCACCCCGGGGAGGCGCGGCCGGGGGAGATTCTGGGTGATAAACCCGGAGTCAGGCAGGGCTGGAAGGCGGGCATGGAGCCTTGGGAAGCTGCCGGTAGTCCGTGTCTTCTGTGAGTTTCTACATACATGTGCAGAGGTTGATGGAAAGTGGCTTTATGAAAATAGGTTCTGCTGCTAGCTTAAGGGTCAATCCTGTGTCAATTCCTTCGGGGTTCTAGGCTGGAGTACACAGACAAGGCTTTAAGAGAAATAAAGCTGTAGCGCTGTCTTAAAGTGGTTTTTAGGGGTGCTTATGGGGTGTGCCATAAGGCATTGCCTGGGTGCAGAGTGCCGCAGGAAGGAGCAGAGCTGTGCTGGGGACAGTGATGCAGGATGCCACCACCACAGACAGTGAGAGGGACAAAACCAGCTGCAGGTTGAAGACTGATGCTCCTGTCATTGCTGTTGGGGCTGCTGGAGCAATAACACCCCTCCCTCAAAACCCAGGGGCTGAGGAGAAACCTGCAGAAACCAGTTTTGTTTATTTGTTAGATAAAGATACATGAGGTGAAAAGCTGAGTGTTTTATACCCATGTCTAAAGCATGTGGGTCATCAATCAGGACTGAGTTTCCCAAGCAGTCATCTCCTTTGGAAGGACAAGGAGGGTGCTACTGCCTGGCCGTGGGACAGGGCCAGCAGTGACCACAGGCTCCAGCTCAGAGGTCCCCCTGCTGCTTCTTTCATTGTGACAAAGTGGAAAAATAAAATCAAATTTAAAACATCTGCCTACATACTGACAGAATAGCAGATTTCCTCCTCCCACTTGATTGCAAAACCTAAGTTTATCTCTACCTTTCCCTTTACATTTATTTATTGCTTACAGGGACATGGAGGAATTCAGATCAGCACCCTCTTTCTCTGTGTGGTGGAGCCCTGGTTTGACAAGACAAGGAAGGAGACTGCTTACTGCTCTGCTGTGCATCCAAATGAAGACAGCAGCAATCTAGTTCTGCATGATAAGCATAAAAATCGGTCATTTTATGCTAGATCATCTCCTGTTGTGCAAGGTAAAATGGTTTTCACATATCTGTATGCCAGAGGCAGAACCACTTAAACACAGTCCAGAGGAATATTTCAGTATCCCCCCAAGTAATGACATTACTGATAACTACCAGCTAGCAGGCTGTCTTTGGCCAGTGGTTTCTACTAAATTTATCAGTGGAGAAACAGTTTGTGGGAGTTATTGCATCTTGATTCTGTTATTAATCCACCTGTACAGATATGTTCTCCCTCTGTGGTGAATGCCAGCTGTGGGAATTTTCAGAGTGGACAGAGGATACACCATGTCTGGAAGGCACAGATTGTTGGCTAAATAAACCTTCCCCAGGAAAGTATTTGGATAATCATGGAATCATAGAAAGGCTTAAGTTGGAAGGCACCTTAAAAATCATCAAGTTTCAATCCCTAATGGGAGCAGGAGTAAAGGGAAAATCTGCTTCCAGACACAAAGAGAATTTAGTTTTAAAATCCTCAGGTGATGGAGCAGAGATTTTTAGCATATGACATGAGCAAATTATTCTTTTTTTTTTTTTGAGTGCTTTGTTTACTGCATAATTTAAAGGAATTTTTTTGTCACCCTTTGCTACATAATTGTATTTTTATAGTGCTGTTAATAAAAATGTACATCAAATGTGACAATTATTGTTCTTCAGTGGATTTTTATATTATTTCAGTCAGAGAGAGATACGAGAAAGCATTAAGGATAACTAAAGATGTATTCTAAAATTATTTTCATGATTTAGTACTTTTTAAAATTGGTGAAATAGTTAGATGTCTTCACTACTTCTGTGAAGTAATTCTGGATTTCCAGACAGTTGATGCCTTTTAACAATGGTAAAAGAGGGGCCAATCCAGCAGTCATTTTCAGGTAAAAATCCCATTTGTTTCCATGGGAGTTTTGTCAGCTTGGGGAGACAGCTGCATCAAGATGCATAAATGTATGTAAAAAAATGCCAGTTCCAGTATGTCATTTGTTTGAGTGTTAGCATTATCCCTTCATGTACCATAGAGTGAGGCAGTAAATCATTTTTAAAAGGTTTGGAGTCACAGAAAAATACATTTGACCCTTTGTGCTTGAACCTGGCCCCTTACCTAAGTCACTGCCTAGGTTTCTGGGAACATGCCCCAGAAAAAGCTGCAGAATTTCCTTGTGACCATGAATGAAACAACAGTGCAAATCTCTACAACTTGCCTTTATACTTCATGAAGCATAAACTGATGGGGCTCAAGATATTTTTTCTTGTCTTTGTTATTTGTGGGGAAAAAAATTCAGACATCAAATATCTGACGTTAGATTTATTAGGGACAGTAGTTTCCAGCTGAAGCTTTTCTTGAAAGTATATTTACCCTTTGAAGAAGAAATGGCATTATTTCCAGAATGGAGAAAATGATGATTTAAATATGTTTTCGGATAATGGAAGCATTTTGTTAATGAACAGTAATTTTCTGACTACCTCTGGAGGAATTAAGCTCATGGATTATATAATACATCTGTGAAAGCTTATCTGATCGCCCAGTAATTGTGACCTCATTGTGAGTTGTGCAATTAAGCATTAAGCTACTATTTGGCACCACAATTAATTGTGTTTTACTTTGCTGATACGCTTGTTGACGACAGGGAGCGAAATTACTGATGGCAGCAGAGGGGCTGGAGGAGTGGCACAGTCTGAGCGCCGTCCCCACGCAGCACTGCAGGTGCCCCTCTCCAGCACGGAGGAGATAATTAATCAGGCAAAGAGCTAATGACAGCAGGGAGACTCTCACATCCATGTGAAGGGTTTTAGGATGGGCACCAAAGCCCTTCTGCTTCCAAATCCATGTGTAATGCTGAATGGGTGAAAGAGACAGGTTCATTATGTGAGGGAATGGTTTTGCAGAGAAAATTTGAGGATATGTCTTTTGGACACAGCTTTCCACATACAAATGGCTGTCTGGAAACACGCAAGGAAACAACATGTTAGAAAAATTTTTTGGGAAATTGTGGCAAAAATATAGATCTTAGTCAAGTTGAAGCTAGGTTTTGGGGACCTGTTGAGAAAGATGAGGATGAGATGAGTAAAAAAGCAATGCAGACAAAGTAAAACAACTCCTCACTTGGAAGAGTTCTTAACACTTCTGACTCGTCAATGGGACAAAATCTTTGGGTGATCAAGAGCCAGGACATGTACACCTGGAGCCTTAGAGAAATTTGACAATTGTTCATGGCAAGAGCCTATGTGATCACAGCATTAATTGCACTGCAGGGGTTCACATGTAGCTCTCCTGTACGGCAATTCATTTTAGGCATCTTTCGTAGACCCACTGGATTTTCTTGTCCTTCCCATTAAGGACTTGTGCTGTGCATTGCTCATTGCTCTGGCAGTGCCATCCTGCTTGCTGCACGACATGGCTGAGCCTGTAAGACAGCTCTGAACTGATGAAGAGCCACAGGTACCCATGCATTAATATGCAAAGACCAGAATGTGCAACAGGATGGAAAAAAAGAGATTAATTTTTTGGTTCTTTCATGCTGAGAGAAGCAAGAAGCGTAAGTATCCACCGTGACTGATTTCATTAATGCAAGTAAGGAAGTATCAAAGGCTTTTTATTGTGGTGCAGTCATCCTTTCTCAATTAAACACGCTTCCTCTTGGACCCCCTCCTTGCTGGACTCTGCCACCTTTTGGATAGTACATCAGCAGTACGCCCTTTTCCGTGGTGATCTATTGCACCCGTATATCTTCAGAGTGAGCTTTCTTTCTAATGATCTATTAGTGAAATGCATCATTTCAGTGAGGATGATGATGATGATATACTACTCCATGGATGATGCCATCCAACAGAAAGAAAAGGTCAAACAACAAATTCAATAGAGTTATTGGATTAAAGTCAGGCAACACATCATCTCCAAGGCTGCTTTCCTAATGCCAAAGAAGACTGCTGATACAAGCAGTGTGTTCTAGGGACCATTTCTTTTATGTGCCTGAACTGACCCCTGAACATCAAGTGAGAGTGGTACTTGGTATCATCTCAGTTGAGGAAATATGAAAACATTTTTTTGTTTGAGACTATGCATATGACAGGTCCAACATCAAGTCCCCAGGCACTGTGTATCTTCTGCTCTTCTGGCCAGGCTTCTGCCTTCTGGGTGCACATTCCCAAACACTGCATGTGTCTCTGCTTCAGAACAGCTGCATCTGTGTGGATCCTGATCACTTGGTTCACTGCAATCATATAAGATGCTAGCAAATAAGCTTTTTTAGTGAGTTCAAATTACCAGTGTAGGATTATAGAATAGCACCTATAAAACTCTTACTTTGTTGTAATCATTTCCCTCATGAAGTCTGAAAATATATTTTACTCACTCTGCCTCTTTTCCACGGCATTCCAAAACCCTGCTATGCTCAGGTTGAGCCAAAAGTATTTGCCGTACCTTAAAGTGAATTTAAAAAACATGATATGGATTTTTATTGTCTTGTGGATCTTATTTTCTTAAAGTCCTAGAATTTTGCTATGGAAGGACACTGAGAAACACATAAATAATGTGCAGAGTTGTATCCCAAAATGGCTTAATTTTTTAATGCCTACTGAAATGTAAATGAAGCTTATGAGAGCACTAAGAGATTCATCTCTCCATCCAAGGTCAATATATTGAGTAAGGTGCAATTTTCTAGGGGGGGAGGGGTCTTCCAATGAATAATCTCGATTTTTAGAAAAAGGCTTCAGGCTTGTCATTCCTTTCAAGTCCCCATATTTGCATTTGCTGATAATGATGAATGGTTTTGTAGTGCCAAGATGTGACATCTGACTGCTTGATTTTGCTATTTCATGTGTGAGACTGACGTGCAGTGCAGCTGCTCAGACAGTGGGAATGTGACCTGGCACTGGCCTTGGAAAATCAGAAAGGATGCTTTTGAAGCCAGCAGCAGTTCTGTGCTGTATGGACATTTCAAGAAGCTGAGGGTGGTTGGTGACAGCAGCTAAACCATTAACACTCCATTTTCTATACAGCATGGCATGTTCTAGCAGCTCTATCTTTACCAGGGTGGTCAGACATCTCCCAGTTAGCATCTGTGTGTGGGGAGTACTGTGGAATAAATTCAAAACAAAATGCATGCGCTTCATCTGTTTCACCAGGCTTTCTCCATTTGGGTTTGTTTTCTTCCCCCCATTATTTTCCACCATTAACACAAAAGACTGATTATTACTAGAGAAATTGTACAGTGGGTTCCCTGGAAATCTTTGCACTCCCAATTCTCTGCCACCCAGCCTAAGCCTAATATAAACCCCATGGAAATTTGATGCTTTGTAGACTTTCTCCACCAGGTCAACAAACCTGTGATCACAACTTCAACCAACAGACATTGAAATTGCAGCTACCAAGTCTCATCTCACAGGTGGTGAGGTCTTTTCTAACCTTATCCTTTCTTCCCTTCTCTTTCTTTTCCTTATACACTTCCCTAAGTGTTATTTTGATACTTTTATATTGCTATTTTACTGTAGATAATGGCTGCATACCTGCTTTCCATTGCAACCAAATTGTTTTAAAATAAACCCTACACATATATATATTTGCAAACACTGATCATTCAGAGTCACTTCACTCTAACCCACCCCAAGGGATATAAACAGGAACCTTGGTTTCTCTCGCCTTCGTTGAGGGAGCTCACAACAGGGAGAAGGTAGAGAAAAATTCATCCTGCCTTCAGCTGGCTTCCTGAAAAATGCAGCCCACTAACAGGAACAACTGCTCTGAGACCTTCAATTCTTGTATTCTAGTCAGAGGTAGCAGACAGAGCACTGAATGGGAATTATAAGAAATTCATTACAACTCAGAGGGAAGTAGGAATATAAGAGAGCAAAGTCACAGAAATTTGCCAGACACAGAATAATTCCTGCAGAAGAAGCTTAGGGACTCTTTCAGCACTTTTGCCAAATTCCATAATCTTCAGGTCACTTTCTTTTGTTTCAAGAATTGTATGTTCAGGAATGCTACTGCTTCCTAATTGAAGCTGTTTCAAACAAATAGAACTGCTTCAGAATAAAGCTTCTTGGAAAGCATGATTTTTCTGGGTTGTGTTAGGGCATTTAGCAAGATAGAAAAATGAGAAGTCAGAAGGTTTTCTTGTTTTTAAAAGTTTGAGCAATTTTCTGGTAATGGCGTGTCAAATGCAGCTTGTAAAATGACACAATTCTGTTTCATGACAGCATTTTCAGCCATTCCAGGCTTGATTCTAGTTAAAATAAAAATGAGAACCAGTTCAGCACACAAAGATGTATTTCCACAAATCACAGAGCTAGTACTAGGAAGAATAGGTCTACATGTTCACAGCAGCAAAAGCTGGTATAAATGCAACTACAAAATAAACACTGGAAATATATGGATGTATGGATATTTAAACAAAAGATCCTGTAACACAGACAAGCAAACTCTGAGTGTGTCTATGGTTTTATGAGATGTGGATATATTTTCTATTTCACTAAATGCTTTTTAGAACAGCCACAATAGAACTAATTAATACTATAAGAGATCCAAACACACATCCCTATACTATACAGTTGTAAAAATTTCCTGAGACCAAAACAAAGGCTCAGAGTTATCAGAGAACACTTTCAGTATAAAGAATTAACAATACCTCAGTATGAAATATTTGTAGATACATTTTTCTCAGTTTAACCATCTCCTAACAGTGCAGTGACTCACTCTACATTGCCAATGTCTCTCTATCCCAGAACCCATGAGATGCAGCATCAACTCATTGCACCTGTAGCCTGATTTTGCAGTATGCCAATCTTTCTCTTTAAAGATAAATAAGTAAATGAATGGAAGAAGTGTCATCTTGTCACTAATGGTATTTGCGTCATTTTGCAGCTGTGTTGACTTTTAAGTGAGCAGCCAGTGATTTTTGAGTTAGCTAGGTGAAGTGGAAAAATAATGATGGATCCAGTAGTCTTTTGTCACTTTTGGGCCTGAATTTTCCTGATGTCTCTGCTGGCTGTGTACTGCCTGTCGGTAGTGAAAAATAGATTCCACTTCAGGTCCTGCTGGAAGAAAAAATCTGGGCCATTTAGTTTCACATCATTTCCCCTCAATTCCCATTTATAATGAGTGTTAATAAATAACTCAGGAAAAAGGGTTCATGATCTTTTATCACTCAAATGTGCAACAATGAAAATTAAAATGGAGGAGAAACCGATAAAAAGCCTAATACCTCATAAACATTCTTTACCCGAAACAATGTATAATACGAAATAGAAGCAGCTCTTAATGGGAAGATTTGGAGGTTTGAGACCAATCTTGATTAGGCTTTTTTGCTCTAATTTGTTGTACAGCTTATAACATTTCTTTCAAGGCAGAATAATATAGGTCAACGGTTGACTTAAAAATCTTTAAGAACTGGGATGATTAGTGATTGAGCAAGAGCCATTAGCCAGTGCACAAACTCCTGCTCTTTCAGACATGAGCTTGTCTTTGGGCAAGGAGCATAAATCTAAAGCTTCAAACTCCATTGTTTGCATAAAATAGATCAATACTCAGCTCTGCTGAGAGATGCATCGATTTGGTCAAAAGGAAGGAGGGACTGAGGGTTGCAGGCTCTTTTTTGATCTGGTTTTCTCTAGGAAATTGTGTTTATCATATTGTGTCTGCCTGCCTCCCTGATGGACTCTGCTACCCAATTTTAATAAGATTTTAGACAGATTTCAGCCAGTGTGGAGGATGTTAAAGATACGGGGGTCTGACAATTTCTGTGAAAACATGAGGTGTAGTTTGGAAGCGTGAGTGAGGATACCAGGTACTACCTGCTTGCACCAACAGAGACTTCTCCAAAGCTCTTGGGGCACATTTTCAGATTTGTCCATCCGTGGGCAGCTGCTCACAGCCCTTGTTTGGCTTGAGCTCAGGCCATGGCTCAGCCTAAGTTTTTATTTCATGCAATACTAGGCAAAAATGAGCACAAGAAGTTGACTGCTCAGGGTCTCAATATCCTTTTTGTAATCCAGGGAGAAAACCTTTTCCTGGCCTGTCTTGCTCGTTTTGGGTCTAAGCAATTTGAGAAGAAATCAAAGGTTTTTGGCTACAGTATTAAGGCCAAGGAATATATACTGGCTGAAGTGTCTGGATGCCATGGAAATATGGATGATGTGTATTCATGTACTCTCCTGTTTCCTCACGGCCTTCTCTCCACCTCCAAAAAGAAGAAAAGAAACTGCGCCTCCTTACCTCACATAATCCAAGAGCAGAGGGCATTTCTCCAGTTCTGGCCAAAATGCAAAGTGAAATAGGTAACCATAATTCTATCCCTTCACTGTCCCAGCTTTCCAAGTTTTTTAACTTTCCAACCAGTGGATGACTTACTTGAACCAAAGCTCTCTTTGGTAAGCGATGACTTCCCATGACCTGTTTTTTCCTGCAAACCATCAAACCATGAGCTTTTGGACAGAGGGAAATATATATACAGGACAAGGAAAATCTGTAAGGTGATGCAATAGGCTTTTTAGGACTGTTTAAAGGCATCACCCAGGTGGAAGAAAGGTGTGGGGGATGATAAAGTGCAATTTTTTGCGTTAATAGTCACACACAGTTTTCTTCTGCAATCTTCCTCCTGCAGTTTCTCTCATAAGATGTGAAATCAGGCAAAAAGATTTTGATATTGCTTTTATCTGCACACAGTAGGCTTCCCCTCTTCCACACTGCTGTGGTGAGAAAGGCAGTGGGAAGAGAGACAGCTCAGATCCACACTGGAGCACCTCTCTTGCCCTGCGTACTGGCGCGGGAGGCAGGAAGGTGCTCACAATTAGCAATGAACATTATTATCAGGCAAGTGATTTATAAATACTCTATGAAACAGGGCCCTGGATTGCACAAGCAACAGCAAATATTGTAGCAGATTTATTAGTGGAGCATGAAACATTTATATTTTTCAGATGACAGGACAGATGATGACTGTGTTATGCTAGCAGGCAGGATGAACCTCATTCGAAAAGTGCCTCGTAGGTGATGGGTGGATATGACAGCAAGATGAATTAAGGTCTTTGAGCATCAAGATGGTGTGATAGACCCTGGGAATTGAAAACTAAACGCCAGTGGTATCCTTCAGAAAGCTCAGCTGAGCTTTCTTTGTGTAAGTCGAGGTACAGCCTTGATAATTGTGTTGCCCCAGTGACATTGGCAGGGATTGAATTTTCCTGTCATCTTTTAGAGGGGTGGTTTACTCGAATAAATGTTTAGTGCTTCAAATTAGGGTTATAGTTAGGAAGAGATTGAAAGAAACTGGTGTTCCCCAAAAGATCTGGTCTTTGAGAAAGAACTCCCTTGAAGGGGTTTTGAGACAGTGATAACTTCCTTTTCTACCCTTCATTAAATACATTTCAACTCAAACATGTCAGAGAGCTGGACTGTGGTGGCTTCTGTACAAAAAGCTGATGGAGGAGGATTGCTGAACAAGATCTGACTCGGAGCTGCAGTCCAGGTAGCACTAAAGAAGTAACTACAGAAAATATAATTATTGAACAGTCAAGGTCTTTGGAGTTACTGGTGCTTAATTACACCATGTCGGTTCTCAGAGGGAAAGGAAAAGGCCATGGAGTAGAATCAAGCAGGACTTTCCCCTCAGCCATCAACTGCTCAGAGGGAGAGACTGGCATATTTATCTCTTCTGCACTTTTTATCCCTTTCTAGATTTTGCCATTTTGAGCTGACACCTTTCGTGATATAAGCACATTTCCAGTTGACAGATCTTTCTACCTTTCACTCTGTTACCACATTTAAATACATTTTATTGAAGCAGCCAGTATGTGAATGAATTTCATGGCTCCTTTCAGATGTGTATGCAGGTGGATCGAGACTGTGCTTGAGATGGCAGCTAATCTGACTTATATCCTGGGAATGTGTCCCCTGTGAAACTTCACTCTATACATCAAGATCATCTACCTTTCATACCCAAATACTTTGAACTCAGTCACATCCTGACAAATTGCAATGGTCTCCTTCCCACAGAGAAGGGAGGAGGTTGTACACCTAGAAGAACTTTTTCTACTTTTTTCTCAAACGTGAAACAAATTTTGTCTTTTTTTTTTTTACAGTGAACTCTGCAAAATCCAAGAGGAAAAAAATTCCAAAGCCAAAATCTGATGTTTTCCCTGGTGTTTTTTTTTTTGGTTTTTTTTTTTTTTTAGGTATTTAACATTGTCCATAGTTGTTTTAGTCAGGATTGGACTAGTTCATGCCAGTGTCTGACCTACTTTCCATTTCACTGAAGAATGAGTTAATGTTATACACTGTAGTTAGTCAATTCAAATTTGTCTAGTTCCACTGAGACACTCATTTATCTCCCCTCCTAGAAGCCACAATCTTTCATAACCAGCACTAAAGTGTTGTATCTTCATTTTACCAATGATCTGAGCTTCATGATGAATATTCTTATTGCTGGGAGACTTGAGGAGATAATGGGAAGTCTGCAGGACTTGAGGAGACTCCCTTTCCTTTACCAATGCTATGCAGAGGCTGTGTTGGCTGCAAGCAAGCTGTGAACCCTTGAGATTTAGCCTATTTCCATTTTCAGGCTTGTTGGCTCCAGCTACAAGCACTGCTGAACTAGTAGGAAAAAAAATATAGGTAAATGTTTAAAAAATCTGTGTTCCAGATTAAGAATGGGACTACGGTTTGGTCTCAACAAGCCCATATCGATTAAAAAAAATACTAATTTTCCTGCTATTGCATACTTCAGACTTTTCTAAACTATGACTTAAAATAATTGGTTCACCACTGAGAGGTCATGAGGACAAGGCTGTCCCTTGGCACAGAGCTTCTCCCTGCCATGGCTGCTGTCCTGGAGCACCTTTGGCATTTTGCAGTGTCCTCCATCTGGAGTCTGTCCCCATTTCTCTGGCAGACCACTGCACAGAGACCTGAGCAGAGCTAAAGTGTTCCTAAGGAGAAAATGGGCTTTCACCTTTGTGACTACAATCAGGCAATACTTCCCCTCCTTTAAGCAAACCTGGAATTTCTGGCACAGAAGAACATATTTCTTGAATTTTATTTTAAATGTTTTATGGCATCTGCAGCCTCATCCTATAGTTTTGACCCTGTGCCCTCCATCCTCATTCAAGACATGAGGATCCCATGCTCTCATGCTTGTCCTGCATTTCTTAGTCAAGCTAAAGTTTATAGGAAGAAATAACTTCTTTTAATTTTGAACAGCTGGGAGAATTGGAAGAAAAGCAATGAACTTTTGGTGGTCACTTCTCTGTAGACAGTCTGGCATTGTGAGTAATGCTTACAGATTAATTTATGTGGCTCAATTCATCCTCCTGGACAATGGATGTAATCTTGATTTTAGTTATTTCTTCAGAAAGATGTAAAATAATTTTGTGTGCTTTTGAGGAGTATTTAAACAGTTGGATGAAAGGCCACTTATGGCTAAAATGGGTTTGCTATATTGCTTGAATCTGCTAGTGCAGGGTGCTCAGTGCAATCTGAATTGCCCTTTGTGCCCAACACAAAATTGTATTCCCCGTTTATTTGCTCATACCATGAAATCTGGGACTAGAAGTTACATGTGTGGCAACAAGTTGGTCTCACAGGAGTTTGGATGTCAGAGCAGAATGGGCTTTCATTGTGTATTGGAGAGGAAAAAGGGAATGAAGGGTAAAAAGGTATTTTACTAAATTCTTCCCATGAACATTGTGTTATTAGAGTAGCTAGTGAGTTAAAACAACATTTGAAATCCCAACAAGCCAAGAAAGATCATAAAACTGCAAGGAGCAGGCTAAACAGCACACAGCACACAAACATTGTAAATTAAGACAAAGCAAATGACTGTAAATGCCAGCAGTCCCTAAAACATTAGGGACTAATTTCTAACAAACCATTAGCTGCACAGGGAATTGTCAAACATTATTAAATATAATCTGCTGCATCTGCTTTATTATAGAATTCATTTGGCACATATGCTATTTATGCTGTACACTACTTTCTTTTGCTATATGTAGTGTCTTTTTCTTTAAGCCTTACATGTCACCCCAGCATAGTACAGCAAGTGGATTCGGATTTATTTCACTTCTGCTGTAGGAACTCCATTTGTGTGTTTGCATTCACACGTGTGAACCAGTTTCCCTCCTGCCCTAGACCCCCTCCCACAAGCAGCTGCACATGAATGTTTCTGCAGTACAATCAGCCCCCAGCAAGTGCTCTTTCAGCTGCCTAATGCTCTGAATGCATGTGTAGATGACATGGTTTGCAGCCTTTGTAGAAATACTGTTGCCATCAATATCATTGTGCCATTAATATTTAAATGGACCCCATGCTCTGAATTATACTGGGATTTTCTTTTGAGCTAATATTCAAGGAGTAGGTGATATCCTGTAAGCATTGCTATCAACCACATCAGCCAGCCAATGCTGTAATCTTGATCAAAAATAATAATGTCATCCATAACACTGTAAAGATTTATTAGTTGTGACAGATCTGTACATTAGCAAATCACTACCTGGCCCTGAATGCCAAGTAAACAGAGCCAGTCTCACAAGGAATAGTGCAACCTTTTGGGAAACCTATTAAGAAGTGTTTCACACAGGAAAAATTCACTCTGAAAATAATCCAGACATTTGTGTGTGTTCGCAAGTGGTGGATGGCTGTCTGTCCACTCTTGCTCTGCTCAGGTCAGGGTGGGGGATGGCTGGTAAACCAGAATGGGCACTGTAAGTGTTTTCTGATGCAGTTCTGTTTTGCGTTCTGCTGCAGCTCGAATTTGTTCTGATTTGGTTCCACCTTTTCTTCTACAAAACTTCAGGATAACTCACATTGTACTTCAGGATAACTCACATTTTTGGGAAGATGTCCCAGTTAGGAAAATTTTCAGCTTAATTTGACTCCACTACAATTTTTCATAGTGTCCATTCCCATGTTGGCAGTAAGGTGATCTTTCCCGACACTCATTTTGGTAGCTTTTGCCAGTTGGACGTACAACACATAAAATCAGAATTTTCTTTGTCACAATAAAGTTTTAAAAATGTGATTAAACTAATGAAAAATAGAGGCTTACATTATCCACCCATGCTTACCTCTTTCTCTAGGTGATCCTTAGACATTGGCCTTCTCTTGCCAAAGTTTCAAATAAGCTTCATACTCTTTTCCTCAAGCTGGGGATGAGCTCACTGTGAATATCCACCAACATTTATCCCTTTCCCACACCCTACATGGATCTGTGTCTGTCTAAGAGCCATTATAATCCCAACAGTGTATGACTATGCTGGAGGAATAAGGTAGAACAGAGGGTTTGTCCTTGGACTTTTCATTTTTAGTCACTAAGGTGGTGCCAGGATATGGAAGTCTCAAATTATCAGCTACCAGTTTTTGAACAACTGATTTTGCCTCAACTGTCCCATTATCCTATGGAAATGAGACCCAGTTAACCAAGAGGCCAACCTGGGACACAGAAGTGTGGGTTTTTTTCAACAAGAGAGTGAGGATGCGCCGGGAATTATCCAGCAACTTCACAACAGAGCTAGGATGCAAGTAAAGAAACTAAGACTTGGACTTTGCTGACTTTGCTGATCAGCTTGTCAATATTATGAGCCAATCTTCATTTTCCCTCCGGAGAGATTTCAGGCCAAAGAAAACCTTTGTGCTTTGCTTTGTCACTCTCTTTCCCCTCCCCTTGTGAAAAGCCAAGAGAGCAGAATGTGAGGTGTATTCTGGATTAGAAGAGGGTGCTCATATAGAACAGCATACAACCTTCTACATATATTCTTCTATACCAGGTTTTGTTTATTGCTTCCAAGGACTGCTGGCTCTGCCAGCAGGATGAGATTGAACACTGTACCAATATCCTCCATGTGGCAGCCTCTGTGACTTGGCCATCAAATCAGTGAGTGACATACCACTGGTGGAAAAGCCACCAATCTGTCTCCATAGTGACACTGAGATACTCTGGGCGAGGCACTGCTAAGAATCAAAAAAAGTTACAAAAGGTGGGGTTTTATGCTGCAGTTGCTGTTTATGTTTGCTTTTTATGCCTTTTTTTTTTTTTTTTTTTTTTTTTTTTTTTTTGGTGCTGGTTTGTGGTTTTGTTTTGTTTTTCTTTTTCAAACAGGTCTTGCTGTCACATATGCTTAGATTATTATTTTGCTCTTTTGTGCACTGGTTCATAGAATTGTAGAATCATAGATGGTTTGGGTCAGAAGGGACCTTAAAGATCATCCATCTGGAAGGGACCTTCTAGATCATCGTTCCAAATTCTCGGCCATGGGCAGGGACACCTTCCACCACACCAGATTGCTCAGAGCCCCATCCAGCCTGGCCTTGGACACTCCCAGGGATGAGGCATCCACAGCTTCTCTGGACAACCTGTCCCAGGGCCTCAGCACCCTCACAGTAAAGAATTTCTTCCTTATATGCAAATGAAAAATCCTCCCTTTCAGCTATTACCCCTTGTTCCTCTTGTAAAATATGTCTCTGGAAACAGATAAGGGGTTTGGACCGAAAAAGAAAACCTTTAAAGGCTGGACCCAAGGCAACAAAAATGGTACTTACACATTCCTACAATGGGGTCACCTCATGAGAAATCCCCCCGCTCCAAATTCCCGGGGGAACTGTGTGTAGCTAGGGTTGAAATTGAGATCTGAGTTCTCCACTCTGAGCTCACGTCTAGTTATTAACAATCCTTTGCTGGATTAATAAACATGCCAGTGCAGGAATCTTGTTCTCATTTTACTTATTTTCTGACTTGTCCGTTTTAGCACATAACACGAAAAAAAATTCTAGTTTTACTTATTGTAGTATTTGGAAGTTCTGAAAAATTGCCTGCCACTAGAGGTTATTCAAATTCTGGTCTTGATGTATTAGCCTAGACAGTTTTAAAGCCATATCTACAGCGAGTAGTTAGCCATACTGCTGAACAAACATTTTTTTTAAATGAACTACAAAGAATAGTCTATTGTGGTTAGCTTATTTTATTTACAGCATTTCACATGGTGTGAACATTAAAAATTTACAGAGTAATATTGATTTGCAGCTTCATCAAACCATTTCTACCCAAACTACAGACCTGAACTGTTTCAGGAAAGGTGCCTTATTTAAATGGTTATTTGTGCTGCTCTGAAGGCTGTGCTCTGCCAGGCAGCCATAAATTCATCTCCTGGCAGAAAGTTAAAGAGGAGGCTCAGAAAGTAAATAATTGCCAGGAAGCATCAGGAAAGGAGTCTGCTAGTGGATGTGGGAAAGGAGGAGGAAACTGGTGGGGCTGAGAAGGGTTTAATAAATGAGTTTTCAGTGGGTCTCCCAGCCTAGAGGGACACAGGGTGGCACTGTTGTCAGCCACATGGATGGCTTCAAAGCATCACCCATTCTCAGCTGGTGAGAAAGAATTTTTGTCATTTCTGTCACTCTCCAGGTTAAAAAAAAAGCTAACAAATTTGAATAGACCAGAAAACCAAATGGTGCTGGGTAAATGGCACACAGTTTTTTGCGCTGACGCTTCTGCCTGAAAAGTGAATCACAAAATAGTAAAAGAGAAAAAAACAAACAACAAAACCCTCTAAAAATCCAGAAAGCCAGAGAAATCCAAGCAACAAACAAAAAAAATCCCACAAAAGCAAAAATGTGTGTGATGGAAATAGAGATGCCCTTCTCAACCCCATTAATGGGAACTTAATTAGGAGTAAAATTTATGAAAGACATAGGAAATGTGATCTTTTATCCCATTAGGAGAAAACTGGGCTGCTTCAAGTCTGTGGGAGAACTAGGTGAGGCTTGTATGTAAAAAGATACATCTCCATCAGGAAAGATCTGTTGAAAACATCTGGTGCGGTTCTTTGGTCAGTAATCTGCATGTCTTGAAAAATTATACGTAGAACCCTTTTGGTCCCCTTAGTACAAAATATGTGGAATTAAATTGTATTTCATGCTGATGTAGTAAACTAGGTTATCCAGCTTTCAGTTCCTCTGCTCACAAGTTCTGCTCATGCTTTGGAGCTCAACATCCAGAATTTCAAAAGAAATTAAAGTCACAGGATGACCAGACTTCACTTGTCTAGACAAAGGAGATGAAGTTCCAGACATTTTGGAAGTACTAATCTAATTCTGCTACTGCAGCCTAAGTTTTTTTTTTTCTTTCTTTTTGTTTTGTTTTGTTTTGATTTTTTGTTTTTGTTTGTTTGTTTTTTGTTTGTTTGCTTGTTTTGTTTTTTTCACACTGCTATAACCCAAACAATTTTACCCTAAAACTTTCAGATTTTCACCAAGGTAAGTGAAAAATGGCAGGATTGAATTCATCTTATTTAACTCACTGCTCATACTAATTTACCAGCAGAATAAGGGCCAGAGTTACAGTTAATTCATTTGAAAGCATCCAGAGCAGAAGGGATGAAAAAATGAAGATAGGACTTGGTAGCTCAGACTAATACTTCTGAAAAAAGCACATTAAAAGAACATCTGGTAAGAGCAGACAAAACATTGCTTGAAGTCTGTGGATCAATCCAACAAAGACCTGGACAACTGTGAAAGTTACACTGTAAGCTGTGAGGGTGTGAAGAGAGAATTCTGAGTAATTTTCAGTAATTTGAATGTGTGGATTTCTCACCAGAAGAACAAGTGGCAACAAGAACAGGCACAGAGGGTGCCTGATCTCTGTGGCATCACCTCCCCTTCACATGGGCTGGCTGTGGGGGGCTGCTGCCCTTGGAGGGGGCACATCATGGAGGGGCTCTCTGCTGGGGGCTGTAAGAAGGGCAGCAAGCAGGAGAACATCTTAGTGCTGATTAACAACAGTGTCTTGTTCTGTTCCGAGGCCTTTGTCCACTGTCTAAATTGCTCACGTGGTTGCTCAGCAGCTTGTGGTCAGATCTGAAGACACTTAGGCTCTTCAAGTAAATGTAGGTGATTGAGTCCATCAGGATAATCCATTACCTTCCTCAGCCTAATCTTTTAAGTCTCTGGTAATTTCTTTTTCATTGGCAAAGTAACTCCAGCACCCACAGTTTTGCTCTAGGGGATATATATAAGGAAGGAAAATTGTTCCTGTGAACACAGAATTGCTTTGGTCCATAAAATGGGGCATCCCAGGAAGGATTTATTATTTGTAATGGTCTTATAAGTGATAGGGAGATAAAAGCAGTGTGAGATTTGAAACAACATGAGTGTTTTAAGGAGAGATCTGAGTGACAGGAGATAGTGAAAATACCTTCCTTCCCTTTGCTGGCATTTTAGTGTGTTCAGTGAATCAAAAAAAGATGTACACTGGGGAGAAGAAGAAGAAAGGAAAGGAAAGGAAAGGAAAGGAAAGGAAAAAACTTCATCATAATCTAGTTAATTGCTGTCAAAATTAATGGCAAAGATCCTGTTCAACTTTATTAAGCAGAATCAACCTTCCTAGTGAGAGTATGCTATGGACCTGGGGTTTGCCTGCAATCCTACTTCCAAAGGTGTAAAGTGGGACTGCTTAACGAAAATGCAGGTCATATCACTGGGAAAATTATGCAGGAGGGAATTGCATCTCTTCCTAATTCTAATTTTTTATCTTTTACAAAGATCTTTCTTAGTGGTACAGTTCTTTGCTACCTTGTCATACAAATTGCTGAAGGATGGAGTAGGAGGTAGATAGTTCATTCTACAGAAGTAGTTCCACTGGAGAAGTATTTAGGTTTTATAAATAGTTCTATAAATAATACACTTCTATTTCTGCTGGTTTTATTGCTATTGATATGCAATATAGTCCTCTGGGATTAAATCTGCAGATATTTTTTATTACTAGAGGTTGTTGCCATGTTGCATTGTACAAACAGCACACTGCATTCGCCTCGGCAAATGTTTGTTTTTGCATGCCTCAGTGCCTGCCTTGAAATAGCAGTGCATTGGGTGTTATCCATCTCTTCTACCTGTCCTTAGATTTTGCTAAGTGCATACTTTTATGGATCAGTTGAAAAGCCCCAATCACTCTGTAATTTAAGATTTTATGCCTGAATGCTGGATGTCATCTTAATAAGTGTGGTGGTGTGTGTGTGAGTGTCAGGAGGTATAAAAGGAAATCATGCTTTGTTTCTGTGACTATTTCATGATACTGTCTGTACTTTGCTAATTGAATAAGGATTATTTTGGAATGAGGAAATCTGTAGCTGCTGAATAAGATTCAGTCTGTGCAATTAAAATGTTAACAGATTGCTGTTAAAGATGCAATTCACTTTTTCTCATTGTGCATAGAAAGAGCTGAGGTGAGTGGGTGGTCAGCTGCTGGGTTTTATTCTCTTCCAGCTTACAGCATGTCATACCACTAAGTCTGCAATAATCGCCTTTTTGAAGCTTGTTTAATTGTATTGTTATATATGTCAAATCACCAAATGAGACCCAAGGCTGCTTGCCTGCTACTGTGTAACTACCCAGCAAAAACTTGCTGCCTCTCCTAAGATATTTATGTGCTGGTTTCTGAATTTTGCCATGTGCTGCCTAATATATGTACAAACAGCCATGCTGCAAAATCGCTCTGAAGATACAGAGCTTGGATGTTTGTGGGGCAATAAAATCATGCTCTGTGTTCCCCCAGATGCTGAGTTTTAGCCAGGTGGAAGTTGGGGTGCAAACCTGGGCACTGGGCAGCCCAAACTATTGTGGCATCACAGCAGAGGGCAAGGTTGTGGTTGAGTCCAGCTCTTCTAGATCTATCTAATGGCCTTGTCTGGAAGGTGATGGAAACCAAAAAGATGTGCCAAAGCAGGCCATGAAGCCCTGAGACCACACCACCACTTCCAAGCAGGGCCTAATGAAATGAAAAGTGCTTCCCTTCTCCCTTGTCATCACCTCTGTCACATCATCCTGCAGAGATCAACTCCTTGCTCACAGAAAGGTTTTCTCTTAAAATGTATTAACCTCATCTCTCACTCGTGTCAGTACTCTAATTGAGACTTAATGTATTTACCTCTGCTTTTGTCACCCTCCCTCCCTCTCCCCCGTTATAGGTACCGTGTTGGATTAGCATCCATAAGCACGGTGCCCTTTCCTGCACATGTCAGAGGGGCAGAGCGCTGTCAGTGAGACCTATCATTTAACCACTGCTGTTCTGGATCATTAGCATAGTGCCACAGTTTCACCCTCCATCCTGGTGCTTTCCCTTAAGTAGATTTCCCTGCACAAGTCTCGTTTTCAAAACAACGGCTTAAGTGCACATGTTAATTGCAAGATTTAATTATATGGTGGTGGAGTTGTGAAATTTTCCTCCTAATTAACAAGGGAAAACTTGGCGCAGGAGAAAGAGTATAATGGGGAAACGCCTTTTGCATTTCATCACAAACAATTCCTGCACGTGGCTGTTGCAGTGGTGCATGCCCAGGATCATTGGCTTCCCTGGGTGAGGATGGATCAGGTGCATGTGAAGACCAAGTTGTCCACTGAGAGGTACCTGCAAGGAAAACAGTGTTGTCAGAGCTGGAGGTGAGCAGAGCTTTGACACTACAAAGGACAAATATCCAGAGTTTCAAGGAGCTTCTTTTCGCAGGCATGTTGACCTGAAGCAAGCAGGGTGAGGCCAAATCAATTTTACACTGAGGTTTTTTTCCAAATTGCCATCTAGAAATTCAGTTCCTATTTGTATACAGGCTTCGGGAACTACATCCCACCATTAGATGAGAATTCGAGACTCAGACAAAAAGATGCTCCTCCCATATGATGAGACTCTGTTTCTATTTCCACAGATCTGCCTGCCTCCTAATGTGCTTTTCCAAGGTTGGACAACCTGTTTTCTCTCATCCTCTTTTTTTTTTCTTTTTTTTTTCTCTCTTTTCTTATTCCAGTGGCCAGTTGAAATATTTGTTATTTGGCCTTTCTGTTAACTCTCCTTTCTCTTTCCTTTCCCCAGGGCAGACTCTTGGAGAAGCTGTTCTGGCTGGGAGAATGAACAGAGCCAGTGTCAGTGTCAGTGAATGGAAATGAAAGAATAGGAGGTGGTTAATGCCTTCTTTTGGGTAAGGCTGTCTCACAATTCCATCCTAACCAAGATGAAGGGGTACAAAGGGTTCACATCTAGACTACCTCTCCCCTCTGTCTGTTGCTTGTTCTCTCTTCCTTTAACCTTTGTAATTTTTTTACGTCATGGGTTTTTATCTACCTTATTTGCCTCTGGTGCTAAGTGTCTGATGTCCTCAGGCTTTTGAAGCACTCAGCTCTTCCCAGCAGCCTTGGCTCCTTATGCCCATGTCACTCCTTCCAGGGCCCCCATATCCCACTTGTCATGGAAGAGTCTTCCAGGGCCTGGCAATCACCTTTCAGTGAAGGAAGAGTGCCACTGGGAATTCCTGGGACACCAGGTAGCAGGAGGGCTGTGGCAGCAGCCTACAGCTCTTTTGCAGGAGCTCAGTGTGGTGGAATTCATCTTGTGAATTTTGGAGACCCCATAAAAGTAGAAGTTGCCATGTTTCAGGATTTCCAGATAACTGGTTTGAATGCAACTGAAAACTCACTTTTCTAAAAGATAAAAATACTTAATTTTTGTTTTGCGTTTGTTTTAAATAAGAAATTGCATTGTAATGCGTAATGCAACATCCCTCATAAAACTACCATTCAAATCTTTGATTTTGACCTGATCAAAAAATTTGGATTTTTTCCTCTGAGCTTTTGATGAATTCAATGCACTCCCAGGGAAAGTCCTGAGAGTAGTGGTACATTCTTTTCATTCATCATGCAGTCACCTTATCTGACACTAGAATTTCACATGCTTTTTCTTTAAGGCACACTGCTCGAATACATAACTCGGTACTCTCAGACTTCAGATAATGAATAATCATTTTCACGGATCAAACTAATTGGGTAGCTGAGAGCATTGCCTACAACAGAGTGAAAAAATGTATGTATTCACAGCTAGACAACTGTTCATTAGGGGCCTGACCTTGGAGCCATTATTCATATTGAGTGCTACTCACTATAGGAGATACTCCTATTGTCTTCAGCACGCATATTACCACATAAAATATCATCTGCCAGTGTTATGACTTCCTTAACATCCCAATATTTTCTACCTACAATGACACCTGGTGTAAATTATGCAAGCAAATTTTTGACGAGGAGGCAGTGCTGGCAGCGGTGCTGTGCATTTCATCGCATCTGCAGGAAAAATCCCTCCTGATGCAGCAAGCCCATTCCCACCCAAGAGCTGAGACAATCATAACTGGCCTTGAGTATTCTCCCAGTCTGTTGCTGTGTGATTTAAAGTTTGTTTACTTTAACCCTCTTGAGGAAACCTGTCTGACCTTGTGCTGCAGAAGGAAATGGCCCTGACCACACTGCAGCTGCCGGGGCAGGTACCAGCAGCTGGGGGCCCGTTAACATATTAAAAAGCACTAATGCAATTGCAAGCAGTTGTTTCACCAGTCCCTCAGGGATGAATGGATTTGAATTGCAGATTCTTTTCTTCTCTGGTCTCTCTGTGGTTTTTCTGTTCATTTTTTCTCCTCTTATCCAGAACATCAAAGTCCTTCTCCAACCCAGCCTGGTCAGTCTGACTGCTATGTGTGTCCTGCACACTGGCCACATGCCACACAACCCTGATGACATACAAACCTCTGGAAAGGGATGGCTGGGAGCAAACTGGTGCTTCCAGGCCAGTTCATGCACCCATTTGTGCCCTTTTCTGTGGGAATTGATAGGAAATGGGCTGCATTATTGGGTCACCTCCTTCCTTGCTGTGTTGGTGATTAGTCACTCTTCTGTTGCAGCAGAGAACAAACAAAAGCTGTTTATCATCAGACACCCATGTAACAGATCATCACACAATTTTTGTATTTCTCAGTGAATCCTTTCAATGGTAGAAGGAGTGCTGGAGGCTTCATTCTCAAAGAGCTTACCAAGGTGAGAGGTCAGTCTAACATGGAAGAAGTTGTGCTTCAGGGACAGATAATCCTTTGAAGGCTTGGGATACTGAGGTTTTCTCCTCATTTTGCCACAAACTGCCTGCAGTACCTTAAATAAATCCCTGATCTCCTGCCCTGCCTTAGTGCCGTGTGACGTGCTTGAGGCCTGTATGCCCTGACAGAATATTTCCTTCCCTATCTCTGCCTCTGTCTTGCCCTTTTCTGTGGTTCAACCCAGCTGGAAATTAAATACTTTGCAATTGCATGCTCACTCCCCTGCTCTCCAGTGGGATAGAGAGAAGAATCTAAAAAAGATAAAATGTGGGCTGAGATCTACATGAGAGATTTATTAACTGAAATAAAGTAAAATGCAACCATCTCCATCATCATCAGCACAATAATGAAAAGGTGAGAGTAATAAAACCCAAAAGAAACAAGTGATGCACAATACAACTGCTCATCCCCTCCTGGCTGAAGCCCAGCTCATCCCTGAGCACCATTTTTCCCCCTTTCCAGCTAACTCCTCCCAGTTTATATACTGGACATGATGTCCTATGGTATGGAATACCCCTTTGGCTATTTCAGGTCATCTGCCCCAGCTGTGCTCCCCCCCAGATTTTTGGGTAGCTCCTCACTGACAGGGCATGAAACACTGAAAATTCCTCAACTTAAGATAGTCACTACCTAGCAGCAAATAAAACATCAGTGTCTTATCAACACGATTCTCATACTAAATCTAAAGCACAGCGCCTAATAAGAAAACTGACTCTATCCCAGCCAAAACGAGGACACCTTTTAAAAGAAGCCCATGCTACCTCGACTGCCACTGCGCACCCAACCCCACCCAGTGCTGGCACAGCCTCGCCTTGCTCTGCGAGCACTGCTGCGCCACAGACAGCAACAACCAAGCAGTCCCTGTGTTTGTTAATGCTTTGCTGTGTGACAGCTTTTCGATCTAGGTAAGCTTCGTGGAAGAAGAGAAGGTAATGAGCTTGTGTATTGGATTAATGTATCAGGCAAGAACATTCCTAAGTACAAGGCACCTTCTAACTGCGAGCGATTGGTGAGCAGTGAAGATGCTATCTGCTGCCAGCAAAGTGGGCCGTGTTTTAATATGTGAGGCATGTGTTGCTGTCAGGTTCTGCCAAAGAAAGGATGGCTTATCTTATCTTGTGGTCGGGCAGCTCTGAATAGAACCACGCACAGAGCAGTGACATTGACACCAGAGGTGAGCTCCAGAGACAGCCTTTCCAGAGGGAGCAGGTGCAAGGGGTTTGTGTCCAGCAGATCCTCTCCCCTCTCTTCTTTCTCCAGTGAGGAGCTGCCCAGGGAAATAAGTTAAAACTGTTTTTACTTCAGTTCTGTGGTTACCTACAGGACCTGGTGCACAGCCATTGAGTGTGTATGTAGGTCCAGGGTGACCAGGCAGCAGGTAACAGGCTGTGTGGCCACAGAGGGGTAACTCTGGACCAGCTCCCAGGCCTCAGTGAAGCTTTCACTAGCCACTGGTGTAATTCAGGTTTCTGCTGTGTCTGATGAGAGCAAGACTAGGAACATATTTCCACAGTCCAGGAATTATACTAGAAGGGCTTTCAAGTCCATCAATGTCTTTGTTATTGCTAGAAGCTTGGGCTTAAGCATTCCTCTCTTTGCTTTTGCCAAAACCAGTCCATGTACACCAGTGTTCTAAACTCTATTTCATGGGGAATCAGGTGAAATTTCTGGGCCTGCTGATTGCAGAAGATGGTCTGACTAAACTGGAAGTGATCAGGAGATCAATAATGTATCGGGATACTGTTAAAATCCATCTGGTCTGGATGGGTAAGGCATCTATTCAGATATTCACTGAGGCATTGGAAATCTGCATTTTATTTGAGAGCATCAGGCTATCAGATACAGCTTATCCTGGCCAGGATCCTACTGCTGTCCCACTCTCTGGAGTCAAGCAGATCTTGCGTAATGTGATATCCTCAGTTTCTTCTCTCTTGTAATTCTTCTCGCTTTTACAGGCTTTCTCCCCTCCAAAACACAGGTTTGTCTGAACCTTACCCCAGGATAAGACCTCAATATCCTCCCTGGGGACAGAGTCTCAAGGGCAGCCCATCACTCCTCCTTTCCCAGCCAGCTGTCCCTCTCTGCTGTGCAGCCTCTGCTGCACCCATCACTGGGGCTAAGCTCTCAGCAGCTTTCAGATGCTTCTTTCTCATGTTGAGAGTGAGACAGAAAGTGATTGTGAGAATTATCTCAGCCCCATTCATCTGAGAAGGGCTCTCTGTCAGGGTTGTGATTTTCCTGATTCCATTCCCATAGTGCTGGCAGTGATACAAAAGAGAAATACCACAGACAAGCTCTGAGTCAAAAAAGAGCTGTTGCTGTACAGCAGCCCTGTGATGACTTACTGCCAACAGACATGTGAGTTTACCATAGATCTACTGTAGGTCATAAGTGCAAAAACATATCTCGTTAATATTTAAAGATGCTTAGCACAAAAGCATGCATAATTAAACAGCACATCAGAGCTGATAATTCCAAATAATCTGTCTTCTGAAAAGGGATTTTTGTAATTTGTTAACTGGTTTGAAATCCGTGGCTTAGCAGCAGGAGTATGTTTGTATTACAAAATGAATAATTTTAAATGTTGGGCTGTGTCCATTCTCAGAAGACACATAGCATGAGAAAGGATTTTTAAACAGGTACATAAGTGTGGATTCAGCATTGCCCAAAGCTCTCTGCCTGCCTGAGATGTATGTCTCATTTTTTAAAAGCAAAACTATATTCCTACCAGGTGTTACATTGCTTTTTCTCCCAGGATATTTTCATAGTCCACGAGGAGCTCGTTGATATTAACCATGTTTTTCTCCAGATAATTCAATGGTGAAGTAATGCCTATAATAAGAATGATCTATTAGTTAGAGAAAAAAGTGACATACAAGACAAATATGAAAATATTAATGGTGTCAGGTACAAAATACAATATGCTGTGAGGTTTTCATTACATCTAAAAGACTATCTGAGCACATTTTCTGCCTGGATGCTAAAAATCTATGAGGAAAGAAAATGTGCTTATGATCCTTTGCAAATCATGCTTTTCAAAAGGGCCAAAATACAAATTGATGTGTGATCACAGCTGTACTTTAATGTAAGATCAAAAATGTCAAGTGTTAAGGGCACGTGCAGATCATTGATCACACAGGACGTTTATTTACAAGGCAAATCTAAAAAACCCCTTTTTATATGTTTCGCTGAAGTTATTTCTGGGAGTTACTGAAGTTGTCAGAGTCTTATTTACATGAGACAGGGCTGGGACAGCAGATACCAGAAGGCACAACTCTGCTGCAGTGAGGCTGCTTTAGCTGTTATTATCTCAGGACCTGGAGCTTTGGCTTAACTCCCGGCCACAGATGGTTTTTTCTCTCTGGGCTGGTTGGGGGAGGTCAGGGAGACTCATTGGGAACCATCACATAGAAGTGTCCTACTCAGTGCTGTGGTTTGTGTGCCCATCCAGCACCTCATTGTCATTAGGAGTTGAAATGAAGACTAAACTGGATGTGCTGGGTTTTGCTGTGAAGTGGCCAACACCAGTAATATAGAGAGAGAGGAAGGAGACAGTAGGAGTTTGCTCTCGTAACTGGAGAATGCAGTGCAGAGAGATGTATTCATGAGGTCTGTCCTGGAAGTGGTGGAACCAGAGAGAATTTACAATCAGTGCAGGTATCTAAGTGCATTTGACCACAAGTGAGTGGCTGGCAGGGCTGCTGTACTCAGATTTAACAGGCAGTCAGGGAAGAGACATGAGCAGCCACATCACAGCTGTCTGTGGGGGCTGACTGGTGTCACACCTGACTCTTCTCTGGCTGTATTGGGAGCCCTCAGTATGAAGGTAATCCTAAGAGGTCATAATTTTCTTTAACTTAAATGTTCCAGTTGTCTATCTGAATATAGCTCAGAAAGACATTAAGGCTAACTCATGAAATAGAGTTAGTTAAATAACTAGTACTTGGATGTATAATTAAAAAAAAAAAAGCTAATTTGGCTGTCTAACTTGGTGCCTTTGGAATCAGAAGAGAAGTAGATCAAGGCAGCTGGTGCTGAGGCCCCTGTAATTGTGTTGTTTGTTCCAGGGGTTTATTTTGTATTAGATTTTGTCTGATTCCCAGTGGCTCAACATCCTAAAGAGACTTGGGATTCAAGGCTCTCCAAAGGACTACGTACTGGTGCAAGCCAAGATGTCCCCATTATGGAGCACATCAGTAGCACATATGGAAGGCAGCTTTCCTCCAGAAAGGGTCTAATGTGAATGAATCAAAACTGCCCTGTGAACTGGATCAGCCCGGAGTACACAGGGCCAAACACGAGATTCACTTCAAAACAGCACCATTGCTTGGAGCTCATCACAGATGCAGACACAGACTGGTGCCTCACCTTCAGCATCTGGGCACAGGGGACTGTGCGTGGGTGGTGATGAAGCCCAAGTGACTCAATGTGTAACTTTTGACTCTACCACAAAACTGCAGTGGTCCCAAAGGTACACCATCCAAGTTTAACTTATGGAGAATATGCATTTTATAGATTGGCTGTGAGGATGAGACAAGGCTTTCCACCCAGCCACTGTAATTTATTTTTCCTCTAATTCCCTGTCTCTTGTCTCTCTAAGTTGGATGCTCTGGGAAGCCAGTGACTAGTTTGACTGCTAATAATAAGGCCCTTCAGGCTGGCCACAGAGGGATAATCAGAGGCTGCATAATGTGGCATGTACCTCTTCTGTCTTTGAGCTGCTGCTGCTGATAGTTTTCCATTAATAAGTCACAGAGTGTTGATGATGGAGGAGGATCCAGGGAACTGCAGCCTGTCAGCCTGACTGCAGTGCCTGGTGAGGTCATAGAACAGATTATCTTGAGTGCAATCACATGGCACCTCCTGATGCCTAAAGAGGCTACCTGGAACAGAGGCTGACAGTGTTAAAGGAATGAAGTAGGTATTTGTTAGAAAGGCCTTCAAAGGATACACCTTGGGCAGTACAAGAGCCTGGCAGAGGCTCTACCCAAGATGGACCCAAGATGGATGACTGGTCACGATTTTTCACACTTTTGTAGGATTTGGTTCATTTACATATTGGGGTTAATTGTCCAATTACAGTTTGAGCTTATGAAGTCCCATCCTCCCAGATTGCTGTCCTCAGTTCGCCATTGTTTATACTTTTGGGCCTAAAGCTGCAATGGTGTCCTTGGTTCTCTGGCTGGAAAAGGATTGTTTTGTCTAACTAAGCTGTGAAGAGAACTTGTTAATGAATTATATGAAGTCCAGAGTTACATCCTAATGCAGTAGAGAATCTGGAAAATACGAAAGCTAAAACTTAAGGCATCACTACAGGACAACTGTGGGTGAGAGTCTGTAGTGATGCAGAGTCCCCAGGCAGGTGCAAAGGAGAGTGGCTTTATTGTAAAAACTGGGCCTTTGTAAGCAAATAGGCCTTTATCAGTTCCACAGCTTTAAATCATAACAAACATAAACAAACAACCACCATATACCACGATGTGAACACATAATGGTGTTATAACTTCTTTTTCTGCCTCTAATTCAGCTGAGTCACTTTCCCATAGTCCTTCTCTACTTAGCCAAAGTAACAGGCCTAAGCCATGATTTTACAAGGCCTTCCTTTTGTAAGGTTTTACCTATATGCAGCAGACAGACACGGGATGAGGCCCAGTCAGCAAGGATTTAGGAAAGGCAGGTGTTGCCTGCCCAACCAGTTTTCCACAGCATTCTCCTGGGGAAGCTGCAGCCCACGGCTTGGACAGGTTCACTCTCAGCTGGATTCAGGCTGGCTGCACAGCAGGCCCAGGGAGTGGTGGTGAGCAGTGCTGCATACAGTTTGTGCCTGATCACTAGTGGTGTCTCCCAGGATCCGTGTCCCAGTCCTGTTTAACATCTCTTTTGATGACCTGGGTGAGGGGACAGAGTCACCATTAGCAAATTCACAGATTACACCAAACTGGGTGGGAGCGCCAATCTGCTGGGGGGTAGGAAGGCTCTGCAGAGGGATCTGGACAGGTCATACATACTACATGTCTTCTAACTTAATGGTGCTTTCAGCCCACTGTCAAAATTTACTTCCCATGGTGCAGTAAGCTTCAGCTCCAAGACTGCAAAAAATTTCACTCTGGTCTGCTATGACTCTGTCCTCCTCACCGCGTGATTTAGTTAAAAAAGCACCAAGAAAGAATACTACAGGTTGGAATGAGCTTTATTCCAAAGTTTACCTATCTAAAATGATTAATGCATTCTTCATAACTTCAAAGATTTCCCATCTCTTCAGAAGGAGGGGGTTTCTTCAAAGCTTTCACATAGTCTCTCTTTCGAGTTGATGAAGGCATGGTCCCAGTGGAGATTTTACATTGCCAGTATGTACCCCTTCAAAGATTTCACTGTTGGCATGCTGCATTTGAAGATTTCCTGCCCTTTGTTACCCATCCATTTCATTTTACAAAAAAAAGGCATATCTTTGGGGTCTCCTTCAAAGAAATTTCTCATCACACCCCTGAACCCTGGAGAAGAACAGCACACACCACATTTTGGGGTTTGCTGTAGTGTAATTAGCATCTCTAAGGAAAAGAGCTACCCTTTACTACAAGATTTGTTTTTCTTACTGGGAATTGTCTTTGATGTGCTTTGATTCAATTGCCAGATAATTTTTTCAGATTAAGTGCTGAACAATGATTCCTCAGCAAGTTTGTCATTCAGCTGGAAGGTTTTTGGATCAAGGAGAAACCCATCCGTAAGTCTAGAAGGATTTAAAAGTGTTTGCAAGAATATCAGAGAAAAATCTTTTAGGATTTTTAGAAGCAAAAGGAAATGCTCATCAGATGGAGGTGTTTGGACTGCAGGAACAGTGGCTAAGTTGTTGCCTAGTTGTTTGTGGAAAAAGAGGTACAATAATATATTAACTCCTGGAGAGCATATTTTAAAAGTTTGCAAGGGCTGCAAAAATTTATAGCTGCTTCATTTCCACTACTCAGTCCTACCAATGTAGTTTAAAGTAGACCTGAGAAAGATATAATTCTTCTAATAGTTTAGTAAATTTACAAACATTACTTTTACTCCTATTTTCACCTGTGGAATAAATTGTTAATTAATGTGAGTCAGAAACACATGGAAAAGAAAAGTCCCAGCCTCTATAGGCTGCTTAGAAAAAGATGTAATTTTTTTAAAAATGTGCATAGTCTATGGAAACAGGTAGAGTTGAGACTCTAGAGCATAATCAGAGGTACTACATGCCAAAAACCAGTAGTGTTCTGTTGTTTTGAATGCCTTTTCTTTCTAGTTGTCCTTTGTGTTGCCCAGCGAATGCATCCATCAGCTCTTCATGGCTCAGTAATTCATGAAATTCTCTTTCCATTAAAAATAAATACTGCATTTTATATCCTTGAGATGGACCCCATATTTGATTGTCTTTTCCATGGCTGTGTATATTGGAAACTATAAAATTATAATACAACTATTAATCCCCTGTATCTGCTTGTACCTAATTTTTATTAAAAATGTATTGTGCTCCAGCTGGCTCATAAATTACAATGCGGTAAAAAGGCTCCAGTTGGATTACTTCTGAAGGAGAACATATTGAAATAAAGAAAGGCTTACTGATTAATATTTTGACTCTATATACAGTGTTACTGAGGTAGCGGCTTGATTACCATAGAAAAGAATTTGTAGTTAACTTTATTGCAGATCTGGTGAACGTAACAATGTGAAGCTTGAGGAAAGTGGCATTTACCAAAGAAAACACATTATCATCACTGATCAAATCTTTCAAGTAATCTTCTCCTTTTATGAATGACATTAAAAAAACTTACTTTGTTTCAGCAGTAAATTAATGCATTTATAGGAATGTGGCAGAACCTGGAATCACATACAATCTGTTCTCTGTCTCTCAATTGCAACTACTGATTGGTTTTGATAGCCTCTCTAAAAAAGGCCTAGAAATAGCTGAAATAGCTTTGTCTTTAGTTTTAATACCATGAGAAGCAAAATTGCTTAATTATGTCTCATTTGTGAAGAAATGGGAAAGGAGAAATGAGAATATTTGGCTTAGAAGCAACTAGGGGCCCCTTTTCCCATTTTGCAGGCTTAACAGTCAGTAAAATTTTGGGGATAAAATTTGTAGATTAAAAAACACACTATGGAGCTCAGTGAGTGAACTGAGAAATTTCAGCTGAGAGCTTAATTATTCCAATTCCCACTTACTGCCTGAGACCAAGAACACAAGTTAAACTCACAGAGTGCACCCAGACTTTAGACTGGAGGCTGTGACTGCTCATAGGGGAAGGAGGTCACTGGAAACAGATCTGCTTTCTATAGGCAAATGGGGACACAGGCACTTAGACCATGTGGGCTTGGACACAGTCCCTATGAGGCTTGGTAGTTCTGTTTTCCATCGTGAAACAGTTTGATTTCAAACTTTTATTTTACATTAAAAAAAACCCCGAAGTTGATTTTCAAACCAGCCGTTTCCTTTTTTTTTTTCTGTCTCACCACTTCTCCCATTCTTTCTCACAGATGCACACCAGGCTATGCTCCACTTTCATCAATAAGACAACAAAGAAGGTGAATTTTTTCCTTACATTGTGAGTTAAATGAGAATAAACCCCCATTATTGTCTGTACTTTATCTCTGAAGTTTTGCCAATAATAATGTTGGCTTTATTAGCTGTGTAGGACTGAAGATGCTGTCACGGTGTCAGACCACATACCAAGATTCAGGACTGCAGATGTTTTGAATTTTCCTGTTAATTGTCTTGTCCTTTTTGGTCAGCCAAAGACTCATGAGAACACCATCAAGCAATGAAAAATAAATGGAGCATTGGAAACAGCAGCGGCAGCTGCATAACCTAGAAAGAAAAGATTATTTAATGTCTGCCTTCCACACTGTTTTGGGCCAGCCAAACAAGGAGATTTACATATGCTCTCTAGAAATGTCAGTGTAAGAACATAAGCATTATCTTTGATGTACCATAATGCTGACAGACAAGATGTACACATGATAACACTACTTTAGAGAATAAAGTGGTATGCTTTTTGATCACAGGTATTTACAGCCAGCCGTAAAGCCCAATTCATTCCCTTCTTTATCTGATAGCAAAGAAGTAGCACACAGAATTTAATACAGCGTGAATACTGAGTAGTGAAACAAATAAAAATAACCAGAAGTATTTTGATGCCTTGAAGTATTCCTGGCCTTCCTGCACCCTTGGATAGGCAGGCTCCCAAGCCTGACCTGCATGTGTGGCACCTGGATGAAACACCCAACACAGAATATGGCCTCGCATCACATCTGAGCTGGAAAAAGTAATTTATTTGCATTTGTGAGTATCTTCCATTTTTTTACTCATCATGTTCTACTTTTACAGGCAAATCCTCCACTGTTTCTGTCCTCGGTTGCTAAGAGTGTCTGAACAATAACTGACTGTGGCATCTTTGCTCACGTCTGGTCCTGAGACTTTGGAAAATGGAAAGCAAACAGACATGCATCAATTAATATGAGAGCCTGCCACTGCAGCAAATCCAGCTGAGTGAGGCTATTAGAGGAAAACATTAAGAAAACAATTCCAATGATTGGAACATTTAGTTTTTGATTCCTTTCAGTATTTTCATTGCAATGCCTCCCTCCTGCCTATACTTTGTTTTATTTTTCTCTGTCCAAAAGTGAAACACGAGACATTGAGACCTCAGCTCCTGTGAGAAAAGAGAGGTATGAGTAGAGGCTGAAAGTTCTTTTATTCCTAAGCAGCAGAGTGTAAAAGATGTCCCACACTAAGAGAATGCATCTTGGGGTTTAAATCCTCTTAGAGTTTAAAATTCACTTTAGATTTAGATTTTAATTTTTTAAATTCATTTTCTTGAAATTGAGAATTTGCTCCAATGAACAAAGAGGAGACTAGCTTCAGCTAAGTATATATTAGTTGGCATTTTTTGAATGACTACTGAGAAAACTATTTCACCAAAATTGTGGGAAAGATAATGATACACTCAACTGAGGGAATTCCCATCAAAGGCTTCTAGGGATGTCTATGTTAGCTATTCATTATATATTATTTATATTATTTATTTTATGTTATTTATTACTGTCAGTGCTTTATAGTGTTCTCTCATCTTCATAAGTCAGAAAAGGCATGGCACAGACACGGGGCTTGGGTTTCTTACACCTTTTTACCAGTTTATACTTCCTGGACATTGACAAATTTTCTGTGTTAACTCCCATATGCTGTACAACACTAGGCCACTGCCCTGGGGGCTGAACTCTATTAAAGAAGCACCAAGAGAAGTTTCTTCAGCATAATCCACTTTACTCACTCAGCACCAACATCCTGTAGGCAGGTATGGTGCCTACCATTCATTGGTGCTGGGATTTGAGGCAGTTTGGTGTATCTAACTGAATAATCAGCATTGTCCTGGCTTGTGGGGACACTCTTTTTTCTTCTCCCCAAAAGAGGTGCTCCTTTTGCAGCAGCCAGATACCAAGGCCAGAAGTTCCTTGTATTCAGTGCTTTTCAACATATCCAAGCTTGCAAATGTTTAATGAAATATGGCACCTGTGGAATTTGTAGCAGTATTAAAAAGGGTGAAATATTAAACAGGGGAAAGAAATCAGTAGTTCTGTGCATTCATTATTGCTTCACTAAAAAGTGTCCTAAGGGATTTCAAGCATAGAATTCTAGATCTGTGTGGATGAAAAATCCCTGAGGACAGAGGTTGAATGATTCCTAAATATACCCTGGTGCCCCTCTAGTCTTGCAATCAACTCTTTCATTGATTCATTGTTGGGATGGGCCAGGCTCCCTCTGAAGGAGCCCTTTGCTGCATGATCCATAGTTAATGAGTCTCTGGGAGATTTTGGGACTGTACCTTTTAACTCATGTTATTGTGCTTTGAAGGTGCACAAAGGCTCAGCACACTCAGATGCACCTCCGAGCTTCCTCAAAACACCGTGGGCTCTGTCCTGCACACCTGGATTGATGGAGCCATTAAGGCCTGAATGGACGGACTGTAACGATCCCATTCAGACCGATCCCATTTCAATGACACTGCCTCATACAATTCCATTAACATCAGAGCTCTTGCAACCTTGGTGACAGATTATTATTTCTTTTAAAAAGGGAAAAGGAAATTAACAGAATATATTGAATTGCCCTGAATTGAGACAATAAATAATGGAACCTACCAGATGCTAACCTCTCCCTTCTGTAATTCCAGGAGGAAAAACAGACATATTTACCACAAAGTTGGTGACATATGTAGCACTTTCATTAAAATATGTGGCAAATCCTTATAACATATGTGTAGAATTATAAAACTGGTAGGTTTCATACTGACTGCTATTTAATTTCAGGTGTAGAATTAGACAGAAAGTATCTGTCTACATCTATCTAGCAATGCTCATTTCTGTAGTCACTGAGCAAAACACATCGCTAAGTTCTCTATAATGGAAGAAACAAATTTGTCAAGTGCTGTCAACTATGAAGTGTTAACACAAAGCTAAAGCAACAGCCTGATATTCTGCAAGAGCAAAGTTTGACCCTGAAGGGGAAAATAAACCAGTAACCCAGAGATACCATTCTGCCTTCAACCTGCTCATATCTGCATTTTGTCTTTACTGTTTCTACAGATTCATCTCTGCAGCTGCGGAAATAATTAAAATTACTGGAATGCTTGTGGATGGCTGCTTTCATCATGCTGTCTGTAGGCTGTAATCGGGTCTTGCCACAGGGACAGCAGTGGGGTTAGTGTTGGTTGTAGGTCTGCAAAGCCTTTCTTTGTATGATTCACCTTTGATACTCTTAAGCTGCCTTTGTAGAGCCTTTGCTGTTGTTGTATAATCTTAGAAGTGGTCCACTGCACACTGAGACCATTCTTCCAGTCTCCTCAGGTACTGCAAGTAGCAATGGGAGTTTTCACCATTGCTTAATTCACACAGTGAAGGAGTTTTATTTTACTTTTGTAAATTGTCTTTTTCATAGGTTAAATGATTTTGTAACATTATCAGGATACAGGAAATATCACTAAGAAAAGCACCAGCAATAGAAATTAAAAATTCCAAGCATGAGAAGAGATGACACACTGAGTTCTGATCAGCAGGGATCTTCGCAAATTCACCTTGCCTTGGGGGAAAAAGATAGATTCACTATTTTCACTTCCCTTTGTGATCTGACCCCATTTGGCTCCTGCCAGGATGAGCTTCCAGCTGCTCACCAGGGCTTGTGTTTTGGTCCAAGCACTAAGCTTGTGTTTATTAATAAACACTCATGAATCATTCTGATTTTGAAATAATTTCATATGAGTACCAGAATTTTTCATAGGACTTAGACACAATAAGCATTTGAATTTCACTTTAGATCACTTCAAAATGAGGGGCTTTGTAACATATCCTGCTAGCTTTACAGAGTTTGGGGTATGTATGTGTTTTTGTGTGTTTGTAAAGTTGACTTTATAGTTGATTTTGTAATCAAACACAGGGGAGGGGGAGAAATAATCAGGCTCCATCAGTGTAACTGATCAATTTAAGTATTTCCACTTACAAAGAAATTGGCACATTCATTTATACATATTGTTAATTATCTTCACTATGGTGATCTAAATATTCCTCACAGCTAAATAACTGCAGCATCGTGGATTATCCTGAATTTAAAGAAAAAAATAGAAATGGAAAAAGACATGCACAAAGCACAATGAGATTCTCATGGGTCTAAAAATGTTTCTGCATATTCTATGCTTCTATAAAGCCATTTAAATGAAAGAACCATTTGGAGGAAAAAAAAAGGAAAACTCCTTGCCTTAAAGATGCACACAGACATTAAAACTTATTCCCCATGGAAATTGTGCCTCTAAATGACAATTCACTTTTATGAACAGTTTTATTACAATATAGATTTCCTGCAGCTAATTTCATCAGTTGTCCCATTCTGCTGCTGCTTTCCAGTGCCCCTCTAACTTCTTGTTTTCCAAGTACAGGTACATTAATTGCTCTATGATGTAAGAGAGTGGGCTGCATGCCAGAGCCATAAGCAGGGAAGCATTTTGCCTGGCAGGTCTCCCTGCCAATGCCTGCACCCAGCTGACTGTGTAGCAGTATTTAAGCAATATTTCCATGTGATGGATTAAGTGTCATTGATGGATGTGGGTAATGGAATCTCCGGAGTGTCATTTTAACAAGACGTATATGTTGTTGGACGTATTTCACAAGTCTCTGTAATAATGCATTAGTCTCACTGAGAAGGAATAGGTGATTAGTAGCACTAATTAGAAAGTTCTTGGAGACAGACTTTGTCTGATGAAGTATGGTGTGAGCTTTCAGTCGTTAACAATACTGCAATGAGTTCAAGGTAGAATCAATCTAGGAGGGTGATTGCACAGATGACATTAAAAATTATACATTCCTTATTAATATATTGATTTGCATTCTAAATTAACTGATGGCATTTAATAAAGAGGAAAAAGAAGAAAGGAAATATTTTTTTCTATTTTATTTGCTGCGTGAGTGATGTGTAGCTCAGTTTCCAAGTGAGGAGTTTAATCTCCTGTTATCTGCAGCAAGACGTGCATTTATGGTAAAAGAAAAAGAGGAGCACAACAGAGGGAATTACCTTGTGCCTGGGAAAGATCATTATCTTGGTTCTGGGTGGGCTGGGAAGCCTTTCACAAACATTGCCAGTCATTTCTTTTCTTTCCGTGTGGCAAAAGTGGAGAAGAAATCAATTTCTCCTTCTGCAATTTCCATTTCCAATTACCAAAGCTGAGGGAATCTTGGAAATGGATGAGAAATGGATAATATTTATGGTTCCATTCAAAATGTTCACCCATCTGGACCAGTCCTTGCTGGGAAATAACCCTGAACTCAGCCATCAGGAGACCACATGCTGTCTTTGCAGAATTGGGCTGGAGGCAATAGCTTGCTATCTCTGCTCCCAATCCCACGTGTTAATGCTGAGTGGCTCAACAACCATTTCATTCCATTAAACCACTCAGCCAGTAGTTGGAGCCCCTGCATGGAAGGAAGGGAGGTCAGGATCTGTGGAACTACCCAGCAGCAAAAACACTTCGTCTCATTTCAGTCCCTGCCCAAACTTGCCATGGGAAAGCCCTTAAACCTTTGGTATTCCAGGGTAATATCTGTACAGAGCTGCTCTTATGCTGCCACCCTTTTGAGCAGCTATTTCTGCCCTGGAACTGGAGATTTTGGGTCAGTGCCTCCACTGAAGAAAAAAAATTCATTCAACATAAAACTAAAACAAAAAACACAAAAAAAAATAAAGAGAAAAAAAAAGAAAAAGAGGTGTCAGGATCCTCAGGATGAAGATATGCAGATGCATCACAAAGGAGCATTGCATGGTGGCGTTTCCTGCATGTGCTTGACTGCCCAAGGTAGAGACTCTCACTGGGCAAGTACTTTCACCCCACCTTCTTATGGACCTGCTGGCTGGTGTGTGCCAAAGCAATCCCATAGGTGAACAGCATGAGGTTCTGAAATGTTTTTATTCTTCTTCTTTACTGATCAAAAAGATCCCTTTGTGAAATTTATGAGTTATTAACTCCATCACAGGGGACAACCCTGACACTCAGACGCCCAGAATGCAAACCAGAGCAGGGCACAGCAGGGAAGGTGTGGGGGATGTACTTCCACTTTGCAAATGGGCAGGAAGGGTTACAGGTTGGATCTGAGCAAATTCTCTGCCTAGAGATGTTGTTGGAGAAGATGTCTGTGCTCCATGAGTGCATAGTCTGTGTGTGTCTATGAGCTGGGCAAAGAAGATGAAACCACAAAAGTGTAATACAGCTGTCAGCAGCACCAGAAGTTCAGGCAGGAGTTAATTCCTGCATGCTCTGTGTGCAGAGCTGTGGTTACCAACAGCAGGGAGCAATGTGCACCCCATGAGACAGGCTCCTGCTGGGAAGCATCTCTGTTGCACCTCAGAAAAGCCTTTGAGAATTGCAGTGGCATGATTTTCAGCCACCTGAGTCCAAACTGCACAAGAAGTCAGAGGCTTCCCATTGCCTGAAGAAAGGGAGGAGGCTTAGAGGAAATAGAACTCCCACTAGCAGCGATGGGTGATGCTAAGAAAAGCTGTCTCCAGTTCTCTGTCACCTCACCTCAAGCCTTCGGTGCCTGGGAGCTGGTCTGTGACTTCATATCTTCAGTGATGCCACACAAGGTCTGCCTCAGTAAAGTGCATTTCGGGAGACATCAATCCACTGTGTCTAGCCTGTGCTCTCCTTGCTTACTAAAATACAGAGTTAGACTCACCTATACAGTGTCAAAAGCTTTTTAAATTATGATATGGTTATGCTTTTGCAGTACTATCCTGCATGTGCAGTTTGGGACTGATTCTTAGGAAAGGACTCTTCTGTCTGCTACTCCTTTCAGAGGTTCAGCTCCCTTTTCTCCTTTGTCTTACTGGGCTTAGTTATAGCAAACTATTATTTAAAATTCTATCAAACTATTATTTAAATTATTCTCTGAGATTTGGATAGAAGTAGGTCATGCACATGCAAAGTGAAGACAGCTCATCTGTGACCTCCATGTCCCCAAACATGCAGTAACTCCATGTTCAAGTAACTTCCCAGCAAGCCAGTGTAATGTAACAGACAGCATGTGCACCTAGAAGGGGACACATAGGCTGTAGGCAAAGAGGCCTTCAGGTGTGCTTCCCTCCTCTGGCAGCAAATTTGGGAGCTGATGCAGCCTCAGATCTCAGGCAGAAGCCGGGTTGGGATGTGGCTGGGAGACACCACATGTGGGATTTCACAAGCTCACCCACAGTCTCACACTCCAGGCAGAGCAGGATATGCTGGAAAGGGCTGCTTCTCTGTGTCAGCAGCAGAAGTTGGTACATCAAAACAAACATTGTGGGACTGATGTTTGACTCCCCCTTTAGTCTATCTCTGTGTCATGGAGAGAGGGATGAGCAGATGACCTTCTGCTCCCTAGGGAACACTATGTTTTGGGATAGGCTCTCCCTTAAGTTTGCCTGTGTTGAAGGAGGCTTCACAGCAGAGCATGTATCAGCTGCTAAGGTAAAAATAACTCTCAGTGGCACAGGACATCTGGGTTTACAGGCAGGAAAGTGGTAAGCTGGGAAAACAGGTGTCCAGAACTGAAGCTGAGCCTTTCAAGAATTACATTTTAGCAGATGCAGAGGGCTGAGTTCTGCTGGCTGATAATTAGCAGAATGGGCATGAGAAACCTGCCCCGTCTATGAGTGCCTTTTGAAGATTCTGCATTTGTGATGAGTTATTCAGATCATTTTGAGACATGGCTTTCTTTTTACTGGTTAAAAAAAAAAAAAAAAAAAAAAAAAAAAAAAAAAAAAAGAAGCAGATGGTTTCTGTTACAAAAGCCCACACCAAAAAACATCTGCTCAGGGAATTTTTGGAGCCTGTCCCTTGATTGCCTGACTGCAGACCTGGCATGCTTTGGTTTTGATGTCTGAAGTTTATGGCATGGCAAGGCACAAAGGTTTAACAACCCACCCTGTGTGCTACCAAGAAATTAGAGTGCACCCTGCAAGGAAGAAACAGGGTCACTAAGTGCTAGCAAATCCTCTTAAGAAAGCTGAGTCAGAACTGAAAGCCTCTCTTTAATCAAAAGATTGCTCCAAATCTTGTTTTGTCCTGAAGATTAGACAGAAATAAAAAATCTCAAAGGAATTTATCTTATTTTAACTAGAATTCTGCTAAATTTTGGATGCCAGCCCATGCTTAAAAATTAGGAAGCTAATTTCAAGTATCTTTTTAGATATTTTTGTGAGAAATAGAGCTGTTACAAGAACACATGCGCATGAGAGGCCTCGTTAAAGGAAGAAAAATATCTTTTCTGAACACTTTCAAGTATTAAAAAGGAAGGACACCAGTGTGTAGGAAAGTAATGGGAGCAACAAAAAACTTTTACATTTGAACATAAAGAAGTTATGAGCTTGTTTAAGCATAATGGGTGGTGGTCAGAAGATAAATCATGAAAACCTTGGGTAGAGGGAATTTCATAGTGAATTTGTTTCATTGTGTTTATTCTTCTAGCATTCCATGCAGGAAGGTCAAAAGGACTTTTGGGAGACTTAAGACAGGTTTTTGTCTCTGCTAATTGCTGCTATTTGGCCCTTGAACAGAACTTGATTTTACACGGAGATCCACACTGCATTTTGGCACAGAAGTTATGATGCTCTTATTAATTAATGAATATATGTATTCCATCAAAACAGTACCTTTTGCAAAAGCCAGAAAGAGATACTTAGAAAAGTAGCATTCCTTACCTGGATGTTCAACCACTATGGGTGTGAATCTGAAACACGCTGTGATAATCTCCACAGCCAACAGAGTGATCTGTTTCTCTGTGGTTTCCTCTCATACCAAACCAAACACTGAAGAAAGATCAGAGAAGTTGCATCCTCTGACTGTGAAAATTCTTTATTGGCTATAAAGGGTTCCAGGATGGTGACTGCTCAGTGCACCTTACTTTAGACTAACTTAAGCTGGAACATGTAAATCCAAGCTGTGCTGTCTGAGCCTGGCTCTGCATGCTGGCAGTTTGAAAGGTGACAGGGACAGATGTTGATGCAATGTGTAGCATATGTAGTACAATGTATAATGACAAGTCCATCACCAAGATAGTAAGTGAGATTTTTTTACTTCATCTTCTTGTGGAGGGGCTCCTTTCTGCCTTTGATGGACACCAGCTTTCTGGCATTATAGTCAAGGCTGTCATTAACATTTTGATCCTGACTCCTTCTACGTGTATTCTTTAGCTGGTTTTTTTGTTGTTGTTTTGAATGAGGCTGTTCTTTAGAAGCACAAAATCTGATTTTTTTCCTGCTAACGACACTTTGGCTGATGTTCCATAGCAGTCTTGAAGCACACAAATTGGATTTCTTTTTGGCTGAAACTAAACTGGAAGATGCTTTCCAGATGTGCACCAGTATGCAGCTTCTGAAGGGAAATCCATGCAAGGCACCAGGGCTGCTCAGGAATGCAGCCCCTTACACACCTAATGTGGGGTCAGGGTGCTCAGCATCAGAGGCTTAATTCTGCAGGGCCTGTCCTGCCAGAGCTCAATCTGCAACTTGACCAGGTGCATTCCTCAACAAAAAGGTAAAAGATAAGATTCCAGGCAGGATTGATGCTGTTGAGGAGCTGCATCCCTTCTAGAGCTCCTGCAGTTTACAAAATACAGTTTATCTGATAGGAGCTGTTGTGTTTGACAAGTAGTGAGCCTGTAGTTTACTGAAATCCATCACAGCCAAGACCTTTGCTTTCAGACAGCATGTGAGCAGAGTTTTCTGTGTCATTTGAACGAAGATCCACTTTTTCATTAAAAGCAAGGAGCTGGTTTTTGACAGCACAAGGTGTGTGGAAAGGTTGGTGTACTTCTCCTTGAGTGGAGCCTGCTTGCACACTTGATATAAATTTAATCATTAAACATGCCATTCTTTTTTATTAAAATAATAACATCTTCCAGGCAATTAAGCTGAGTTTCTTGAAACTCAGCAGTTTTACCTGCTTATTTATGGTAACATCAAAGTAGGGGCACGGTCATTACAGTTTGTAAATAACCAGGATTATGTCCTTGATCAGTGAAATATTAGAGTGTTGTATGAGTGGGAGTGTCTGGCTGTTACTCATGGCAGGCTATAAACGACACAGAAAATAATTACCTTTTTTTTTTTAATTTTAGTATTTTTGATAATTCAGTCATCCTTTACTGATGGGGTATCTATCAAGATCTGCTGGTCTTTTGTACTCTCTTCCATAGCACCTCAAACTGAAACTGAAGTCATCAGGCTGCTCAGCCTGGTGGTTCTCGGCAAATTTATTCCCTCAGACAAGTCCATGCAGAGCAGAAGGACGCAACACAGTCCATTTTCATGCAGTAAGTGCTGGGAAAGGGTGTCAGGAAACAAAACAAGGGTTTGCTGCTGAAGCCCTTTTGCATTCCCCTTCAGTTCAATCCTTCTACTGTTTTGCCACGCAGTGACAGACCAAAAAGCTTTTGCACATGAGGGGTGTGTAGAAAGGAGGCATTCAAAGGTGACAGGTAGCAGTGGTAGCTCTACAATTCTCACTTCTGTGAGCCCAACATGTATTTTAGGTTTTACAGTGACTGACACACCTGTAAGGGATGGAGATTTCACTGCATAACTCTGAGCTCCAGTTGAAAAGGAAGTGCTGTATGAAACCCAAAAATGGTGAAGGAAGCTTTTTAGTCAGCCTGGGAATCTGGGTCTCTGTGGGGCCGTGTTGGAGCTGTTCCGTAGCTGCTGCTGGCACCCACACAAACAAAGACATAAAATCAGCCCTGAGTATCCATGTCTGCATCACTAGGAGAGAAAACTGCTGCTATGTGGTAACACAAATGGAGCAAAGCAAAATTTCAATTACTGGCCTTGGACTGACATGTTCTGCCACAGGTATCTGTAGTTACCACAGAACTGGTGACTGATCTACTCCTCCTGTGCACCACACACGTGCAGGAGCCCTCAGTCACTTCATCTGCCAGGATGAGGAGTCTTCACAGCATGCTTTTCTTGGCCAGACTCAATAACTAGCACTCACATTTGCAATTGTTCATCATTTTGGTATTTACTCATTTTTCATCACTTACCCATGGAGATGAGATGTAAGATGTAGAAATGGGAAATCCATTTGCCAAAATATTCGTCCTGCCAACACAGTGTCTCTGATATTTATGCTTGTGATGCACTGATGAGTAAAACTGAGATTTTTGTGCAGGAGATGTTCATGGACAAAGGCTTGGGACAGTGGGAGAGCTTTTTCAGGGAATGGGATATGAGGTTTCTGTCACTCCTTAACAGACCACTAGCCCATTGTGTAAGTATTTGTTCGTCCTCTATCCTCAAATATTTGCAGTTGTACCTGTAGCAAGTGCTTTATTTTATCGTTTCTCCAAATATTAAATGTCCTGAGCAAATGCACTGACATGGTTCAGCCTGCTACAAAGTCACCTGCACTTTGTAAAGGTTTGTAAATTGCTTGTATTATTATTCTTTCCTTTCTGACCTCTTTCCCTATATTTTGTTCTCATTTAACTGTTCTTAGACAGTGACATGTGCTAAGTGTTCCCTTCAGCACATGAATGTCAAGATAACCTGAGGTTAAATTATAGCTTGCTGAAGAGGAGCCTTGAACCATGTGATGTTGTTTCCATTTCTTTCTGGGGTAGGGGTAGGGGGCAGAGGAAGGAGGAAGAGGTTTAGTTGTAGCATTTAGCAAAATATCCAGATTCTAGCTTTGTGATTTTGCTCTTTATTCACACTCTCACTTAAGGTGTATGCCATGCTTGTGTGTGTGTTAAACAACATCTGAAGGAGTTGGAATACATTAGCATCTTAAGTACCGTGAAAATGTACAGGGAACCATCTGGGACTCTGCAAATTGTAATATGAAGAAACAAGTTGTATTTAAAAGCTGCATTTAATGTTTGGAATAAAATCTGTGTTTTCTTAACAGCTGAGAACAAAACATTTTCTAGAACAAGGCTTAGCTGCTTGGGCTCTCCCCAGTGGCCCAATGCTGTGTTAAACGGGGCAGGAGGGTCCCACTTTACATAGATTTCCTCCCTTGATGGGAAGAAAAGTCTTGATGGCTCTTTCTGTTTGCTTACTTTCTCACTTTGGAGGCAATGTTAAGAACTCACATGCTGTGCTACAGAAAAACCGAAAAAACCCACAGCAAACAAAAAATGAGTTTCAGAGGAATATATCTGAAAACTCTCAGTACTGCTAGTTCCTTTTTTAAGGTTCACTTGCCCATGGCTGCTCATCCAGCCCCTCCACCCTGTCTAGCACATCTGAGGAGTGGATGCTGTCCTGTGTGCATCCCACTGCTCTCAGGAAATCACTTCTCTGCGCTAGTGGTCGATTTTGTCCTGATTTTACTTACCTGCCAAATGAGTGTTTTGCTACTTCACTCAGACTTCCAAGCACAGAAATTGCAGTATTAGAAAAAAAATGACAAGTGGATGTTAGACCAGAGTAATTAAGAAGTTTTTTTTGCTCTAGTATTTCCTTGTGAGCTTTGCCAAAGCTGCATTTCAGGATGGTTGCTAAGGATCCATATTATGCAGCTTGCCTTGGCCGGTGTCAAGGTGAGTTGAGCAGAACTGGTAAGTGTAATGCCCAGATTAATTGAGGATAGGCTGTTCTGCTCATGGTGCTAGATTTACATACACCTTGGATTATTAACAGACAGAGCATGCTGGACATAATTGTCTGACACTGAATATGGTGAGTGGGGGCTCTGAAAACATTCCTCATTTCACTCACAATTGATCCCCACAGTGTATGAGTGTGTGCTTGGAGCTAAACGTGCTGTAGTGCCCTGATAATCCCATGGAACTCCCGGGGAATTCCTGTGAAACCTGTAACACACAGCACATGGCAAGATGGTAAAGCAAGTTTTATTACCACCCTATAGAGAGCCAAAATAGGTCTTGCAGCTCTTAATATGGCTCTGGCTGAAGAAAACTTTGTACCAGGGAGCGTCACTACATGGTCTCAGTGCACATCAAGGTGTGCACACTGCTGCTCTGGCTTTGGATGGATCTGCTCTTGCAAGGGAAGAATTGTGCCTTCTGAAATGGGATCTGTGCTATCCAACAGAGCAAGCAGCTGGGAAGGAAGAAGGGAGATGGACTCACTGTTTCTGACCTGTTTTCCCAGGGCTGAGGTGGTCTAGACACAAATCTAGCTCCAAGGAAGCCTCCAAAAAACACCCTCTCCTGTTCTCTTGTGTAGCCCATAGTGTGCTAGTTAAATCTATGGAGTATAGTTTGTTCCTCCAGAAAAATGGATACAGGATTGCCAAGAGTAGATCAGAAAATGACAAGGTGTGGTTTCCTGCAGGCTCCTCTTTCTCTTCTAGGTAACAACTGGCTAAATGTGATTGGTAAATCAAGGGTCTTGTTGCTTTAAAGCAGAACAGTGCATTCAGGACTACAAACCCTAAATAATGAATAATAAGAATAATGTTATTGAACAGCTGCAGCACTGCAGTGAGTACTTAAATGTCAGCTTTAAAAACCTATATGCCAAATATATCTTCTCTCAGAGAGAATATTTACCTTAATGTTCTCTAATGAAAAATATAGCTAAAAGATTTATAATTGCAGTGGCACAATTAGAAAAGATTTACAAGTATCAATGTATCTACTGAGCTGAAAGAAAATCCATTAAGTTCTGTCCCCTAAAAATGGTTGCTGCCTTCCCCGTTCCCAAATAAAATAATATGAGTAGATGTTTTTCCTGTGAACATTCCTTAAATGCTCATCAGGCATAATCTAAGTGACAGCAGAGCTTCAAGACACAAATCACTCTCATGTACCCTCACACTGGATCATTCATTTAAATATCTACGTGTCTCTTCTTTTCTCTTTTTATAATGATGCCTTTCTGTTGCAAGAAGAGATGTTTGATTATTCTTTACAGGTAAAATTTTTTTTACCCTCTTTTAAAAATCATTAGCATAATAGAAGAGTGACATTTCTCCACTTAAATTATGCACTAATAAGACAAACAATTTTAAAATACATTTTTTCTCTTTTTCTTTTAATGGAAATGTTTCTTTAAAATAAACTGCCTGAACTTAAAGGATATTATTGCCTCCCTTCCCCAGAAAACCTTCTCTTTACAAGGAAAACTTGAATACAAATGAAATCCTTTAGTCTACAGAGAATGAAGAAAAATAGATGCACTGAATGAAAATGGACTGTTAAAGGAAATTAGGAGCATATGCTGCCTTTTTGAAAAGTCTCATGCATTAGTTGTAAGTCTTTTAAATTGGCTGATTGTTAGCAGAAGAGTGAAATGAAGTAGGACCAAGATGTAGGGAGTACACTGCAAATGCATTGCTATCTTCACCCAGTTGGAGTTGAAGGGAATGGCAAGGCTTATCCCAAATGGAAAACGAGGTAGGAAGGAGCATTTACATTGTCTGATGTAGAAGAAAAGATGGCATAAATTCTGCTTAGAGGTTAGCCTGTCATTGCCTTAACTCAGTTGCTTGGAGGGAGCTGTTTTGGCAAACTCTCCCCACATGCCTATTGCACTCACGAGGGTGGGATGAAAAGCCACAGAAGATCTTTCTCTGAAATGGGAGCAACTATATCAAAAAATCCATTGCTTGAATGGTGTCAGTCACCAATGCAGCACATACATTATCATGCTTGCAGAGATGCTGTTGTTAATGTGCCCAGCACAATGCAGTTATTAAATCCTGAGGAGAGCCTGCCCCAGCAGTGGATGCCCGGCTGGGACTGCTCAGAATGTCTTGGTTATCTCCTCATCCATGTGCCACCCTGGAGCAATGACAAAGCAGCAGGGTTGCAAAGCCCCCTGCCTACTCCAAGGACTGCTTGGTGTAAGGAGCAACTTCCTTGTACAGGAAGTGAAGAAAATGTGGGCAGCCTCTAACTTGATGATTTGTATGAAGGCAGCTAAGCCCCCTGCAGAGACAGGGCTGCTGAACTATGTACTAGTCTAGAATCACTGCTGATTAGATACTGAAGGCAGTTATATCCATATTTATACACACCAGATTGCAGGTGCCTATATCCCACTGGTCCTCACTCTATTTTGCATCCATCTCCACTTCTCCCCCTCAGGGAGGAGTGCTACATGAGCAAAGCACAAAATCAAAGCTCCTGATGTCTTTCCTTCCATTTTCTTTCTCTCTTGATAGGAGCTTTTTCCCTCTCCATGGATCACTTTACTGTAATTTAAAGTCATCATACACCATCATCTATTTGCATTCCTGCAGTTTAGTGTCTTTCAGAGGTTGTGTGTAAAGTAGTTTCAATTCACAGGTGTAGTTTAAACAGTTATGGATCAGATCCAACTCTCAGGGACATCCATAGGGACATTTCTGCAAACTCAATTCATTCTGCAAAAAGCAAATTGCATGGTCAAGAGGAGGGGATGCTGAATGTGATGATTTACCTGCCACTGACCTCAGGACCAAGATATCAGTCTTTATTTTCTTATCTGATGTGGTAACTCTCAGGAGAATTGTATGATCATCATGATTCCATTCGCTTCTCCTTGAAACATGCCACATTAACTTGCAAAGAAGGTACGTGGGCTGGAGATTAAAATGAGTTTATAAGACATCCATACAATATTAGCAGTGGAGGGCACGGTTCTGCTTCTAGTTCAATGACAGCAAAGCTGAGCCTGGCGGAATTATACTTCAGCGCTTCAATATAAAAAGAAGATACACCTAAAATATTTTAAAGTATTTGTCTAGATTCTACAGAAAACAGGAGTGATTACATCCAGCAGTTTGCTGCTTGGGAGAAACCCATCTCCCTGTTCCAATAAGATGCAGTATCTTATAATTAGAGAGCAGCTGACTCTGTCTGTCTTGAAGAGCTAATGTGGTACAACAGCATTTCTGACTGCTTCAGAGAGCAGCCAGCAGGATGAGCAGTGATGTGAGAGCCGAAGCCGTCTGGCTCTCGAGCACAGCCCGTCTTTCTCCCGGCGTGAGTGTAAATGCAGCTTGGTGTCCTCAGCCTTTTCTGTCTCCTGCAGGATTCTCTGGAGCTGAGAGACCAGGTGCCCTCTGACTGCGCTCCAGGATTGTCAACGTGGTTTGTGGATACAGGGCAGTGACCCAGTTAATACAGTAACTAAACACAGAAAGTGCTTCCCCAGCTGGTCTTTACACAAGCTGCACCATTGCTCCTGGGCTCCAGCATGAATTTCTTCTCCTGTTTGTCACTTTTGCTGTCTGATTTCCTCACACTGAGCTGTATGCTGCAAGGACAAGGGCTTACAGTCCTTTTCCATGGCTTCAGCTCCCTGTACCTCAACTCCCACCTGCATGGTGGAGAAGAAAACCCTTCCCTGACACATTAAAAGTTGCAAGATGATATAGCTAGAAGGCTATATCAGGCAGCTATTTCCTTTAGTTAAGAGGTTTATAAAGAGTAGATTCTCATAGCAAAATATGCAGGTTTTCTGCAGATTAAATTCCACCATATTGGAATATGTTGAGGTCTTTATGCACAAGGTCATGAATCTGTCTGTCCTTCTATGAAAATTGAAATAGTGGTACAGGGACTAAATTCTTTTAATTGGATGTTCTCCATATTTGCTAACAGTTGTCTATTGGCTTTTTAATCCTCGAGAGATCAAGTGTTCCTCAAACATGCTGATTAAAAGATATTTATCCATCATGGCCCCTCTTTTCCACAGACAGGATTTGCAGTAGCTGCTGCATAGCTCAAGAGCATCTTCTGTCAGCCTGGTACTTAGATTTATTACACTGGTGTCTGGATCTGCACTTCCACAGCCTGGCAGAGAATCAATATGTGCAACCCACTAGCTAGTCATTCCAGTAATTATGATAACCCTGTAGACCAATAAAGTGGGTAGTGTTTTGCTGTTATTGTTTTCTGAGACACCAGAACGCATCCTCATCTTTAACAGTGGTTTACAATTATTTGAATAATCAGGAGACTTCCCTGAGAAAGGATCTTTGAGGAGCACAAACCAGCACTGCAGGCTGTTTGTGCGGCAGGGCTGTGAAGCTCCGTGGCTGCGCGAGGTCAGCTCACAGCCACAACAGCAAGACCCTGTAGCTCATTTCTGTGAAGTTTCCAACAATACCCTTGAGAGTGGCCAAGCAGCTGCTGTGCAAACTGCATCACATCACTGTGCCTTGTGCCTCCTTGCCTGTTTGAGATACTCTCCTAGTTAGGCCCTTTTGCCAGATATGCAGAGTCCTGCTCTCTTATAGTCTGTGCTGAAGCAGATGAACACATCCAGGTTGGGGTCTGTGAGGAATTGGAATCCTCTCAGTAATGACACTGCTGCTTCCTAAAATCACCTGTTCCAGAGGTGGTTGATTCACACTGCAGCTCACATGGGAAAGTAGGTTCAAACACATCCTCTGCTGAGCTGTCACTGCAACTAGGTTGATAAACTCTGCAGAGCAGAGTGCTATTCACTGGGACTGACATCTGTGCTACCTGGTGCTTCATCCACGGCCTGTGCGTGCAGGGGCTGGTCTGCAGTGACTGTTTTAGCAAGGAGTAAGTCCTAGGACTGATGGGTGAATGGTGGGAAAAAATCAGCATGATCCCACTGAAAGGTGGGAGCTGGTGCAGCCTCTGAGAAAGCGCTGGTGGGAGCGAGCTGTTGTACTGACTGCAACCAGTGTGAGTGACTGAAAAGATCTGTGAAAGAACACAAAATGTTGGCAGCAGAGAGGAAAGGCCAGCCTCTCCAGAGGCTGTGGGAGATAGATGAAAGGGTCAGCTTGACCTGTGTGATCTGCAGGATTTTTGTTTTCCAGAAGAGTGAGAAAGAGGGATGAGCCTGGTGGAACTCCTCTAGCACACAGAGGAACAGCCTTGCTTTGCAATACTACACCCAGGATGACAGAGCTTGAAGTGCTAAGATAAAACACAGAAACAAACAGCTATGGAACATGTTGCATTAAAATATCAAACTCCAGTGACAAGTCAGGTGTAGTTCAGTGCCTTCTTGGCCTCTTGATGCACTGTAATTATTGCACAGGGAAGATAAAAGCATTTCTCAATGGCTGAGGAACAAATAACTACGAGGCAAGAAATGACACTTCTGCCTTTGGGCCATATTCTTTGCTGTTTCAAGAGGTGAAACATGGTTGAGATACAGGAACCTCCATCTGTTTCTCCCAACATATTAATCATTTGGCATCTTTGCATGAAAACTGTTAGTACTTTCTCAGGTTTTGGAATATGCTTCTTCATTCTCTGTGCCCCAGGAAAAAAAAAAGAGAAAGTGGCATCTCACTAGGCAGCAAACAGCACAAAACAGTCTGTGCAGCTGTGGGAGCTGGTTGGGGGAGGACTTGATGCCTCCAAGGTAGATTATTGATTTGAAACCTGAATAAACAGAAGAATAAAAAAACAGAGGTTTGTAACTTTTAATTATCATTTCTAGAGATATTGAATTGTGAAATCACTGCTGTTTTGCAGAACTGAAACCACACCCTCTCAAAGTGAAATTTCTTTGGGAAGCTATTTACCTGGAATGCCATTGGAACAGCTAGATAAATAATTATCAACACTTTTTATTCACTTACAGTGACTACAGTAAGTTAAAAAAGTTGATATTGGTTTTGGTTTCAAGAAGAGTGTATGTCTTTAAATATGTACTTATATATGCACTTTACCTAACAGTCCAACTAATATGTATATAAGATCTTTTGACAAATATTTGGTAATAGTTTTTTAAATTGGCTTGAAATCTGAAATGAGACCATGGTAGATTATTTTATTGACTGACATTTTCTACCTCCTCTAGTCAATTCTTTCCATTAGGCAAATGAAACACATACCTAAGTCACTCAAATTTATGGGTTTTTGTGGTTGTGCCTTTTTCTCCAGCACAGATAATATCATCCCAAATTAGTTTTCATTCTCTACCACCTGGTGAACTTCTTATACCTGATGAGACAAATTGCAGGGTAGTTTCTCTTCTCTTGCTGGATGAGCAAATAAACACAAGAGCAATATGAGATTTGCTTTAAAACTTGCCTTACAGGCAAAAGCCACTGAGCTTTTATACCAACATTTGTTGAGAGGCAGAAGAAATAATTTCATGGCATTTCTGTCACTACTCACTCAGCTTCCTCTCCATTTCCAAAAGTGTCAGCCCATTCTCCCTTGTCCTTTGATGTGGTCAAAACTATTTTCCCATCTTCATCTCCAAAAAATCACCTGGGCTGTGAGCTCATAACTGTCTTGCATGTGGCTGTTCTTGCTCTACAGATTGCCATTGATGCCAAGCTTTCCTTTGCAAATCCTTCCATGGCTGAGTGAGGGCACCTCTTGCTCCAAGGTAGGACATTCCCAGTGCCCCCCTATGCATTCCCATGGATAGGGCAGTGATCACACCCTCTCACAGCTACATCCCTGGGGGATTGTTTGAGGTTCTGCATCTCCATCTGAACTAAAGATGCACAAGTTTTAAGCATAGAGTCCCTTCAGGAATGGGGTAGGAGGAAGACAGTTCTGAGGAACTTTGCCACAAGGCAGTTTTATTGCACCATTAACTGAAAGCAAATTGTCTTATTTTGAAAAGAAAACAAAATTTCATTTGACTGATGGCTAATCCACTTTTTATCAGTGGATAAGCTGAATTTCCATAAAGCTCTTTGCTTTCAAACATTTCACAGATTTTCACTTCTCAGTAAGCTTTTGTCCTGTTTCCTGGCCAGTTCCTAATCCACATCTACAGGCTGCCTAGGCCTGGGTAGACTAGCAATTGAAAAGGCTGCTCCAGAACTCAGGAAGGCATATTCTGGGATGAATCAAGGGGTGCAGATGTAACAGATTCCCATCCTCTGCAACCCAGGCAAAGATTTTGTCCTACACAGTGTACACAGGCACCAGCCCTTGTGACAGCAGTGAGAGCTTCTCTCTCCATTCTCTTCTATCAGTGTGAAAGATTTGGCCAGAAAACTTTCTTTTAGGGAGATTCAGCATGTTAGTGCAAGTGTACAGGTTCCTCCACAGATGAAGTCTGAAATTATCAATCCTTTTGCTGTTAATCGGAGGGGTTTTGCTGGAACAGTTACACCCAGTGACTGTGATGATGCTACAGCCAGTGAAAAGCTAAGTTTCTAGTTCTCCCTTAATGAAAAGCAAGCAGTGTGTAATGGCAATATAAAAAAGTGCTGAGGGCTGCTCTTTATTATTGCTGACTTGGTGTTTTTATGTGCAAGGCCCAGTAAAAGCTACTGACCATGGCCGTGGACCCTTCTGATCAGCTCAGCTGAGGGCCCACAGGAGCAACCATCACAGAAATAACAGGGTGGCAGCCAAAATAAAAAAAAAAAGGATAGCTGAGAAGTTACAAACCCCAGCTGCCACCTTCTGTAAGATTCCTGTACCACAGAACAAACTCAGATCAAGCTGGATGTGCCTCTTCATGAATAGATATGCGAAATGGGAGTTTTCATGTAAATTGGTGTCAGCAGCCTTGGAAATAACCAGAGCTTGCAACAGAACGAGCTAATACCAGGTGTTTTCAAGGGAAAACAGTCTACAGATTGATGGATGAGTTTTGGGAGGATAAATTGTTAAGCTTGTGAAGATGAAAGTCTCTATTTGCACAGGTACAAAGTTTAAGTAGCTTTTTTTGATTCACGGTTTTGAACCGCAAAACATCAGTGTGCACCGTGCTATGTGTAACCTAATAATCTGCTTTAAAACAAATGTAAGGCATCACCAATTAAGGCCATGTTTTTTAATGAATAGCTGCTCAACCAGGTAAAAAAAAAACCAACATGTAGCGTATTGTGCCATCCATTTTAAGCAGAACTTCACACAGCCCTTCAAAGGCGGGTTCTGCCTAACAAATGTATCTCTATTTTACAAGCAATGTATCTCTATTTTACAAGGCCAAAGGGAATAGTGCGGGCAGTGCATGATGTGCATGTGTGTGCGTGCGTGTGCGTGCTCGCAGCATTGAAAGCACCAGATTATGCAGAACTGATTAAACAAGCTTACAATTGCATTACAGCAGACACTGTGATGGGAGCCAAAATATGATTGGCAAAATATACATGACATATTGTAAAACAGATAAAATGATAACAGCTTTTTGCCGAAGAGCATCTGCTATTCAGTTGGGAAATTAGGATGGAATGCAACTGTTCTTATAAATCATGAAATGGCGTTACCGTCATCAAGAATTTCCAGTCATAATTTTTTAAAGTGTGATATAGTTGTTGCTCTTGCTTGTGTGACAGAAAGTTAGACTTCAAATTTTTTCTCTGAACATGTTAGAGAGAAAAAAAAAATCCTTCAGCTTCCCTTTAGCATTAAGTTCTTTAAACCTTGTGCTCAGTGGAAAGTTTGAGAGTTAAAGCAGATTAAATGGATAAAATGACCTGACACTAGGGGATTTTGAATTTGGTCAGAGGAACTGCAGAAGAAGGGAGAGCAACTCTGATTATTCTGATGTTAGCCAAACCTCCTTGCCTTCTTGTTGTAGTGGTTTACCACTTGTTCTGCAAGGGAGGCTGCACACACAGATTGTGCTGTTTTGTGTGTTGATCTGCTGGCATTAGACGTACTCTGACTGAACGCAGTGACCTTCAGATGCTTCCATGGAAGAAGGTCTGTTTCTTAGGACAAATAATTAACCACTTCAGGATGGATGTTGCCTTGCTATCTATTGAATTGCTTCCACAGGGTGTAATGACTCACTATTTAATTGCTATGTAATTTTATTATTATCTGTAAAATGGTTTTCAGAAAGGAAAGGAATAATTGCAGACGGTCTGATGTAAACTGCCCCAGCTTTACTGACATCCAGTCATCATGTGTTAGGTTCCTGGTGGGTGTAAATTCATAGCTTGAAAGGGCTATGAATGTAAGTAGCCTGCCATGCAATTCCTTTCTGAGAGCAAAACACAGGAGAAAGTGTGAGACACGCAGTGCTCTTTGTGCTCTAATCTCCGATTTCATGGTGCCAGAGAAAACCATATCCAAATTTTTTGCTGTGCTGACATCTTTCCAATCTATTGTGACTGTTCTGCTGCCTGCCAGGTCATGTAATGGACACTCATTTTGTAGTCTACCATCTGCAGTCATAATAAATCTTGATCCATTCCCTCAAACACACATGTTGCTAGATCTACCTGTCCTGCCCCACACTGCATCTGCTTCAACTTACTAGCTGCCCAATACTCGTTGTCTTTTTTCTTCTTTCTTCTAACTGGATCAGCTTAGGAAATGCCCATGTATATTAAGATTTTTTAATAGGATCATGCAGAAAGAAGAGATTCTGCCACGTGACTGGGCTGGTCTGCCAATTCTGTTTATACCAGAGGTTGGTAGACTCAGCCTTGGCACAGTCCTCTTACATCACACACCATTTTAACCTTGAACTGTAGTGCAGGTAGGGGCCATTGTTGATTTCTCTCACAATAATATGTAAACATATCCTGTGGATGCACAAAATACAGCTTTTTTTTTGGCTGAAAGAACTGTTTCTTTTGTCTAGTACTTGTTAGTCTGCACATCTGTCAAAGGTCGTTGCACTCTGCAGCATCCTGTGTCAACATGTGTGTTTAAATTAATTTAGCACATGCTGGGCAGAAAATCATTCTGATTTGGGTCCCCCTAAATACTTCTCCCTTTTTACTGGTGCTTACCCTGTGGTAAGCATTTTAAAAATATTTCTTTCTCCATTTTAAAATTGCTGCATCTAAAGGCTCAACCGAGAGTAAACAACGATTGGTAATTATTGTGTCGTCTCCCGTTCTGGCGAAACTCATGGGTGCTGTCAGGTATCACTTTCCTGAGATCTGACCTGTGCTTTGTTCCCCAGGTTCCTTTTTCACCACCAGTCCTTTCCAAGTCTTCTCTCAGATCTAATAGATGGTATTAGGCTGGATAGCTGGATACTGAAATTGGGCCAATCTTACCATGAAGCTGTGTCTGTTTGCAGCTAACTGCAAAAAGTGGAGAAAGAACCTACCTTAGATTCCACTATTTCCATATGGAAAGGTGATATGGGCCAGGAGAGGCCTTGCATTTTTCTATGTGAGCCTTAAAGCACATGATGTCTTGCCCTTGGGAAGGAGTCATCCTCAGCAATAGCTGACCAGGGGAGGGATGGCTGGAGAGCTACTCTGCTGAAATGCATGTGAGCATCTTCCCAAGCTTATGAGACAACTGTGTGCCCAGGCAGAAAATCCAGCCATCAGCATCCGGGCCTGCACCAACAGAAGAAATAAGAGATCAAGGAAAGTGACTATCCATTCCGCTTGGCAGAAAGCTTATCTAAATTTAAAGCTTATCTAAATCGTTTATTTAGTCTGAGTCCCCAAATATGAACAAGATATTGAAAAAGTGTAGCAAATTCAGGAGAGAGCCAACAGGATACTCAGGTTGGGAGTATTTGTTTGAGGAGATCTGAGGGACCTGGAGTTGCTCAGCCTGGAGGAGATGTGGATTCAGGGTGCCTAATAGCTTCAGCCTCCTAATAACTAAGAGAAGGTCACTGAAAAGTCACAGCCAGGTTTTTCATAGTGGAGTATGGTAGATCGTGAGAGAAAACAGGCCTAAAATGAAATAAGAAATTGCATATAAAGATTGTAAAGATTGCATGCGTGGAGGAACTTTTTCATCATGAGAACAGTTTAGATACAAAACAGGTTTCTCATAGAGGTTTTGCTGTCTTCATCCTTGGTAGTTTTCGAGAGTTAACTGGATAAAACCTTGAGCGACCTTTTCTGATCTCACGGCAGACCCTCCTTTGAGCTTTATGTTGAACCAGGGATCTTCTGAGGCCCTAACCAAGTAATTGGTGATTGTATGATACTTATAGACCCGTTTAATTAAAAGCTCTGAATTTCTTCAAAACTCTTAGCTGTGTCCCTCTATATTGAGGGCTCTTTTCCAGTTTTGAAAACTCACTCATTGCTGTGATCTACTCTGCTCAGTTCAACTTCTTCAAAGCCTCCAAGGTTTTCAGGTTCCTTCCACTTGTCATGGTGATTAATTCACTAACTGTCCCTACTGTCCTTCAAGGACACTTGTAGGGATTGCTGAGATCTGCAATATTTTCTAAAATCCTCTCCATTTATACTTGCATTTTGCTCACTTCCACACATTTCGTTTCAGTTTTTGTTAAACTTTGCCATGTGTCCCTTCTTGGGGAAGATCTCTTACATGACCTGTGTGCCATCACACTTTGAAACAGGAATGCATTTCACCCCACCTCTGATGAAGAGCTGAAAGACCTAAGCTTAATTTAAACCTAAAATTACCTTTCAGTGCTTCACAAATTGTTCTTATACAAACAAGAGCAAAAGTCTGTGGGTTGCTTTTGTCTTATAATTTTTATTACACATTACTAAAGAGTTCAGGAACAGTCAGTAAGTTGAACTAGAACGAATTCTCATCTGTTGTTATGGTTACCAGGAGTAGAAAATAATTTCCTGTAATTTATCTTAAGATCATTTATGTCAGATACAAACACAGATTAAGCGGAATACCACGGTAATTTCTTCTTCAATTGTGTTAGGAACCATAAGACATTCATTTTTACTTCATAAATAAGGGTTACAGTATGTCATGCTCAGTCAAAGAAGATAAAATGAATCTAATTAAGTGCCATCAGAAGATCACTTTGCTGTTTTTATTGCAGCAATAAAAGTGCCCTTACCTTCTTATTCTTAGAGGAATGACAGAGATTATTATGGAAATAGGATGAGATCAAGTAAGTCTTGCTTGACCTAGACTTGGATACAACAATATCCTTGTGTCAGTGATTGTTGAAGTGAATAAGCAGTTTACGAAATCTGATGGGCTAAAGCTCATAAGAGATGCACTTCTTTTATTAGAATGAATGAAACCATATGTAAGCCTCAGACAGGACTTGTTTATTGGGTTTTATATAAACAATATCATCTTTTTATTGATCTGTAGGCCTCAGTGGAGATGATGGCAAACAAGGCTTTCAGATTGATGACTGCAGGTCCCTTATGTTGATTAGTTGATGTGTGCACAAGCAAAAAGAACCATTTAGCATTAGTGGTGTGTGTATACCAGTATAATAATCTGGAGCTTGCTTCAGGGCACAGGAGAGCTCTGCATGGAAATAAGAACAGTGGAGAGCTCTGAGAGAGCACAGGTTAAGTGAAAGGCTGTTAAACAATATTTCAAAGACATTTTTATCAAGTTGTCACAGTCTTTAAAATGCCAGCAGGGAGTTTACAAAAAAATAAATAACTGAGGTCTGTTAAAAGTCTGCTCTAAACCTTGCCATGTCTGAGGAATCTCACTGCCTATAAGGTAAGAGAGAGTTAAGGTGACGTGTGGTAACAACACCTGACCCATGTGTTTGGAGATTTGATGGAGAGCAAATCCAGCCTCCTATGTGTTTTAAAAAAAACCCCCAAAAAACCAAACAAAAACCCCACAAAAAAACCAAACCAAACAAAAAAAAAAAAAACCAAAAAAACCCAAAAACCAAAAACCAAAAAAACCCACGAACAAAAAAAACCCCACCTCCCGAAAAAACCCAAAATAAATAAAAAAACCCCAAAAAACACCAATGCCCCAAAAACTAGTCTCTGAAACCAAAGTTATCTAAGCAGAGGTAAAAAAAAAAACCCTAAACACACAAAGAAGCTGAGTTAGAGTTTCCTTCACGTACATACAATTTCCTTCAGGTACTGGAGTTACTCTGATCTGAACTTTTGTGTAACATATCCTTTTTCATGATGATACCTTTTTACAGCAAGTTTTTGAAAATCCTTAGGACTGGTTCCACTCTGGAAAAGGTCCTGTATGTTTCTGTGTGTTTGATGCTACTTTTTTTTTTGGTGCCTCCAGGACTGCAGCTGAAAGGCTGTCCCATCTTTTCATGTTAAGACAGCACATTTTGTCACACAGGATTAAATGTGCTCCCAGTCTCATTTTACTTGGTAGACAGCTGTCAGTTTGAACAGTGCCTAAAAGTGCAATCAGTAAAAAGCACAGAGTGCAGCCGGAATGGTAAACATTGAAATCATTGAAATATGGTAAAAATTGAATTATTGATGTGATAAAAGCAACTAAACCCTGTATCTTCACTAAACAAACCTGGAAAGTTTCTTACTCAGAATAAATGTGCTGGTTTTGGCTGGGGTAGAATTAATTCTTTTCACGGAGGCTGGTATGGGGCTGGTTTGGGTTTGTGCTGAGCACAGAGTTGCTAATACAGAGATGGTTTTGGTATTGCTGAGCAACAACAAATTACAAAGAGCCTGGGCCTTTTCTGCTTTTTGTAAGCAAGAAATTTGTGTGTGCATGGGAGACTGGGAGGAGGCACAGCCAGCACAGGTGACCCAAAGTGACCAAAGGGACACTCCAGATCATATGGCATCATGACCAGGAGCAAGGGGGGAGGTTTGGAGTAATGGTGTTTGTGTTCCCAAGTCATTGTTACTAGGATGGAGTGTTTTCTTTCCTTATTAAACTGTCTTTATCTCAACCCATGAGTTTTCTACCTTTTACCCTCCTGATTCTCTCTGACCCCACTGGTGGAGGAGGGAGTGAGAGGCTGTGTAGGGCTGGGCTGCTGGCTGGGGTGAAACCATGACACCAAATAATCCAGTTCAGCAGTTTCTCCATGCAGGAGACAATACGTCTGCGAGTTTATATTTTTGTATGGGCTCAGGGCCCAAGTAGAGACATCATCTCATTCAGGAGAATGCTGTCCTTGCCATTTTTGCTTTAGCTGATCTAGCAGAGATGTAAAGCACCACAAAAATCCAATAATGCTAATTTATTTAATTTCCTGAGCTGGAAGTGACAAGGAGCCAAGTGCACGCTATCCTGCTCACATGAAAGCTGATGTGCAAGTTGAAAATCAAAAGTATTGCCAAGGAGACCACAACTTGCATGGAGTTCACCCAGCTCAAATGAAGGCTTCTGAAATCCTTAACCTGCTTCAATAAATGACATTTCCATGCTAATAAGGAGTGAGGAAATCAGGGGAAATATTTAAAGGAAACATATTGTAGCTGCAGTTGCTGAGCCAGATCCACTGCTATAAACACTGTTGAAGAAAATGCAAGACATAATGATTAGCATCAGCTAGGAATGCCCCTTAGCACTATGCCATTAAAGTTCCTGAGAGTGGGAGTTAACAAAGGCAGTTTAAAGTGTATTGGAAAATGATTTTTCATTCCATTTTAAAAACTCATTTCATGCATTGTTGTGTCATCTACTTTTAAAATTACAGTACAAGCAGAAAGACCAAAATGTGATACTGATCTTTTAAATCACAATCCCCAGGGCAGAAGTACACGATTGACCTGTAGTTATTTGTTAGATCTTTCTAGGCCATTCAGCAGAATAGTATGCAGGAGAGTCATATGAGCACCTATATAACTAGTAAAAGGTATTTGATTGAGAACTATATCAGAGTGAATAAATAGCAGTGAGATGGCTCATGCTGTGAAGTTGTGACTGAAACTCAAATAGCCATTTCTGCTGCCTTGATGTAATTGGTGACCTACTGGAGCCAGGTCTTTGTTGGTAATCTATATCAATGCTTGGACAATAGTACCATTCAATTCATCATTTCCCAAGAGATTTAAAGCAGTCACAGAAACATTTTCTTTTGCTGCATGCCATTTATTACTTTGAAGGATGGAGCAGTCTCTTCTAAACACCCACTGTGCATTAAATATTATAAATTAAAATAAACTACTCCCTGACTAAATAAAATGGTATCCACAGAAGCAGGCTGGTATCAGCTTATTTTCTAACATTTTTCTCAATTAAGGGGAAAGATTTTAGTAACTGGAATATAACAAAATGTTGCTTCTTACTCTCTGAAAACATATGTGTGCATATGTAAAAAATACAGTTCCTGAAAATGAGAATTAATTGTATTCCAATACAGATAGAGGATGGATAACACTATACAACTTCTTATTCCTAGCTTTATTACTTCATCATACTTGCTGAGCTGGAAATGCCTCTTATGTATGTATTGAAGATGATTAAACTTGCAGCAAGATATTGACTGGAAAAATTACAATTTATGAGAAATGAGCATTTGCTGGTTTCTTTTTTCTTGTGGATGAACAGAGAGAGCTGGCCAAATCTGTTTGCATTTCTCAGTTGCTGTTCATATCACACAGTGGGAAAGATGTCCCAAGCCATGAATCTAACTATGTTAATGTAAGGCTTCTTTGTGGTATAAAACTCTAGTTTTCTCCTTTCTAGCCATCTTAATACATTTTATTTCACTAGGAATAAAAGAAAATCTGGCATGAGAGGTTTCTGTCCATGTTCAGAGTCTATTCCTTTGATCGAACTTCTGGATTCAACCCATACTTTGGGATTCTGCCAAGTCTAGCATGCATGAACCAGAGAAAACTCCCTTTGTTTTACTTGACTAAAGACTGTCTGTCTGATTCCTCAGTTCCTGATATCTTTCACTATTTTCGCCTGAAAAGAGACTCTGACATATTAGAACAGTTACTGACTTTGGCTTACACTGCCTCTTCTAAACTTTAATTTTAGCAAGCTGCTCTCCTGTGGAGGAACAGAGAGAGGATGGATGAGAAACACAGATGAGGACCACTGGCCCCTGTCTTTTTTTTTTTTTAAATTACTCTTTTTGACCAATATTTTCAGTAAAGATATTTGGAGATGTTATCTGTTTTGAGAAAACACCTACACTTTAGCTCTCCATGCTTCCAACAGCACCAAAATCTAATTAAATTTCACCCCATCCCTGCCAAAACTCTTTATTACATGGAGAAGATATATTTTCCCTATGAAACACATACTACATTGAGCACCAATAAACATGGGCACACACAACATTAAGCCTGATTTGACACTCTGATGTTAACTGTTATGTTTATTTGCTATTACACATGATAACTGTTATGTTTATTTGCTATTACATGTGATAGTAGCTGATAGCCACAAATGAAGCTTGAGTGTCAAGGAATGAAGCAGTGCACCAGAACAAATAGCAAGAACACAATCTGGCTTGGAGTTCAGAGGGAAAACCAAGGCATGTAGGGGTGAGTTGTCCTGCCTAAAGGCAGAGCAGGGCAATATTTGAAACAGAGCGTAATCACACCAGCTCCCTGTTCAGTGTTGTGACTGCTCAAATGTGCTGCTTAACTCAATTTCCAGTTCTGCTTTGTGGGTCTCAGCACCCTGCAGAATCAGCACAATCCTCACTGCAAGCACAGCGAGGAGAAAAGCTCCATGTCTGCATGTCTCCAGGCTGAACCTCTGTGTCCAGAGAATAAAAATGCAGCAGTCAGAATTATGATTGAATTTCTTTTCTGCTATGGGATTTCTGTTTGTTTTCAGTGTGAGGTAACAAATGCCTGATTGGGAGATTAGGGGCAGATTCTGTAATCATGAAATGTTGTGTCTTCTGTAGCCCAGAGCATGCTCTGAAGTAAAGATCCCCAATTAGATGAAAGCATATGTCTGAGGTGAAGAAGTCAGGGTAACACCACTTCCAAGAAAATTCTTCCCCCTATCTTTCAACCAAGGAGATTTTGAAACAAGGAATAAAACGAAAAGACAGAAAATATGAATATTTCATCAGTTTGAGGTTCAAATAGCCCTTTATTTTCTTTTCTTATGCAATGGACAAAAGAAGGTGCAGTATAAGGCAATAATGATGTGTAGCACAGGTTTCTTTCTCCACCCTGTGTGTACAACAGGTAACACACAAGCCAAACCTGAGCTGTGCTGGGATGGCTCTTCTCTGAAAAGTCTCATTCCTTCCATTGATAGCTCAGTTACTAGCCACATGTGTTAGATATTAGCCATATCTGTGGTTTCTATTTTCATGAAGTGTAATTAGAGTTGTGGGTGGCTTTTCACAATTGTTCACAACACTTCAAGCTGGGACAGAGCAAACTTGCAGAGCAGAGTGTAAAATTCCAACTGATGGGAGAGAGGGGATAGGGAACCCACTGTCTGTTGTCTCTTGCAATGCAATAATTACATGTGGCTGAATGAAGCTGGCAGGAGCAAAGTACAAACCAAGCAAATTGGGACAGAGCTTGCACACTTCAGCAGATCTCTGGGAGTTTTCCACAGCTTGCATTGGCCCTAAAACTCATGTCTGCTCTTGGGTGGGGCGTCTGAATTTCTGAACAACATGTAAACACATTGTCTTCTTCACTGACTCTTTCCCACCTGTTACTCATCTTCAGAACTGTTCTACATATTAAAGCTTCCCCTGAGCCAAAAAGGTCAGGGAAATTTTAATGAATTCCAGCCCATCCTTTCCTCTGACTCACTGTGATTTTGCTTTTGAGGTACAGCCAGTCTGAGAGTCTGTCCCTGTCCCCTTATGAAACCTGTAACTGATTTATTTTTATCAGACACTGTTTCAAAACTGATATCCATAAGCACAATCAGGACCTGTTTGAAAGAATGTCATCACAAATCTTCAACCTCTGAAGTTTCTGGCTTTTGTAATAAAACTCACCTCCTCATGTTTAAACATATTTTTCCACCTTTAAATAGGTGACACCTACACTTCAGAAAAACACAAGAAGTGAATATAGATGAAATACCAGACAGAGGCTGCATGAGAAAGGTGTGCACAAATTGGTTTTCACCATCTTAAATAGACCCTAAAGCTGCTTTCATCAATGTGGAAATTGACTCATTGAAAAAATTGGTCATTTAGGTTCAAAAGCCTTGGTTCCCTTCTGCGTTCTCCATCCCTTTATATCTATGTTGCTGGGGATGTGTTGTTAAACATCCTTTTAGGGCTCTTTGAACTCTGATATATTTCTGGAAGCATAGAGTTGAATACCAGTGTTTTGTCTACTTAAATGCAAGAAATAATATATATATATATGAAAAAACCTGGATTTATCAAACATTCTGCTGCTTACCATGGTTTAACCACATAATTGAGCCTTTTGATGCATTTGCCTGGGTGACATTTGGAAGGCAAGGCACTCGGAGCTGGCTGGTGGAGGCATACTGGGATGGAGACAGTCACATCATGTTGGATATCACAAAGGAATCTCTAGGAATTTAGGAATGTCCCCAGACAATATCACCAATCCAGCTGCAAGTATTTTAATGCAAAAATAGGGGAAAACTTCTAGTGCAGGATGCAGAGAAAGCTAAGTGGGGATGACAGCAAATTTAGGAACACAAAGGGTGCACCATCAGTCAGAAATCAGCATTCTGATTCACACCTCACCCAAGCACAGTCAAAACCAATCCCCACAAATCATCTAAGGAGGAATAATTCTACATTGGTTTATCTATTGTATATAGAGACTTCATTAATGAACCTGAAGCAGAGAGAATCTCTGATACTGTCATGGCAGGAGATTCTGTTTTAATTATTATATGTGGTTTTGTAATTTTAACTGTATAATTATTTCAACATTAAAAGATGCAATTATATTTTAAATCTTCTTAAGACCTCAATTTTATTACATTTTCATTACTTTGTAATGGTATGATATTTTATTATTTAAAATTAGAAATTATTAGAAATAATTTTACGATTACACACTTTTAAAATATGATCTTTTTATTCTTTCATCACTTTATCTTACAACCATCCTACACCTCCAGTGGAAAGTAAAAGGCTGCAAGCATTTTGAGATGATAAGACATCAAAGATGGTGCTGAAATTTTTTCACTTTAGCTGTAGCCTGCCTTACAGAATTAATGAAGCAGCTTCTGATGACAGAAGTTAGTTCAAAGCAAAACTCTAGTTATGAAAACAGCTTTTGTGGAGGGCTCACGCTTAAGATGAGTTATGTCACAACTGTCTATGAGATCAGGAACTGTGTGAGAGGAGGTGCTGAAGTTGTCTGGTGCTAATTGTTCAATTTGCTCGTAGCAACCTGAATCAGAGGCAATCCTGTCGAAATCAGAAGCAACACTTTTGTTATGGAGATCTGAGGCAGGTTTCAAACCTGAGCAAGCCTCACAGTCACCCGTCTTGCAGCACCCAGGGAAGCAGAAGTTTTCCTAAATACAAGTGAAATTGTCCACGCTGCATGTCAGAGCTCTAGCCACCTTAAATGCCCTCATTTCCTCTTCTATTTTTTATGTTTGTATTTACAATTTGCTTTTATATGTTTTCCTCTGTGTTTTTATTACACAAAGTACACTTGTTGAGTTATATTAACATTTTCCATTGTTCTTCAGACTTTGATGTTATACATAACAACATCCATCCTTTGTCTCAACTCGCTCCTGAATCCTGTTACAAACAAAACAGTAAGAAATCATACTTTGATCTGCAGTTCATAGAAATGCAGAGGCAGGGAAGCAGGGTGGGTAGGGAGGTTTCCACCCTACCCTAAAGAGCTGCTAACCTGAAAGACAGAGCCAGAGTAATTTTAACTCCTGCATTGCCACAAGTGCACTGAATACACACTTTGTAGAGCATGGTCTTTCTGGTCTGTAAAACTCAGCAACAAGGACAGGATTAATTCTCAGTGGGGATGTCTCTGCCTTCATAGTTTGGTCTCACATTCAAGAGTTAATCTCAGCAGAAAGGGAATTTGTGTCCAGATGCCTTCAGCAGGGTTTTGTCAACAGTTTGATGTCCCACTGTACAGTCATACTGTGTACCCCACATCCAAACTGTGTGACAAGACAGAGACACATTCTTACACATATAACACTCACCCTAAACTATAAGCAATCAGAAAAATAAAATCTTAATAAAAATCCAGTGTAATATTATATTCTGGTGGGCACACTTTTTTTGTTCTAGGTGCAAACCATCAAGTTTAAAATTTAAGCAATGGTTTGCTCTCATTTTTCTCTCCATTGTTTTCAAATCTGCATTTTCAATCATAGCTTCACCTCCTTTGTAGAAAACTAGAGAACAAACTTCAGTGGATCCTGCTGTTTTTATGAAAGCTTAGGTAATATTTTGTCTGCACAAATGTTCCAAATTCTTTTCATTTGGAGCAGATCAAAGGGAAGTATTCTATCAAAATTATTAGGAACAAAAAGAAAGCACAATGATTTCTGAATTGTAGAGACTGCTAAAACGTTGTGTCTGTACAGAACATACAGCTGCTAGAATTGCCCTGATCTTGCTCCTCTGTAGTTTTTAACTGGCTGAAAATATAACCTCTATATTTTCATTTCCTTGTAGCAATTTTGTAGTGTGTCTCAGAATGGTATCTGAAGTTGTGCAATGTAGTGCAGTACATCAGGGAGCGTGAATACTTTGCAGGGAAGCTCAAATCACAGTGTGCAGCCAGGAGTCACACTTCATCTCCTGCCGTTCTTTCACAGCAAATGAGAATTTACACATCAGGACCTGATATGCTGAGATGCTTTCTCTATTTTGTGTCGTAGCTGACATACATTGGAGGGCAGGAGTACTCACATTCATCAGAACTATGCTTAAAAAGCAGAGAGATTTTAGCATTGTGTGTTACTGCTTTTGATCCCAGCACAGGCCAATTACCACTCTGTCCTGCTCTTCCTTTCTTTTTCTCGGGTGATGATGGAAGTATCCCATGCTGAAGAGGTTTGCCAAGCTGAAAGTGAAAAATTAAAAGCTCTTCTGCTGTAATAGTATCGGCACCTGCATCAGTACTTTTTGAAAGCTGATTATGTTGCTTTTAAGGGATAATTTGTTACTAAAGCAACAGCTCTATTTGCTACCCTGAAAGGAAAGAAATTTCTGTATCCTGAGAACAACAGCAATGTGCTGAAATGTAGACACTCTATATTTTTCTTCATGCCATCAGTGCAGGTGATGTTTGATTAAAGACAAAGTACTCTTTCCTCACCTCTTGGCCTTCTGAGAGGGGATATGGAGGAGAGGAGAGGTGAACACTTAAAATAACAATCTGAAAGCACTTGGGAGGAATCCTGGACAGCTGTGCCTGTGGCCTTTACTGCCTTAAACACACACCTCCCACTCAGTACCCCTAGGGATGCAAAGCACCCCACCCTGTCTGTAGGTGAGCAGGTTTTTTTGGAGAACACGAGTGCTCTGCTTGCACACACGCTCATAAACACACACAGATTTACACCACACTTGGGTTCATCCCAGTGCTCCCAGCTGGTTCAGAGTGTGCTCACTGGATGCCTATAAATTGACTCCAGTAAGTGCTGAATGAAATGGTCAGAGAGGGCTCAGGATATATTGCACACACAGGCAGAAGTGGATCGCTGAGGAATTCACTATCAGCAACACGGATCATTTGATCACACCCAGTGTTACTTCTTCTGCAGGGTGAAAAATGAAAGAAACCAATCCCCGAATCCCATGACACCTGCAAGTTGTTCTCCCACATCCCTGCTAATTCCACGTGGAGAAACCAGATAAAACAAACACCGAGTTTTGAATAAACAATGATTCACCTCAGAGAAATTATCTAACAATACTCACAATTTCTTTCCAGATCAATCAACTGAAGTTGTGGGTCAGGTCTTCTTGTTTCTGGGAGCACTTTGGTTTTTGGCAGAGGAAGGACATAATTTTGTGTTCTTCAAAAGATGAACCTTTGATTTTGACCAATTTAGTATGATTAAAACTGTGAATTGCTTGGGGATTGCATTCCAAAGCTGATTCATTTCATGCTTAATTATTTCTGTAAACTGGGAGTATTGCCAGTGATTGTCTTTATGTAAACAGAAGCCTATATGTTTTGAAAAATGGAATGAAAACACCATCAGTACAGAAAGATCAATAAAGCTCTCTTTTCTTGATATTCTGAAGATCTGTATCTTTTTATAATTGAGTGTAAGTGCCAAATTTTTAATTGATGAAAGTCAGTGCAGTTCTTGGGACTTATGAGAAGCTCCAGGAACGTAGATATTTATGAGGGAAAAAAAGGACTTAAATGGCTGATTTCAGGTATTATTAGCCATATTCTTCCTGACCCTCTAAGTACATGGATTTCAGCAGCTACTCTTCAGCTTGCTGACATCAGTAAATTTGCAAGAATCAAACATGTATAGTCAAGGGATCGTGATTTGCAGGATTAGGTTTGTGTGGTGATAAAAAGAAGTGCTCACCTGCCTACCTCGTGGTGTGATTATATATAGTCTTGAACAAAATCATGGTCCAGAGCACCCTTCTTCAGCAGAGCAGGTAAAAATCTGAAGAAGGGATGAGGTAGGAATGTGATTTGAGCAGTTCATATGCTCATTTTCAGATTTATTTCAGTGTCCCCCTGACACCGTGCATTTGTGGCCATGGTCCAGATCCTGAGGAAGTGCTGTGTCCATCTGAAAAGAAAATTATGAATGAATTTAGGGGAAAAAAAATAATCCTTCTGGAAAGGATTTTGATCTGCTGGAGCTGGCTTTTGTTCCAAATTAAAGTGACAACTGAGTGTATCAAAATGCTCCACAGAATGGACTGCAACCGCATTTCTGCTCAGTGAGCTGTGGCAGCACTGCGGTCCCTGGAGCCTCACCAGTCCTTGGGCAAGCTGGGATCCAGTCACAGATCTAGTAATATGGGGGCCATTGTTTAGTCACCCTTCTCACTACATCCAGGATTTCCTGTTCATCATAAACTTCAGCTGAGGATTGTAGCAAAGAAATTGGGTGCATCACTAAAGGGGTGCTGGCACTGGGGAAACAGAATCTCCTACATCTTGGTCAGTTGTTAAATGGTTTGTTCCTGAGTACCCCTATTCTTTCCCCTCAGAGTGGTCCCTCCCAAGTTGTTTACCTCAAAGTTTTCCCGCCACTGACCTGTCTGTCAGAGGTGTCACTCTTCCCTCTCCTCATCAATTTTCCAAATATATCCCTGTCAATTCTGAAAAGTCCTACCCCTACCCATGTCCATCACCCTAGCCCTGCTCAGGTTCTTCGGGAATCTTCTCTATCAGTCACCTCAGTTCTCCCAAGTGATTTGCCCCTCAAACCTCCCTCCATCCCTGGGTTTCTCCCATTTGCTCCCTGTCGTCCCTCATTCCTCCCTTAAAGCTCCCCCACTGGTTACCTTATGTTCAAATCCCCAGTTATTGTATTCTTTATAACCCCTTCCAGAGCCTGGCTCGGTGCCATTTGCCACTGCCTCCGTTTAGAGGGAATAAAACACCTCTGGACAGCACGCATCTGGTCTCTCTCCCTTGCTCTCACCCCGGATCCCTCAGGGAAGCACTTTGCTGGCAAGTCTAACCCACTCCTTGTTGTTGCAGACCAGTGGCACTCTGGGCTCAGCTGCTGGGTTTTCCATTGCCCATCCACTGGTCAGGAGACCCCCACAAAACAACAATCTTGTGAGAATACTGCGAGAACAGGCAGTGAGCTGGGAGACCCCTACCAGCACATGGGTGCTGAGCAGTCCCCCTGTCTGTTGGCCGGAATCATGGCTGCTTATATTTGCTTGCATTTTCTAAACACCCCTTCAAAACATTTCGATGCAGATTAAGTTGGATTTCTCATGATAAAAAATGCCGCCCTGCTGTTTTTTAAATCAGATTTCGAAGTCACTTTCACCTGGAAGTCAGAAAAAATAATGGAAAAGAAAGGTAATGAAATTGCCCTGTGTTCTGTGTGAGGGAAACTTGGTTTCCCAGTTACTCAAGTGCCATTGTGTTGCACAAAAGCCTATTCTCTCAATATTCCTGGTCTGGCCAGAAACAGAAATGAATTGAAATTTCACAAGGCCCCTCATTCTGATGACATTTAAAGGCCGTCTTTGAAAGCTGATTAATATACAGTGAGTGCCCTGCTGTTGAAGTTCACTGTATTATGATATTGATGGTCTACTGTTGTATTTTGAGACCAAACATTGATTTGGGGAGCTTAATAGCTTATAACAACCTGAACTACCTTTGGTGGAAAACACAGATTTCTGATTCTTTAATGGATTGGAGAAAAGCTTGTTCATTTACAGACCCTGTTCTTATTAAGAGAGAATACAAAAATTAAATCTTTGGTAAATAGTCTAATTTTACACTTTCCAAGTGGAGAGATTGATGGTCTTTCTGCTTTGCCATAATAATTGGGTGAGTGGTCCAGTAACTCTTCTGGTCCTGAGTTGGGTGATTCTCCTATCATCTCCTTTCCTGTGTCCACAGACCAATCTACAAGAGCTGCAAACACAATGTACCTTTCTGTGCTTCTTTCCAGAATTGAAGCACATTGCTCCTCTATGCTTTTCACTCAAATGAATAGTTTACAGCAATCAATAATATTACTTTCATCTATCTATTTTTTCCCCTACAGCAATATCATTATAATTTCCTCTTTCAAGTCAGGGAAATAAATGTGAAATAATCTCAAGCTTCCTCTCCCTAATGTATTTTTTTTCTAATTTTCCAAATGAATCCTTGTTTCTGGTCAAAGACTAGCACAGTGTGATGAGTTCATTAGTTTGCTGGTGTGCATTCTCTGACTCACATTAAAGCACTAAAGGTCTTTGAGTTAGCAATAATTAGATGAGGTCATTAAAGCTACAATGAGATCACAATTGCCAGAAATGGCCTCACATTGTACAAAGTAAGGTCAAATCAGCTATAACCATTATTCATTCTGGATTTTTAATTCATTACATATGCATTGAGTAACAGTAGTGGGTGATCCACAGCTCAGTGTGAGTGAAAAGCCCTACAACCTGTCACACACACAGTATTGTACACTGAGGGGAGAGCTGCATGGTGAAATCTTTTATAGTTGTGATCCCTCACACACAGAAATCTCCACAGGGACTAAACAAGACTGGATCAAAAGAAACGGCAGTGGGTGCCAACAACGTTTTGAAGGAGAAGCAAGGCAGGAGCACAGGCTGCATGGTGGAAAGTCAGCAGGAACATTTACCCAGGAAGATTCAAACTAAGAGGAAGCAAACAAGGCTCCCAAGCAAGACAGGCTGAGATCTTCCTCAGGTCTAAAGCTGATGTGAAAGCCATGGCCCCATGGAAGTCCACAGCCGCAGTACAGAGCAAGCCAGTCCCTGTGTTCATCTTGGCAGAGGCAGCAACTTTACCTGAGCAGTGTGAGAAACCCATGCTCCCCTGTCACATTTGCCTTTGTCCCACTTTTTCCTCTCCAGGAAAAGTGATGAGTCAGTCCAGCTGGCAAAATGGATGGATGAGTTTTCCTTCTTATAAGAATGAGTGACATTTCCATTCTTCCATAAGCACGTAGTAACCTGGTGAGGGAAGGCAGAATTCCTTCCATTTTTTCTCATTTTCTACACTGCCAAAAAGCAGCTTTAAACCAAGCTTCTCCAAGGCAATAGATAACCCAAATCGAGCTGAACAAATAGTTAAGTGGGAGAACAGCCAGAAGAGGGGAAAATCAATATACTAATGAAAGTAGCAATTGCTTCCAGACGTGTCTATCATAGAAAGCTGAGCTGGTTTTTGTGCGGTTTCTGGTTATCTCTCTCCTCCTCTTCCTCACACTCTGCTGATTACAGGCAGAGTGGGAACAGGACCCTTCCAGCACTCTGACACATCCCATTTCTCCAGCGCATGCAACAGGCAACACGCCCAGGGAGAGCCGGGGAGGCAGCAGAGCTCCACAGCAGGGCTCCCTGATGCATTAAAGCCTGCAGGAAATGCAAGGCTCTGTTTCATCTGCTTGCACTGCCTCCTCCCTGGATTACAGGTGACAGCCTCACCTACATGTCAAGGCTGAGCAGACATGTGAATTTACATGTCCATTCTGGGCCATGCCAGAGGAGGAAAAATGCCCTCTTTGACAAGTACAGTCCAGACGTGAGGCATGGACCAGAGCCTCTGCCTGAAATCCAAATTACTTGTGGCCAGGAGCATGAGCATGGTGTCCAGGGAACTGACCCCCAAAAAGTTGCTGCCTGCAACTTCTCTTACCCTCTGGAAAGATTTCCTTCCAGGAGAGGCTGGGGTCTCCTTGCTGGTTGTAAACATGCACAAACTCAGGTTCTGCTTTCAGGCAATTTCTATTTGCATTGTCTCTGTAACCAAAGTAATTAACGAGCCTAACTAGCAGCAGCATCTGAATTTCCTTACAGTCATACCTGCACTATGAACAAAATTTATAGTTACTCAAGAGCTCTTGATTTGCAGAGGTTCTTCTGTCTGGGTACAAAAGCACTCTGAATGACTGGGGGAAGTTGCAGAGCTCCCTTTAGCTTGCAAAATGCTGTCCTCACCCTAAACTCCCTATTTTTGCCTGTTATTTTTTGGGGGGAGTACAATCTTTTCCTGAAAATATCGAGTATTGAATACAGATTCTAGAGTATGAAATGAATTTTGAATGCATCACCTAGGAATGCTGGATAATCTGGGACCCTTCAGTGTCACCTCCAGAGACCAAATGCTTGGGGTCAGCTTCCACACGAGCTGCCAGTATCCCCACAGAGATGCACTTGGAGTTTTACCACCCATAATATGAAAAGATGCTTCACGAATCTGTGCCTTGCAGTTTTCCCATTTTATTTCTAAACTTGCTTGACTGGTAATGAGAAAAAGACATGGCAATGAAATTGCAAATGGAGGAGACTGTAGAATTGGCATGCTAATGCTTTTGTGACATTTCAGCTGCCCTGAGGATCTACTTCTTTATGCTATGGAGCCAAGGGTTGATTTTCTTCTCACAGAGTTTTTCTTTCAGTGAAGAGGTAAGTCATTAATGTTAATAGATCCTAAAATATCCACAGTGAGGGAAAAAATGTTTTGGTTTAATGTGTGCAGTAGAACTTATGTGCAAATAAATAAAGCATCCAGGTTCATTAGCATTGATGTGTTAGCCTGAAAGGGAAAAAGAGAATATAAGCAGCTAATGTTGTTTGTCCTGCAATCCATCTTCCATGTCACTGAAGGGAAAGAAACCCTTCTTAAATTTCCAATCAATCTTCCTGACCTTTTCACATCATTTGCATCTTTAAACAGGTTTTTTTGTTGTGAACTTTCCCCTTGATATTTCACTTCAAAAAAAAACCCAAAAAACTTTCCCTCAGAAATCTCTGCTTCCAAGTGCTTCAGCTCAGACATGGGCCTTTATAGCCCCAACAGGAATACCCAGCATTTGCTATTTTACCCACAAAGCAGCAATCCAAGGCTCTATCTAAAGTGGACCTGAAGTGATGTCCTGCGGTCAGCCACGTTGTTCATTCAGGCTAATAGAGAAGCAGGGGCCAGGGGAGCTGGTGGACCCACCCAGAGCCAGTTACTCACTTTCCTTTCCTTACATAGCTTGAGTAACTTTTGGATATACAAGTCTTAGTACTCTGCAGGATTGACTTTCCTATTTTATCTAGTTTGGTTTTTTTTTTTTTTTGCAGAGCTGCATCTTATTCACACAGTTAATGATAGATAGACCATGTCATGACACCTTTACCCTAAATTATTGATACACTAGGTACACAGTAGCAGAGCAAATAGAGGTAGTTGATATAATAGAAAACACAAACACATTTACACATTCAGCATTCATGTGCTGCCAATTACAAACTGTGCACAGCTTCTGACTGCCCACAAAATTCTTCATGTATTTATCGAAAAGTGTAAGAGTATAAGGGCAAGTTAAAGAGGCTCAAAAGTTCCTTTGTCAGCTGTGGCAACTGTCTGTTGTTGCCAAGGGCAATGCGAATAATATCAGTAAATCAGGCTATTGCAAGCATTGCTTTAAATAATACACTGGACAAAACTGCCTAGCTTACTAGTAGTAGTCAAAAAGCAAATCTGGCAAAAAATATAAATAATACAAAACAATAACCATTGCACTTTATAAAACAGGCACACTACTGCTCTATTTCTAGAAAAAAGAATAAGCCCATCTTTCACCCTTTCATTCCAGTTTCCATTTTTGCAGTGAATTTTGTCAGGAAGACAGAGGCAGGTTCCATAACTAAGCTACCAGAAACAGCACACCAGCCTTCTGAGGAATGAAATCATTTTGGCTTGAAAGATTTCAGAGCTGGCTTTGAGGATTTCACACCAACAAATAGCTATACTCAGAGTTTTTTTATCTCCATTATGCTTGTACACTGTTGGCTGCAAATCCTCAACCTGCTACCCAACAGGGGGTTCATCTGAGTCCATCCAAATTGCGTTTGTGGCTGTAATTAATGGGGAGGGAGAGAAGGAGTGCAGGACTGCCTATAAAATACTCTAAATAGCTCTAAAAATTACACCCCACAGAACAGTGGGAGCTGGCTGTGGATTCACAGAACATGAATGAGGTGAGTTATTAAACCTTTCTTGGCCCAAATTTCTGTAGGAAGCTACAAAAATGAAAGTTTTGCCTATTTTAGACCTTAAGCTTCTGGAGCGTGAGAGGCAGCTTACTGACACACAAAAGAGGAAGACTTTGCTGTATTTGTGATTGTTATCATGACATTGACACAGCATTCAGATATTTTTGGTGGCATTAAAGTGGGTGAAAGATGGGGCCTTCCCAAGCACAACTGCTGCTCCTGCTTCTGCTCATCTCTGATTTCCTTCACAAGAGAGGAGACCTGGGGAGTGGCTTTACAGACCTGACAGGCAGAATGTATCCCGTGTGAGGCTGTGCTGTGGGAAACGATCACCAGTAGAATTATACATGCTATACTGCCTGCTGAATCCCCCAAAGCAGTTAAAGAGCCAGGAGAATACAAGACTGTCATTACTCTGTCTCCCTCCCTCTGCTTTGGAGCATAAACCTCTGCCAGACACTCAGGCAGAACAAAACACTTAATCAGTGTTAAGGATGCATCTGGTCCCCTCAGAGAGATGAGCTGTTCATTTATGCTTGTTTACAATATGTTTATAAACATTAGTGGACAGGAATAGATTACCCCAGTTTACTGCCACATAAAGAAGTCAGCTGCTTACGTTTCCCATCATATCTATGTGCTTTTCTTTTACATTACTCAAGTGGTACCTTATGGCAAGTCATCTCTGTGAATTAGGCCAGAAATCAGGAGTGTCTCTGTAGAACTTACACTATTTTCCCTGTCATTATCTCCAAAGTATTACTTCTGGATCAAACCCTTATCCACAATGCCTAATTTTCCTTGCCATCTCAACTGCTGTACCTTATTTTACCTTTTTTTTTTTCCCCTGTGGTCCATAAAGGAATGGCATTGGGTTTATATTTGAGATGAAAAACACATTGTTTGTACAGTAACGGAAAAAGTGGCATTGTGATGACACTCCCCCCATGTCAAATGCTCATAACCAGCTAAAGAAAGCATCTTTGTAAAGGAAATTTTTAATTTTATTGTTCTTATTTTAAAAACAGATTTTCCATGCGTGCTCTTTCTGAATTACAAGTTAGGACTTAACAGAGCAGGAGCAAAGTAGAGACTAACTGTGCAGCTCAGGTCATGTACCCAACCACTGTGTCCTCTGAACTGGGGTGAGGACATGGAGGTGTCCCCAAATCCTTGGAAGAGCCCTGCACTGCCATTTTGCATTTCACTCCACCTGTTGGTTCTCCCTTTTTCTCTCCATCTTCACTTTGGCTAGGAGCTTTTTAGGACTGAGTCGTTTCATTTTAAGCCTTTGCATTGCATATCATGAGCCCTGATTTTAGCTTGATAATCACAGAATCATAGATCATGAAATGGTTTGGGTTGGAAGGGACCTTAATGATCATCTGGTTCCAACCCCTTTCTTATGGGCAGGGACACATCCCACTAGACCAGGCTGCCCAAAGCCCCATCCAACGTGGCCTTGAACACTTCCAGGGATGAGACATCCAAAACTTCCCCGGGAAACTTGTTCCAGTGTCATCCAAAACTTCCCTGGGAAACCTGTTCCAGTGTCTCACCACTCTCACAGTAAAGAATTTCCTCCTAATATCCAATCTAAATCTACTCTCCTTCAGCTTGAGGACACTTCCCCTTGTGCTGTCATTACATGCCCTTTTGAAAAGTCGCTCTCCAGCTTTCGTGTAAGCCTCCTTTAGGTACTGGGAGCTGCTATAACACCTCCATGGACCCTTCTCTTCTCCACGCTGAATTCTATCAGCTTAGCTTCACAGGAGAGGTGCTCCAGCCCCGTGATTAACTCAGTGGCCCTCTTCTGGACTTGTTCCAGGAGGTCCACATCTTTCTTCTCCTGGGGACCCCAGAGCTGGACATGTGACTCCAAGCTGGGCATCACAAGAGCAGAGTAGAGGGGGAGAATTACCTCCCTCCATGTGCTGGCCATGCTTCTCTCAGTGCAGCTCAGGATAGGGTTGGGCTCCTGGCTGCAAGCACAGGCTGACAGGTCAATAATCGTATTCAGGCTAAGAATACCTGTGGTTCAGAAACATTGATGTAATGAAGGAGAAATAAATTGAAAGAAGACAGTGGAACAGATTTCACAGAGAGGAAATGTGATGGGCCAAGCAACCAGCTGGTTATAAATTAATACTGATCAATTGCTCTGGGTGAGGCTCTATTTAATTGATGAGAGGTTTTAGTGCCAAATATTTGACTTAAGATTGTTGTGTTGTGTGCAAATCCATTTAAAAACCTGGAAAGAAAAGTTGCAGCAGCTTTAGCATCTTCTCCCTGATCTGCTATTGGTCCCAGAGCCTTCCAGGATAAAATGATAATTTTCATTTTATTGGCTAAAGATGAGGAATTGTATGGAGTATGGTCACACCTTTTATTAGATCAGCATTATAAATGATCCAGAAATTTCATCAATCAATGGATATGTGAAAAATGTTCATGAGCCTTCTCTCTTCTCATGGGATTCCCCGAGATGCCATCAGGTATCTATCAGGACTTGCTAAACAAATCAGACTTGAGGGTGAGACTCACTTATGCAAACCCAAATGTAGCAAGTTACGAAACAAGGCTGTGGACCATATGGGAAAGGCAACCTGAGCAAAAGGCACAGAGAAATGTGCAGCAGAATCCTCCCTCTCACACACTTGCACACACAGAGGCAGTTCTGGATCACCAATATTTGCACATTGACAACTCTCCTTCCAATAAAGTGCACTGGTACCCTGAAAGGCAGGTTTTTTACTTTCCTGTCATGAAGCTGCCTGTACTGCTCACTATTTGTGTGCTTCATGTCAAAAAAATCAAAGTCAATGCAAGGTCGAACAAAGGAATTTCCTGGCCTGTTTTCAGTGACAGCAGGAAACAGGGTTCCCCATGCCAATGGAACAGCCTTCAACATGCATATCCTCATTATTCTCTGCATTATTGTACTGACTGGTAGACAACCTCCTTTCCTTTACTAAGTCCTCCTTCTTCGGGTGGGAGATTGAGAAAATTGTATTTGTTTGCACCTTCTTGAGGGCTCTATTCTCCAAAGAATAAAACAAGCATTAGGGAGGCAAAACATTCCTATATCAAACCATCATATACACATGCAAATTGATCTGTTTGCAAAGTAAAATAGTGTGTAGACAAGATTAATTCAAAAAAGTGTGTGGAAAGATTCTTGATTTATTGTTATTATTATACAGCACTAATATGTATGCAAAGTAAGTTAGGCTGAGTAATGCAGTGCTTCAGTTCTGACTCACTACCAAGATTTTCACTAAAAGAAGCCAAATAACCTTTCAAACAGATTATTTCTACCTAAAGTACTACAGTGCTCCATTTCTCAACAGTAGAAATAAAATGGAGAAAAAAGGCACTTCAGGTATCAAACAAATTCATTTCAGATACTTTGGCAAATTTCAAAAGGTTAAGTTACCAATATGAAATTTTAAAAAAGGACAGAATAATGTTGGAGACCTTTCCTTGGAATCTCATTTTGCATGACCTGTATTTGTAGAAGAGACTATTAAAACTGAAAAGATCAAAATTTGTGATGTTTCCCACCTGAAGCATGTCTATGGGAGATGGCAGATTTTATATTGGGCCCTAGGCTTTACAATTCAGATACATCTTAGAAGCAGTCCTTGCCACATTACCAGAACAAATGAGTGCTAACACATTCTTGCTTTGTAAGCAGAAGTGTCTGCCACTCTTCATTTAGAGGCAGTTCCATTGATTTTGCTTTCAAATTTCATATATAAGAGTGGCAAGTTCCAACTCGGAGCTTCATGTATTTCTTTTGCACAGGCTCTCCCTGACAAAATTTTCAGTCTACTCATGGAGACTTTTTCAAAACATGATCAGTTGGGCTAGAACTTTTCAGCCTGGAAAAGAGAGAGAAGGAATTTAAAGGTCTAGAAAAGCCTGGAAAACCTGATCAGATACTGACTGTTCACTGCCCCTTTCTATACTGGGCTAGTGGCAACCAAAGGAAACTATTGAGAACCAGGGCCAAAGCAAACAAAAGTGTGTGGTTGTCATGAGGTCAGCGATAGATATGTGTGAGCTCTTTCTAGGAGTCACTGTGGATGTGAAATGTACTTGGAAGAGAGTTTTGTGTGGAATTACTAAATAGAAAGAACAACATTTTAACCCTAAGAAGTCCTAGGAGCTGAAAGAAGCTTGAGGCTGAAAGATAAGAGGAGACTGAAGCCCATCTTCTTACAGATCAGATTGTGAACCTGGTGAAGAAAGGAAAGAGAAAGAGGTGAACCCTTCATGCAAACAATACAGCTCTTCCTAGGGTTCCCTGCTCTGGTATCCAGTTCCTTGCTTTTGCAGATGGAGACCTTTCTCAAAACCAGCTCTGCTCTTTGCCCATCTGTCCCCACCCCTGTTCAAAGCCATCACAGCCCGATTATGAGAAATCTCCATGTATTATCCATCCAAAATTCACCAAGGGAGAATTTAATCATGGCCTTTGACACAGTTCTCTCTTTTCAAAAATGTTTTAACCAGTGATTGTCTACGGAGCAAAACAGAGATTTTCAGAATCACCACAACATCAAGAGGATAAGCCCCAGCCAGCTATTACAAGAAAGGATGAGCTAGCAGAGCCTTCCTAGCAGAGAGTGCCAAGGGATCCTCATGGGCTGTTGTGTGTGGTGTCCTGCATCCAGAGAGAGGCAGCAGCTCCCCATGCATCATCGTGTTCCCTGTTGGCTGCTCCAGGCTGCTTTCCAGGCTGCTTCCTAGGCATTCTGATACTTTTTTTTTTTTTTTAAATTTCTGTTACTCTTGAGCTGTCTAACTAACAGTGAGTTATCTCCAGTAGGCATATGGAAAACCAGAACCCTCTGAATCAATACCCTTTACTAAAGGTTCTAACTCTGGGGAGCTCTCAAGCTTTTACCAGAGGGTTGGCAGGTCCACTGAGGAAATTCACATCTCCCAAATGCTGCTTCTGAAACTGATTTGAAACATGCAGGCTTAGCTGGGAATTCTAGTTTTGAGAAAGTGTGTTAGTTTGACACAGGCTTTTTTTTTTTTTAAATTAAGAAGTAAAATAAGTTTGAAACAATTTAATTATAGTAACCTGCTTCATGCAGTGTGCAGATAATTCAGGCAATTGAACTACCTAATGAGTAAGTCATTAATTCTTAAAAACACCTTACACATTCCAATCATAGCATCAACCATTAAAAAAATCCATACTCCCGTGTTTGCTCTTGTTTTCATCTAATAATAGCAATAGCCACCCTAGCACAGGGCATTCTCAGGGTTTAATGACCAGCTGGGACTAATAGCACCCTTGGCTATACCTCTGGCCATAAATGCTTGTCAGACTACCATCAATCCTCAGAAAATGCCCTATGCCCAGACCATTACTACTTAACCAGTAGTCAGAAAGAAAATGAAAAGCAAACGTAGGGACAGTTGTTAGGAATTTTCACATGGGAAAGTGTTTGCCCCTATCAGAAATCTTTGTGTTGGGGTTTCTGTGATAACTCCTTGTGCAGTTGTGCCCCTCAACCACATTTTCTGAGGCAGTAGATGTGAGGATTCAGGATCATAAGTGCTCCCAACCCTCTTCCTCCTGGGGCTGCACAGAGAGCAGCTCAGCTTTGGTGCTATCACTGACTCCTGTCCAAAACATTCTGCATGACCTACTCTGCACCATCCAGCCAGGACTGAGCCTTTTCATCCCCATCTTCTCAGGACGGCCAAAGCTGAGAGCCTCAGCCTGGGTAAATCACCAACATGCTGTGGAATTTGCAGCTCTACTCTCATTTAGGGAAAACCAATAGGAGGAGCAGCACTGGTTCATGCTGCTGGTCAATATAGTTTCATGTTTATCTCACACTGGCATTCAGAGGAGGTGCATATTGAAGATTTGACCCAAGATCTCTCTAGCTGTTGTGCAGATTTTCAGCACATAGCAGCAAAAGCATTCCAAACCATGTGCCACTGAATTGCTGGAAATGCCAAATGTTTGTGAAGGCAAGTAAGGAAACATGGATGTGATTTGACTGACAACCAACTGCTGCCATTTTTACTTTTTGCTGACAAAATGACCCCAGGAAATATTTGTGCTGGCAAACTTGTAGGTGCAAAATGGGAAAATGAATCGAAGCTAAAGCTGGCAGGAAACTGCTTTCTCCACTCCCCTTAGGTATGTGTGGGTGTTCACATATTTAGAAACTTAATTAATAGCTCTGAGGGACTTTCCCTGGCTATTTTTCAATGAAAAATGTTTCCAGTTGGTTGGGGTTGTTTTTTAATTTTTGCTTTTATATATCACTAATTAAAACCAATAGATCTGGCCTGGAAATCATCAAATAGGGGAAAAAATATTTTTCAGACATTATCAGAAGACAGGATCAGAAGTTGAAGGTAGTAAAAATGCTGTATATTTTATTTTCTGAAAACCCTCATTTCACTGGTATCTTCTTGAGATTCTTTCACAAACCAGCAATGTCCATCTGACCAATGATTTTACCTTTAACCCGCTGCTCCTTTCACTGAGTGAAGGGATATCTCTCCATTGCATTTATTTTCTGATTATTTTAAATTTCTTCTGCTTTAATAGCATTTGAAGTATTTTTCTTCCCTGCCTATAGATTTTTTCCTTGTCTATACATTTCCTACTGTGTGAAGGAAAGGGGAGATTTTTCTAATCATTCATCCTAGGATATTTTCTCCATCTTGTCATTCTGATAAATGTTACATACAAATGAGAGGGTGTGGGATGACATGAGAGACCAGTGCAGAGCAAACACAGAAGCTCTTATTGAGGTGCACAGGGAGCATTCTAGATAAATCTGTCCAAGCCCCTCTGAATAGGAGTCCATCATCTCCATAATTTGAATTAATTCATCTTTTCCTTTTGTGGGAAAGAAAAGAAGCTATCTAAATCAGTGGGATTAAGCAGTATTTTGCCAATTTACACTAACACCTGGCTACTTTTAGATAAGGCCCAAATGAACGTTAGCTCATGCCAAAGAACAGCCTCAGACTGTTGACCTAACTGTTTAAGTTATCATTCCTGAGATTTGGAAGAACAAACGCTGGAACTAATCCTGTCTGTTGCATGTAACCTTATGCCCAGGGAGGCATTCATGAAATGTTATCAACATCTTGTGTCAAATGACTTTTATATCTATTTTTATGATTATTTTTAAAGGAGAAACCAGAAATGAATGTCAGTTGATCCAATCATAAGTGAAAGTATTGCATCCTACACACATGGCAGGTCTCTAGTGGTCATTAAAACTGATGTAAGCATTATATTATTCAAAGAGCAGAAAACTCTAGGGAGAAAAAAATATGCAAAAATACCCCAGAAAATAAACTAGTATTCAATGACAGGGGAAACATTGGGACATGGTAACCTGCTTTGGTAAGCTTTGCTGTGCCTTGGGAACTCTCAGCCCTACTCTAATACGAACACTATAAGTAGCCATTTACATAGAAAATGTGAAATAAATGCACCTGATCCTTTGGTCTTGGAGTTGGGGCCCTTTGAGACCAACATGAGAAGTTCAAGGCTCAGTCCTGCAACTTCTCCCCAGTCAGGAGGTTGCTACACCAGCATAAAATCAGCACAGCCCTCACCCAGCTCCACTTCATCGTGTTCTAATCTATACCTGACTGGATATGCAAAGATGTCCTAACGCCCAAGCTGCAGTTTCTCCCTGACTAACACTGAACTAGAACATCCATATCTTTAAATCACCATAGATTATTGCTGGTTTGAATTGATTGGGATTCTGTCCAAGCAGGTGACAGCCAGAGGGATGGTGAATCATATTTGTGTCTATGAACAGCCTGGGGTAGGAAGTGGGAGTGTGCAAGGGAAAACAGGGAATGTAGGACAGCCCCCATAGCTTATTGTTAAATAAAAACAAGAGATGTCTTAGCAGCCAGTCAGTGTTTGTCCAGTGCTTTTATTCTTTACAGCACTATGCAAGCCATTGTCAGCTCCTGTATGGTCTGAAAGCACATTTGCCTTCCTCCTGGTTCCCTTGCCTACTCCCTGAGGTTGGGTTTGTTCCTGGGAGAAGATGTTATCACAGCAATGGCTGGATATCACAGAAATGGTTAGACCTACACAGGAATTTGTCCTCTTCTATTTAATTACTCCTGCCCATTCAGGGTTTACCAAGGGTGGCACTACTGTAGGAATAAAAGCCCTAGTCCCTGTAAATCAGATGGCATGGTCTCATCAAACTGGTTCTTTCACTGAGCAGCTGCACCTCAATTAGAAACTAGTACCCATGAAGAAAGCACCGTTGGCTAATTATGCTAATTAGATAATAACCACCACCTCTTCACGTGGCAGGCTTGTCACATCTCTCACTGGTATCTTATTTTATTGCAAACTGCACTGAGGAGGATTTTTACTTTCCTGCCCTATCTCTCATGGGAGTGCAACACTTACCTGATTATAAAATCTGATTTCCAAATCCAATCCTTATGGGTTTTGAAAAGTTCACACTCAGGACTCAGTTTATCACAACTTAAGGAGATTATTTGACAGGAAGTGTTTAAAAGAAAATTGAAGGAAAACTGCTTTTCTGAGAGTGGCTTGCAAAAGCCACTGGAAGCTCCACTGCCTAAAACCCAGTGAGAACACTATTCATTCAAAAGAATTGTTTCATGTTCAGAGGGAAGAACTGATGCTGCCCTTTATGCTAAAGAGCCTATTTTCATGTAATTCATACAAGAGTAATTTAGAGCTGTAACGTATGGATTTAATGTCTTATTTGTTGGGAAGTGGTCTTCAAAAAGTGCTTTGAATCTATCCTCTTGTTGGACTCCATAGCAATTTGTTACCATTGATTAAAATAACAATTCCTCATCACTAACCCTTGTAGAATTATATGTGGAGAATTAACATGAAGTGTGATTAGAGTGGGTTTCTGCTCAAGTCAAGGATGATGCTGGTGCACTGAAAACGAACTGAATATCAGGAAGGATGATAAAACCTCTCCTTATTTCCTTATTATAGTGTCGACATCCAAGTTACACCAAGAAAAGATAATTTCAGACGCTTGTTCATCTGATTGCACTTTTCTACTTCAAAGGCTGTCTGCAGAGGATAAGAGCTTGCATTTTAAGGTGATGTCCATAGGAGAGATCAGAGCAGCCTGCTGTGGGGTCAGAGCCTCCACAGGGCACAGCAACCTGCCCTGGCTGGGGAAAGCAGCACAGCTCCTCTGGAGCCCCTTGGCACTGCTCAGTGTCCAAAAGGAGATCTGCACAAAGGCCAAAGCTCAGCAGGGCTCTGCTAAGCTTCCCTGCCATGGCACATGTTTGGTGGTCCGTATGAGAAAGGTGTGAAAGTTGTTTATTGTTGGTGGTGTTTTGTTGGGGTCGATATCTTGTTGGCACTGCTTAAAGTAACTATTCCTCTTTAAATTGTTTCAGAATTGCACACATTTTTCAGGTATCAACAATGAGTATTCCTGATCACTTTGTCTTCATAGGAGTCTTACAGCAATTGCTAGTTTTGTTAGTTTAAAGTGTTTACAAGTTCTGATAACTTTTTAGCACATTTTGTTTATTTCTGTTCCCAAATGGCTATTATTTTTATTTTATTTGTGATGTTTTGACTATGCCGTATGAAAAGAGACAACCATTTCTTTCAGAGCCACAGGTCACCATTGCTACTTGATGGTCATTCCTATTTAGGTGATAACTTCCCAGTTATTTAGCAAGTTGTGAGCTATATTAAACTCCAAACAGTGTGGGCTTTATTCCAAACAGACAACAGGCAAAGCGAGTGGGTTTTCCAAAGCACTGAGACAGGTTGGGAGCTGTATCACACCTAGCACCACGTCCACCAGCACACACAACCCCTCCTAAGCAGCACAGCCTGCAAGATGTGAGTATTGCATTTGCAGCATGAACATGATGTGCAGAAATCAACCCTTCAGAAGAATGTAGTGCTGCAAGTCTCCGTGTTGACGTGTCTGACACCACTGGTGGCACTGGGGATCACCCAGGTGAGGTGCACAGGGACAGGAGACACCTGAAGCTGAACCAAACCAATGCAGAAGTGGAATTCCTTAGTGTCACTGGGATGTGGGCAGAGCAGCTTGAGAACAAGGCCTGATGCAAAACACCTGTTCAAAGCCCAGTTTAGTCATAGTATTAAAAAAGAGTGGAGAAGAGAAGAGCTTTTCTATCCAGAAGTATTGGCTTCAGTCACAAGGCACAGCACTGTCCATGTGATTTCATTCACCAGCAAGTTCAAAGAGCAGCATGATAACTCTTTTTAATATTCACTTTTCCGTAGAGTCCAAAACTTTTATGAAATGCTTTCTACTGAGATCTGAACACCACTGTTTCTAAAGGTAATGCTTTCAAACGTTCTGAGTAAGCTACACTGCACTGTCCAACTGTATAGTAAATAGAACAAGATTATTTTTAAAGTTAATTGAAAAAAAGGAAACCTACCTCTATTTGCATTCATAAAAAGCTAACCTGACATCCCAAAAGCAGCTATTATATGTCAGCATGTCATGTGCATTGGGAATATCTGATCCAATTCATAGCTCATAAATGTCTAATTAAAAAAAAATATATACAACAATTTTAATTGATTCATTGCATCATTTGTTTTTATTACAGTTTTAAACTCTTGCACAATAGTCTGGGCTAAAACTCTCTCAATTTGAAGAGTGTAATAGGTATATATGTGAGAGCACATTGCTCCTGGTTTAAAAAAGACAGAGAAATCAGAAAATTATTCTTGTTGGTTTTATCATGGTTGGGTTTTAGAATGCTGCAGTGAAGAAAGTTAAATAAGAGATATCCCATGGCTAACTCAGTTTTTATCTGATACTTGATAAAGAAAATTCAATTCATAATTATTTATGAACCAACATCAAGGAGTTTATTACTCTGATTACTCACTAATCATTTCCCGTAAATGCAGTGACCTAAAAATCCCATATAATCAATAAAGTAGTAAGTTTCAGATTTAAATCACTGTACCTTGTATTCTTGAGTAAACCTTTTGGTAATTTACAAAGGCTGTTGAATTTTATAGTAAGTGTTTTTCAAACCAAGCTGGATTCTAAACAATAATGACTTTTTAATGTGGATCTGTGATTACATTGTCATAGTGAAATACGACAGTCTTTGACTGCATTCGAAATGAGGCAGAGGGTGAATTACTCCGAAGGCACAGATTACCATAGCCTCAGGTAAAGCAATCTTCATAAATTAAACTCCAATCTAAAGTGACCTGTCACTACAAACCTGTTGCTACTCCCAGTAACTTAAATTTCAGTGTACAATTTGTAAACAAGTTCTTTTCCTATTACCACAATGGAGGACAGTTACTTTGCTAAAGTGCTTTAAAACGAATGTGAGGGAGGAGATCTATACATAAGCATTTTATGGGTTTCTTTTCCATAATTTCAAAAAGCTGTTAGTTTAGGAAATGCAACTTGTTGTCTGCTAAAATGTTTATGCTTTTAAGATCTCTAAAACTGTCAGCTGAAGGAGTCTTTGGCATAAACAGCAACTGCAGCACTTTCCTAACTCATTTTTGACACACGGAGCGTATTTGACTCTCATACTCGGCAAGAATGTCTACAGTTCAATGGTATTGAAAAAATGTATTCTATGTTTAGATGCTTCAGCTGCCAGTCCCCAAAGGGTTTTCTGGTTTTGCCATACCTCAGTCTGGGGAAATATAATTTATAAAGGTTTTTTTCAGAGATACCAGAGGAGCTGTCCTGTGAAAATCATATGGCATGTGTGGTAACCGAAAGCTTTGGACATCCACAGCAGAAATAGCAGACAGTCATCCTGCCATCCTACTTCCTGTAGGCATGCAAGTCCTGACCCTTGGTTGTTTTCACCCAGCCCACTCACATCCCAGCTTTTATTCTACACATCTGTTGGCCCAACAACTGCTCTTCCAGTACTCGCTGTGCTATCACTTGAAGTTTGTAAAAATCTGAAAGGTTACCCTGTGAAGAGCTGAGATAATTCATTGGAGCTGTACATTTTGATTTTCAGAAAGCAAGAGCAAAGTATATCTCCTTGTTTAGAAAACATTGATATATAACTTTTTTTCCTACATTTGCTCCAAAGAAGAAAGTTTAAAAGGCAGGAATGGAAAGTGAAACACAGAGTTCTGTTGACACAAGAACTAAAATGAAAAATTCTATGAAAATATTTTCAACTTCTTCTAGGCTTACTTTCAAAGCCTAGAAGTTAACCCCATGATACTTGGGAAAGCCTAATATTTCTTGCAACTACCTAAAAGAACAGCAGTTGATGGCTAACAACTGCAAGTTCAATTTGTTTTGAGCAATATTTTCATATTCATAGAGCATGTGTCTGGTTTTTTCCCAGTGGTTTGCTTTTTAGTTTAACAAAAATCTCAGTCAGCTTCACATACACGACAAACATCATGGTCTCACAGTGTGGGGTTTAGGTTTGAGTCACAAGCTCAGTTCTTGGCTCCCTGGAATGACTGGTTTATACGTAGGAAGGTAATGAGGAAGAAGAAAGTTTCTCTGTTCTTCCCCCTCTGGAGGGTGAAGAATTCCTTACATAGAATGACAGGTCTGGGTCATGAAGACATTTCTGAGGAGCTGAGCAGAGCAGGTTGAAGAGGACCAAATTTAGCATGTACCAAATCTCTCTTAATATCAGGTTTTCAGGCTTTCTTTAGGATGATCATCTTCCTCAGCCTATTTGGATGTTAATATTGTGTCCACTTCCTAACTCTTCTTCTTCCTTGTTTCATCCGTTCTGTCATCATAATCATTGAGAATGCCTTAAGAAGACAGGTTTTGTACATTTTTTGTCTGCCAGGCTGTTTGCATCACATGCCCATTTACTTTAAAGCCAGCAACCAATTTCAACCAAACTTTATGTCTAAAGAGATCCTATTTTTGTATGAGTTGTGTGAACTCTTCTCTACATATCTTTCCACACAAAGACCCTGCAGATGTTAGAAAATCTACCTTAAGGTGGTCAAAAAGAAGAAGCAAGCCTAAAATAGAAAGCTGGCCAAGTTAGATTATTAATCCTGTATTGCATTTCGAGGAAACTCAGCTGAAATAATCAGAAAAAAAAACCAAAAAAACAAAAAAACCCCAAAAAACCAAAAACCCACACCAAAACAGAAACCCATAAATAAAAACCCTTCTTCAGTTATCACATTATCTGCATTTTTAAGGATGCATAAAGACTGTGGATGCCTCTAGGATTTTTTGCACTTGGTATTTTGTCTAGGCATCAGTGCAGCTGCAAACATTCTGATCCTGCTGAGTAGTTCAACATGTAGTTCATGCCACAGCCTAGCAGATTTCCAAGTACTGAGCTTCTTTACAGATTTTTCCCCACTAATTTTGTCACAAAGACCAAATACAACAGCTAGAAGAAGCAAGCTTCATCGTGCAGGAAAACACAGCTGCATCTCCCGTACCAGCAGCACTTCCTCAGAGGCACGGCTGGAAGCTCTGGCTCAGCATATGGCTCTCTCATTCACATCTTCCTTCACCTGCTCTTCAGCAACACTGCTTGCACAAAATTAATTTACTCCTCTTACAGTGGTGTCTTTAAGTGAAAGACTTTGTTCCCCAGCACATCCTGCTGTTTTGACTGCACCTCAGCCTTCAGGGAATGTCTGCTGAAATCAGTGCCCACACATTTGGTAAGGAGCAGGTAAGAAGCTTCCACCTGTGCATGGAAGCATTGCTATCAAGCCTGTTGAGACAGTCTGACTGCAGGCACTGGCTTATTTGCTCTGCTGCCAAGAATATCAATTGGATACTACACTTGCTATTGATCCAAAGGAAGATTTTGTTGTTGTTGTAAAAAATGTGAATGCATTATGCAATGCCATGTAATGCTATAAAGCAAAATGAAAGGTACAGAATGGAAAGAAGGCAGCAGAAGAGAAAGACAGCAATATTAGCTCTTCAGATTTTCCAGCCTATAATGGCATGTTTTGGCAGATGGGCAAAAAAACCCATGGCATATCCATGGGTGTCTGAGTCTGGAGATGATTCAGCTCCTCTCTGCTGTGCCTTAATGGACTTGTCTGTGATGACTAAAACAGTACAATCAGGCTGTCTGATATCATATTTGTAACACCTTAACTGAGAAATAAACATACCTGGAGCAGCACAAAATGCTCAAAGATTAATCTGGAGGATGGGTTTCATTGTTCCTCCCAGCTCTTTATCCAGCCTGAGATGCTGCACACCAGGCAAAGAGTTGTGGGGCTCTGCAAGGCTCTGCGAGCCCTTTATTCTCCCCATCTCTTTTCTCTGCCTCTCAGGGGGAAATCTTCTCCTCCTCTGGGTTGCAGTGGATCCATGACTACTGGGGAGAGACCTCACCACATGTGGTGCAGATGAGGCACCCCCAAAGCAGTGAAAGTTGTGTTTGTGTGGGAATGGGCTTTTGGAGGAATGGGCTCCTGCTCTCCCTGCCAGCTGACACAACTCTTCTCCCAAGAGTATGCAATACCTCTCTGAGCAGATTTCAGTGTGTTTTGCACTGACAGGTGTCTCATGCTGAGATGGGACATGCCATAAAAGCCAAATTTCTGAAATTTTAAGGTGATTCCTAGATAGTCATGAGCCAACCTCTCAAAGTTCTGATTGCATTTCTCTGACATGCACGTCTGTGGCTGCTCTGTCACATTTAGCAGAACTACCTAAGGTGCTTAAGAGTTCTGATTTTCACGTACTGGTTTGCAGCTCAAAGCTGTAGGTTTGTGCCAGAGATCTAACTATTCCTTCCTTGGCCACAGCAGGGAAACAGCAGAGAAATCACAATGCCTGTGACATCTTGGTTTCTGTGGTAGTGACTAAATGGGAAGGTGGGTCAGCTGGATGTCAATTTGCAGAGGATGCAATTATTAACCTTGGATCTGTGAGCTCTTGTTCTGTCCATGATCACAGTACCCTGCAGCACGGTTTGCCTGCACATTTAGCAATGTGCCCTGAGCAAAGGTTCTTAGACTGCTGCCCACCTCGAAAAGGAGCCAGATTCAAGGCTGTGTGGTCCCACAAGGACCCGGTAGTTTATTCTGTCTTTTCTTCTGACTTCTCACATGGATATTTTGTGTTTATGAAGTCCTTGAAGGGACATGTAATTACAGAAACAAATCACACTTTTGGCACAGTAAGAAATACAGCAATGTGGATAAAAGAAAATATACCTCATATTCCTGCCTCATTTTTCTTCTAGTGCTCTTAAATCTCCTTCTCCTTAAAGCAGAGCCTCTTGAGTCTGGGATGCCCTAAAGGAATTCTCTACTTCTCCAGTGAAACATAGAGCTTTTACTTCTCTGTCACACAAAATCACCTTCCTTTTTTCTTAGACATCAAACTGTTCCCCTCCCCACAACCTCATTTTTTCCCTTCGAATGTGTGGCCCTTTTGTATTGGGTTCATGTGGCCAGGTTTTGGTAGAGGGGAAATTACAGGGACCTTCTCTGAGAAGCTGCTGGAAACAGCTCCATATCCAGCAGAGCCAATGCCAGGCACCTCCAGGACATACTCACTGCTGGCCAAGGCTGGGCCAATTAGAAAAGTTGGCACACCTCCGTGATAACATATTTAAGAAGAAGATAAAAGTGATTGCACAGTTGTCCCCTCCAACCCAGAGTATTCTGTGATCTCTGACTGCCCTCCCTGACCAGGATCAGGAAAAACATGTGATGAACTGACCATGTGATAAATTGACCATAACTCCCATTCCTTGGGGTGGAGGAGGTAGAGCTGGGAAGGAGGTGGAGGTGGGGAGAAGTTTTTTTAAGGTCTTAATTTTACTTCTCATTATCCTGCTCTGCTTTTGTTAGTAATAAATTCAATTAATATCTCTAATTTGAGTCTGTTCTGCCCATGACAGTAATTGGTGGGTAATGTCTCCCTCACCTTATCACAACTCATTAACCCTTTTTTGTATTTTCCCTCCACTCTCCAGCTACAGAGGGGAGTGACAGAGAGGCTTTGGTGGGTGCCTGGCATCCAGCCAGGGTCAACCCACTGCACCTTTGCATTCATTTTTTCAGAGAAATGCAAACAATCCTGAGGCCATGTGACTATACTTGTAACATGTTCATAGCAAAACTTAGAGATGACAGAGTGGTACGTGGCACACTGAATGGAAAATAAATCTAAACACTCACCATATATTTAGCATAAGTATCAATCAGTGTGCTCCAGTGGGTCTGCTCCAACATACCCCACTGTGGATGCAAGCCAAAATCTGAGCAGCAACAAACAGCCCATTATCAATCCATTAGTCCTCACCGACTGAGCTATACACATAAAATCTTGTTTTACATGCATACTCCTGCCATTCCCCAGCAGAGATAATGAGATTACATGTGCTGTATCACTCAGCCCAGCAACTTGTNCAAACCACCCAACTATTGAGGAGGTGCACAAGGAGCTGGGAGGTGACACAGCTGGGACAGCTGACCCCAGCTGACCACAGGGATACTCCACATCTTATGGTGTCTGCTCATTATACAAAGCTGGGGAAGGAGAAGGAAGGAGGGGAACATTTATGGCATTTATCTTCCCCAGTCACTGTTTGTTATGAGAGAGCTCAGCTTTCCTGGGAATGGCTGAATACCTGCCTGCCCATNACTGCAAACAGTGTTGATAACTCAAGGAGTCACAGCTTTTCCTCCCCCTCAAACCACCCAACTATTGAGGAGGTGCACAAGGAGCTGGGAGGTGACACAGCTGGGACAGCTGACCCCAGCTGACCACAGGGATACTCCACATCTTATGGTGTCTGCTCATTATACAAAGCTGGGGAAGGAGAAGGAAGGAGGGGAACATTTATGGCATTTATCTTCCCCAGTCACTGTTTGTTATGAGAGAGCTCAGCTTTCCTGGGAATGGCTGAATACCTGCCTGCCCATGGGGAGTGATGAATTCCTCGTTTTGCTTTGCTTGCATGTGCAGCTTTTTCTTTACTTGTTAAGCTGTCCTCATCTCAGCCCCCAAGTTCTATCATTTTACTCTTCCATTCCTCTCCCCTCTCCTACTGCAGGGGATTGAGGCAGAAGCTGTATGAGGCTGAGTTGCNTGATTGCACAGTTGTCCCCTCCAACCCAGAGTATTCTGTGATCTCTGACTGCCCTCCCTGACCAGGATCAGGAAAAACATGTGATGAACTGACCATGTGATAAATTGACCATAACTCCCATTCCTTGGGGTGGAGGAGGTAGAGCTGGGAAGGAGGTGGAGGTGGGGAGAAGTTTTTTTAAGGTCTTAATTTTACTTCTCATTATCCTGCTCTGCTTTTGTTAGTAATAAATTCAATTAATATCTCTAATTTGAGTCTGTTCTGCCCATGACAGTAATTGGTGGGTAATGTCTCCCTCACCTTATCACAACTCATTAACCCTTTTTTGTATTTTCCCTCCACTCTCCAGCTACAGAGGGGAGTGACAGAGAGGCTTTGGTGGGTGCCTGGCATCCAGCCAGGGTCAACCCACTGCACCTTTGCATTCATTTTTTCAGAGAAATGCAAACAATCCTGAGGCCATGTGACTATACTTGTAACATGTGCATAGCAAAACTTAGAGATGACAGAGTGGTACGTGGCACACTGAATGGAAAATAAATCTAAACACTCACCATATATTTAGCATAAGTATCAATCAGTGTGCTCCAGTGGGTCTGCTCCAACATACCCCACTGTGGATGCAAGCCAAAATCTGAGCAGCAACAAACAGCCCATTATCAATCCATTAGTCCTCACCGACTGAGCTATACACATAAAATCTTGTTTTACATGCATACTCCTGCCATTCCCCAGCAGAGATAATGAGATTACATGTGCTGTATCACTCAGCCCAGCAACTTGTCACATTCTAATGAGTTTCTTCTCCCTGCCCACAGACAAAAATAAAATACCTGCTTTTGCTACTGTTACCTAAGAGGTACCCAGCAGCCAGATTCTCACTCGAGAAAACGCAGTGACACACTGCAGCACCCAGCTAACACACGTGGGATGATTGTTGTCAGTTTTGTCTGTCACTTAGCATCACAAGAAGACAGAATAGCACAGGCTGTGGCTCCCAGACAGTGTTACAAGCTGGGAAATCGAAAGCAGAGCATCCCTCATTCCCCCATTTTCAATATAAAAAAGAGCCNTTTACTTGTTAAGCTGTCCTCATCTCAGCCCCCAAGTTCTATCATTTTACTCTTCCATTCCTCTCCCCTCTCCTACTGCAGGGGATTGAGGCAGAAGCTGTATGAGGCTGAGTTGCCAGCTGGGGTTAAACCACAATGCTTTTCCTTTCTAAACCTGTGAGTATTCTGTAAAAAAATTAATTAGGTGCTCATTCCTTCTCTTAATGCAGAGTAATGCCCTTAGCAAGCAGGCAGCCATAGCTGAATGTGGCAGCATCAGAGAGCACCTGGAAAAGAGAAGTTTCCCCACCCAAAATGCCGCTTCTTTCAGAAAATCTTTTTGGGAGAGACATTTCTTTGTCTTTCCCACAGCAACCTTCTCTCCTACCAAATGGTGGTTCACCCAGGGAACCCCATCCTGAAACCATCCCTTGGATATTGATGGGACAGTGCCACACAGGTAAAAGTTTCCTGGGTGTCCCACAGTGCTTCTGCAGCACTACAGTCCACAGTGTTCCATTGCAGGGTGCCCAAGTGCAGTGAAAGTGGTGAACGTGCCTTCTGCAACTGCTCTGTTTTGGAATAAGGCTGCTTTTTGTGAAAAAGGGAAAATACGCCTTTGTAGAAATCCCTGTGCTAAAATTCTGCTTGGAGCTGGTTATCTGCAAATGGCTTCCTTTGTTTTAGTGGGGAAAACCCTGTTATAAATAAAATAAGAATCTAGCTGCTTGCTTTTACTTTTTGATGCTGGATAGGTCTCCATTTTGCTGGAGAGTTGGAAAGGTAAAAATGTGTAGAAAGGGGTGGCCAATTTATGCCCTAGATTTTAAAGCAGAATAGCTCATTGATCTTGTCTGGTAGATTTGCTTAAAATTCAGTGGTACAATATGTCTTAGAGCCTGAAGAGATGAGTGAGGATCTGTATAGCTTGCGTGAGCTGAGGAGAGAAAGAAAAAAATCTCCCATTACTGTATAGAGTGGTTGTCTTTTCAATTATGGATGAAAATACGAGTATGACCCTGAGGGGTTGGATTCAAACAGAATGCAAGGGGGAAGAGCCCTAAAAACAAGCAAAATCTTTACCAATAGATGATTAAAAGGGAACATAAATGTCTGGAAGTGTTTTGAAGAAGGAAGTGCAATGGAGTGGGGGAAAATGGTTGTGGTGGAATATGGAGTAATGGTATTAAATTAACAAAAGGAAAAGGTCTGTTGAATATCAATAGAATCCTTTCTGTTTTCCTGTGGCATCATCTCCCAAGGGAAGTTGCAGGAGCTCCATCATTTGAGTCCTGGCAAATGACTCGGGACAAATCACAAGAAAGTGTGGTTTAAGGCACATTACTGAAATGTTCAGGGATGGACTTCCTGACCCAGTGGCTCATTGCTCCCTCCCCCCTTCCCTGGGAAGCTACAGCATTAATGAAAATAAGGGGGAAAAAAAGAAGACACCAGGGTAGGAGTAGAGCTTCTGTTTATACATGAGTGGCAGTGCTAGAGCAGCAGCAGCAGAAAGAAGCAAAAAGATGTGTCCAAACAGATTGAGAGGACTGGTGATGGGGGAGGGAGACACACAGAAAAACTCAATTGCATGAGGAGTGAGAAAGGGGCAGGTGAATGGGCTGGCCAGAGGCTGGCAGTGCCCCTGGACAGGGACAACAGAGCTGCATAAAAGCACTTGTGCCCTGGCAAGATTTCTTCTGCAAGGGTCTGTTTCTGGACACTCTCTACTTCTGTGATAAGGAAGTTGTTCCTAGTAATTAATGAAGCAAGTGGTTTTTGCAGAACATGATCAGAGAATATGGAGCATCAGGCAGGGCAGGAGGTGCCACTTGTACCTTCCCAGGCCACTTATTCCAAGTCTCCCATCACTTGGCAGAGCTTCCTTTCCCTTTGAAAGGAAGGTCCATGCATGCTGATAATGCTGATAATGCCCATTTTCCACCTTTATCTTAATTACCCTATTTAAGCATTCCTTGGCTAAGCCCCGGGTGCAGTAGAGGAGACTGGCCTTTTCCAAGAGATGGAATGCAGGATAAAAGGGGCATACTGTTCAAGCAAGGCCATGAAACATCAGATCTGGAATCACAATTGCTGCTCAGGAGCCCCCAGGCCGTTGCTCAAAGCCCAATAAACTGGCCTTGAATCCCTGTTTACCCATGAACTTTATGAACGTGCACCACTTCCACTGCTCGAAGTTAAGCTTGAGCTCTGAAGGGTTTCTTGAACAGACTATCTAACTAGAGTGTGGCATAAGGTATTCCACCCAGACAGCTCAATAATTATTTTCAATGAAAAAAAAAATCAATCCTTTTTGAGTGGAGTCCCTCAGCACCAAATTAGAATGGCCTGGAGTCTGGGCCTTGAGAGGAGGCACTGGTAGGAATCTGACCATTTTGTTTTCCTTTATATTCAGCTGAAACCTTTAATGCTGCACAGAATCACTTGTCTGCAGGAGCAGGGGTTAGAGGATGCACTAAGGGAAAAGGCAACATAACAGAGTTTCTCTTCTTTCCTGAGAAGACCCTTAAATATAAACATAAATTTTGTCATAGAAGTGTGTTCAATAGCTAAAAAATAAATCCACTCACAAAAGGAAGAATTCATTGTTTTAAAAGTAAAATAAAATAAAATAGTCATAGGGCAAATTGCTCCTCATCAGGACAGCAAAGAAAACTAATTTAATTTCTAAGACCACAATGATTATTAAGTTTCACAAAAATAAATTCAACCATCTTAAGAGTAGGCTATAAATGCCGAGTATATTGTGTCAAAAATTAACATATGAACTTCAAATTTGTGTACCAATTCAAAATCAGATGTAATAAACTGCTGTTATTAAAGTTAATTGGTGAGAATTCCATTATAAAACCAAATGAAATCTTAACTCTACATGAAATAAATATTTTTTCAAAGCCTAAGCAGTCTGCGTTAACATGCAATGATCTAAATTATGTATCAAACTCAATTATTTTTATTATTACTTTTCTATTAAGGTGACATGATTAACTCCATTCTTATTAGTCTCTGTTCCAATCCGAACTGCATCTCAACTTTGGCATTTTCTTGGGTAGAATTTGTTCACAGAGTTATTGCAAACAAACCTGCTTTCCAGACTTCTATAAAGAGAGGTGTTTTGTGAAGAACAAAACAGCACTGTGGTTTAACAGGCAAGATAGCGAAGTGGTGCTTTCCATCAGCTTTGGCAGCATTTTGAATGGAACAGTGTGAGTATCAAGGTTCAAGAAATCAGTTTTTGGTTCTTACCCAAGTGAATCTCATGGCTGTGTTTTTGAAATGAACACTTTGTTTTTACACTTCTTCCTCCTTAATATTCACCAAAGATCTGACTCAGTTTGAAATGCAGAAGCTTCTTCTGACATGACCTGGACTCCAGATCAGGTTCACTCACCCCAGCAAAGGAGATGTCATTAGCATTAGCATCTACAGTCATTGGACTAATCCAATGAGCTAATGCAGCAAGTTATTTCAAAAATATTATTTTATTATAACACCATCTTCATGCATATTGAAATCAAAATTAATGGCTCTGATTTTGAAGTGATTTATTTCTATAGGTTTTGAATCTTGAGGCATTCATCATTCTTCACATATTCCTTTTTCTAGTGTAATTTCTGACAGCCAGAAGTTATCTTCAGCATTTATAAATTTTCTAATGCTAGCAAGATGTGAAAGTTCCTTGGGAATGTGTTTTTAGTCCTAGCAAGTTGTGAAAGGAGACTTCACTAGCTCATCGCCTCTCTTGGGGTTTTTCAGTAACTGAAAATGGGGCTTACAAAATTTTTGAAAGAAGTAGTATGAAAAACCCTGAAAAACCCTGAAGAACAAATACAGAAGTCAGAAATGTTAGTCAGAGCTTTTCTCATTTTCACTGGGGAACCTTTGCTGTATTCCTAGGAAAAGCTTTGAACTTTGGCTTGAATGAGCACTACTAGATTTGATGCACTCTCCCCCTCACACACAGGGCTCCTATCTGTAAATCAAGGACATCAACACTGGCCCAAAATCCAAGCCTTCATTGACTCAGTGTGATGTTTATCTTCTTGGAAGGTCCCCAAACCATTCCATGATTCTATGATTCTATGATATTGTGTCTCTGCCTCAGCAAAAGCTTTTTGTTTATTCATTTGATTAATTTCTTTGAGTTTAGAGAAAGGAATTAATTTCACTTATTTCTTTATGTGATCATTAGAAAAGCTTTTAATGAACATAGTAAAACCCAACTAATTATCAAAATGGCATTTAACTCTAAATAAAATTGACAGGAACCAAGAATATGATACATATAATTTTGCACAGTTTATTAAAACACATTTATCACTTTTTTCCTCCTAAAGTAACATGATCATATTATTCCATGATAATTTAGCTAATATTTTTTCTGTGCATTTAATATTTAAGTGGCTTTTACTGATATTAAAGTCATAATGCATTTTATGGAAATTACCTTGCATTCTAATTACTTTTCTTGGTGAGGAATGGTAAACAGAATTATCTCGTTATGCTTGTTGTAGATGAAAGCAGAGAAATATTTAATGAGAAGAGACTGCTAAAGGAAAAAAGAAAAATCCATATTCAGATGGGTTTTTTTCAAACGAGTCTGTTCTGCCATCAATTCAGAGACGCGTGACTCCCGGAGCCAGAGCAGGAGCCAGGCGTGTGTGTGTGTGTGTGAACAACAAAAGGCTCTGAAAGGCAAGCTGGATGCTTTTAACATCAGTAGTTCCCTTTTTTCTGTGGCCTGTCCAAATGTAAGCTGAGGAGAACTGGGAGGAATACAATGTGCTGCCACAAGAAAGCAAGAAACACAAACAGTTGTGTCCTTGAGCCCAAGCTGTCCCATGCTTTTAGTAAATGAATTTACTATTGGAAAGCTGTGAATTGTACCTGCAGAAATGGAGAGGTCAAGGCCTCTGTAGAAGTTAATCCCTTGTCCTTTTTTTCCCCCCCAGTTCTTTATATGAAACGTACTTAGTTCACTGGAAAAATAGAGGAATTAATCATGGAGAATTCAGATTTTCCAACTCTTCTCTCAGTTTCTCTACTGAAGTCCAAGTGGAGTCAAAAACGAGGCTGGATTACTGCCTCTGAAAGCAAAATGGGAAATTTTTTTGTATGAGCCTTTATGAAGATGAATGTGTGCTTTAGCACTATCTGAAAATGAGGTCTCTTCTCTTTCTTAAGGCATCTTTTGGGAGGTATGAGATGGAGTCTGGCTCCAGGGAAATCATGGTTCCCTGGCCACTCTGTGTCTGGACATCTCTCTGAAAATCAAAATGTGCCATAGTTCTTGCTTGGTTTGCATGACTTTGCAACATCCGAAGAGCTGCCACCAGAGCAGCTGAAAAGAAAGTACGGTCTGTAGCAGAAATAGGTAGAAAAGGAGGAATAAGTGAACAGCAACACCAAGAAATGAAATTCCAGGTATTGTTTCTGTGAGGTTACACAAATTTCTCTGGATTTGTGATTTTCCTTTCTTTTACACTGGTACAGGGGTTTCCTTCCACCCACCAAGACCCACACACATGGCAGCAACTGTTACACTCTAGGTCATAAATTTTATAATTATAAATACATATAAAATAATAAATATATACAATTATATAATGTATAGTCACCCATTGGTGGTTGTAAGTGTGGTAGTTCCACCCTTGTGAAAGGACATCTCTGAGGCCTTCATTTAGTTTAAACAGGTCATCACATTTCTCCTCCACATGTTCTTAATTTCAAAGGTCAGTATTTTCCATTTGCATTTCCAAATTCCCCAGCAAGACAAATATTGTAAGATTGTTGTTGCTCTCACTTGTTTTACTTTCAGCCTTCCTGTTCTGGTAACTTTGGAGCATCAGGTATTAAAGGCAAGTGGATGGAAAATGTAGAGTTAAGCTTTAAGTCACACTGAAATTTCAAATTCAATTTAATTGAAATGTTCTGTGAATTTCTGTCTACACTAAGCAAATTTTTCTATGTAGGGGAGGGAGACTAGAAAGTTCTGTGAATAATGCCTATTTCGCAATTTTCTAAGCTTTCTTTTCACTAGAAATGACCTATAAATAAATGGATTTTAATTTGCTTTTCAGCTCATTTTTTCTAGTTTTTGATCTGCAAGCAAAGAAGGCCTTTAGTCACCTGTCATCACTGAAAAGTCACTGTAAACTCTAATGCAGCAGTCTAATCCACTTATCTATTTATTCCTTTTTAGCCAAAACATCTTCTGCAACTCCTCCTATAGTTCTGCAAACAATAATTGCAATAATATTTCACCATTGTGTTAAGGCTCAGGTTATCTGCATAGAATATTTAGAAAGGTCAGTGTCTCATATGTAACTTATAGGCAAAAATAAAATTACCAACGAATGTCATTGATATTTATTGCAAACGCTCTATAACATTCCAAGTTTGCCATGCACATTTCTCCCTGTAATAGAACATGTTTCTAAAATGGATTAAATCCTGATTTGATTTTAGTACTCTACATATTACAAATGCATTTAATTTTAAGTGACAAAATAAAATGTAGCATATGACATCCTAATCTGATGTATAGCAGCTTCACCAGCAATTCCCTGTGAGATACATCTTTTTTAGTAAAAATGTCAGCGTTGCTTGAGTTAGCTCAACAGGGCCTTGTGTTCCAGCAGCACCACACTTCAGTGTCTTCTCTTAACCAAATGTTACCAAAACTGAAGGGCTCTCAGCAAGAGAGACAAAAAGCAAGTTGAAGGAGGTTTATTTGCTTTGCTAGGCACAAAGAGCAGTTGCTGTGCTCCAGCTTATTTGAATAGACAGCAAAGACAAATTCAGGCAGCACTTTTAAAGGTCCACTGAAACACTGACCATTGGATTTTAAAGGCTCAGGATCAGCAGAGATAGAACAAATGTGATGTGTCTGTGTGTCAAAGACACGGTCTTGTTTTGGAGGTCACTGGGTATCTCGCTGATGGAAAACAAATAAATGAGTAATAACATTAACTGAATAATTGGGTTATGGGCATTATTTTCTCCAGAATCCTTCAGAGGCTTCAATGTGTTGACTTCAGCAAGGCAAAATCCTCTCAGGGCATCATGACCATTATGACCTCTCTTCTTTCAAATTATGTTAGTTCTGAATAACAATTATGGAAAATAACTTATTAGTGCAAATTGATACATGATGCTGGGCCAGCAGAATTGACTATTCTGTAGTATTTTATTTATTTAGGCTGCAGTACCGGTTATAGCGCAATAAATGGAGACTGACTCTATCATTAATGTAGAAGGATATTTAAGATATGAGTATAACAAGAAATTCATTTATGTGAAATTTACCTCAGAAACATCAAACAATATTCTGGTATTATCTGCAATTTGCCATGATTGGAAAATGAAAGAAAGGGCTAGCACGACACAAAGTCTAAAAATTAAGAAATTATATTTGTTCTTTGAGCACCAATAAGAAATCCTGTTTCTTTGAAACAATTTGTGCCATCTTAGAAGAGGAACACATTTTTTTCCCTTGCATATTTGTTCACGTCTTCCCTCATTCACCCCTCTGCCATCGTATTTTTTGATGGGGAAGTGCAAATGGATGTAAAATCTGTCTGAGCACACAGATCTCAGAGAGAGGGAGCTAAAAAAAGACAAAACAAGTGCGGGCAGAGGAGTTGTCCCGAGGCTGCTGGTGGTGCTGAGACTTCATCACGATCTGATGAGGACCACGTGGACACCTCCCCATACAATGCAGGAGGTGTCCCACCTGCCCAGCCACAGGGAAACCCCTCATTTCTCCAGGAGGACATTAAGGAAAGCTCTGCAAGTGCCAAGCCCCACCCCAGCAAGCCTCCTGAGATGGAGGAAAGCCCATGGGCATAAACAACCACCTGCCATGAGCATGACCCAGCCCCAGTGAGGCTCCCACAGACACAGTGGGAGCTCCCTGCTGCTGCACCATCCACCAGAGAGTCCGTGAGCAAAATCTGAAGGAGAGTAAACCTTTCGATGTGGCTGGCTGCATTCAGATGCGAATTTTTGTCTGTAAAGCTGGAGATTATCACACTGCCATGGGACCACAATGACCTGTCCTGAGCCTTGTATAGGACACCTCAAATCAGCTTTGCCACCACCCGTGCCAGGCGGGCACTGAGCCCTCCTAATCTGGCCTCTATTGCTCCAGTTAACTGGGGACAGCCCCCGAGGCTTGAGTGTGTTTGCATCAACAGTCTGGCAAACCATCACACATAATGAGGAGAAAAATAAAATTCAATGTATGTTTATATGGAAGCTAATTTTCTCAGGAAAATGTAAAGATTATTTTTTCACCTTCCTTCAAACTACTGCAGGGTAGTACAGTAGTAGCAGTTGTAAAGCAAATTTTAATGATATGCCTGAATGTCAAAGTTAAATCTCTGACAAGTTTTTACAATGGCAGCATTCTGATCTTTTTTTTCCTTTCTTCTTATTTGACCCTAGAGATTACAGTCAAAAGCTTTTTTTTTCATGTTAAAATATTCAAACTTTAACATTAAATCTTATCCACAAATTGACAAAGCCTATGATTCAAAATGAAACAGGGGGATTACAAATACTAACACCATTCGAGGAAAAAATTTATTTTTTAAGTTAAAAAAATTAATTATCTTTTAATTTCTTGTATTTGCATATATATAGAGTGTTTGGGGAAAGTCTCATTCTTTGCAATGTTACATGGCTATCTATGTAATGACACCTGGCTGTACAGCTCCCACTGGTCATTTCAGTCATCAGCCAGAATCTGAGTGCAAGGATGTTCTGTGAATGCTCATTTTCCTCTGGCTGTTTCAAAGACACTTGGGACACAACAAGGAATTTCCAAGAGGGTCTGGCTGTACCAACCACCCAAGCAACATGTGCAGCTGGGGCAGTGAAAAAGATCAGAGAACAGGACCCTGTGCGTTTGCATCAGGATTAAACCAGAGCAAAACCAAAGCACAAAGGAGGCTGCTGCTTGCAGGTACAACAGATTCAGAGCCTTAGAGCACAAGGCAAAGAGGCAGAGATGCAAAATGACCTCTGCTGGGAAGATACCCAGTGGTTTAAAAGATGGGGTGACTTGCAGGACACAGACATGAGACAGCTCAGAGGTTTGGAGGAGCTCCTGGAAAACAGCAAGCAGCTGCTCAGTGCCATGTCTGGACCAGGAGAGCCCTGGGTGCCCCAGCTGCCACACGGGGCCAGCAGAAGGACAGGGGATCACGCTGTGCCCGGGGCCATGCCTGCTCCTGGGGCAGATGGGGAAGCAATGGCCACAGACAGGAGAGTGCAGGGAACAGACTGGAATGCTGTCAGCTCAGTAAACCATTCCCTTAAAGCAGATTCCTGCCATACAATCTGCTTACAGAAATACCCAGAACATGGCAACTCCTCTCTTCTCTGCCTGTATTTTTGGTGCTAAACTCAGAGGAGAATTATCTTCCAAATTCACCCGCTAGCCCCAGTGAGGCATTTTACCTGCTCGAATGATCCCTTCTGCTTGCTTGAGAGGGGCATGAGAGGGACAGGGGGGAAGGGAGAGCATTTCATCCATATCAAAAGCTGCACAAAGCAGTGTGGTGCTCTGAGCCCCACCCAAACAGGAATGCAGGACCAACGGGAGCTTTGAGAGTAGCTGTTGGGCAGCTCTCACTCCTGTCTGTTTTGTCATGGCAAAGGAAAAATACGGATAATGGTATCCGTAACTCTTCACGAGCACTTAGAACCTGAAGGTATCTTGGTGCAACTTAAATCAAGATAATATTGGAAATTTTCCTATCTGAACCCTTTCTTTGTCTTCTTAAATGGCAGCTTTCTGAATAATTTTCAGCTGTCAGGAAACAAACAAACAAACCAACCAAAAAAAACCCCAAAAAAACCCCAAAACACAAACCAACCAACCAGACGAAAAAACTCCTAAAAAAACCAAACAGCACCAAGTAGCATGGTTCTTCCTTTCTCAGTCCTGATAAATAGATGTGAGTCTTCTGCCAAGGAATTCAGTGAGCTTAGATGTCTGTTATACTTGCATTTTACTCCTAATATCTCAAAGACTTCTTTGCCCTCTCTGATCCTGGCTGAAACTCAGCCAAGTTCCGTTAATAAAAAATAGCAGCATAAATTGAAAGTTTGCCAGTAATTCCTTGTTGTGGCCTTAAGTACAAAACTATTACAGTAGTTTCCTCTTCAAAGAGATTTCTTACAGTTTCATAACACTATCTGTCTCATCCATTGAAGTGTGCCTTTCAAAAATCCTTGTTGCTGTTGAAAGTCCATGCCATCACTTCAGTTTTATTGCAGAGTTTCCCAGAGAGGTCTGTTGTTCTGTGTCCTTCCTTCACCTGCAGAGTCTGAGGTCTGTCTGTTTTAACTTCAGCTGTACCACTGCAAGTCAATAAAATCTGTGGGAGAGGCATGAAATGTACAGTCTAGGTTAAATTTTTAGTCTTACCATTCCATGCAAGTATTCATTTCCTCCAAGAATTTATTTCAGGGCCATATAATACTGGCACTGTATTTCTCTAGAACTCTGTGTTTTTAAGGATGTAGAGAAAGTTGGTCTCAGTTCTCTGGGATTCTAATCACTGACCATATATCACCCCTGTGTTAATAACACAGCCAAGTCCAACAGGACAGCAGATCTGGATTAATTTGGGAGGTAGAGCTCATGATCATTCATTTTTCCGTTGTTACTGATGCCGTACAGCCCATAGGAGCAGATTCCACAGTGACATTGCTGCCAGCACACCTTGCTGTATGAGGGACTGTCCTCCTGAGGTAGGGGAAAAGGGTTGAGAAGTTGGAAATGAGGGTTCTGACCCAAGGACCTGACGCCAGTTAATAGATTTAGTATTAAATGTAAATTATTGCTAATATAAGAAAGTGGAAGACAATTTTAGCTGTTAATGAGAACAAGTATGAAGTAATTATTTCTTGTCGGTTTTAATGAGAGACAGCAAAGAATGTACCAATAGATTATCGCTTTATGCCCTTGTCTTCACTGGACTGAAGCTCCATGTTGGAGCACAACAGATAATACAGGACAAGATGGAAAAATAACCTAAAAATCACTGCTGTGAGAACATCTGTAAAAGTCGAGTGCTGAATGAATTCAAGCTCTGCAAATGTTTGGCATTGGCTTTATTTATGCGTTTTTAGCACATCCAACATGATCTTGATTTGAGAAGGAACAATAACGTTATACCAAGTAATTTGTTGATAATAAGTTCTGTCTGGTTTTTGTAATTAAAAAAGTGATTAAGAAAGGCTAAGTCATTAATGCTTGAACTGCTGCTGCTGGGATATGCACAGTAACACACAATTTATAAACTTTTGGCAGAGGGATTTATTTACTGATGCTTTTTCAAGTATCTTCTTTCTTTACGGTATTTATAGAATGTAAGAAATAATAGACTGTGATTATGAGCAGAGAAGAGCAATCATCCTGATAAATGCCAGTGAATTGTAAAACTAGACCCATTACATAAGGATACAACTGCTGAATCTTGCAGCTCAGCTACTTGCCTTTTGCACATTCTTTATCTCAAGGATGGATGGTCAGGTTTGGCAGGTGGTTAGGGGAGCATTGGAGAAGCCAGAGCTTCTATGGCAAACCCAATGCTCAAGTCTCAGTCTCAGAAAATGGCCATTTTTTCCTCAAGTTTTTTGGTTTGTGTATCTGTTTTCTAGTTCTAAGCAAATGCAGAAACAACAGAGGGGAATGGGGCAGGTCCACCGACATAAACAGGAGCAGAGATTTTAGGGCATCCTTTCACCCCATGTCACAGGAAGGCACAGACAGGTGTCTCAACATCCCAAACACAACAGAACACTTGAGGAATTTTTTAATATCACATCTAGTGCCTGAGTAAATGAGTAAAATATGTCTCATTGTTAAGAGGGATGTGTGTACAGCCTGCCCTGTGAGTCTGTAAGAGGGAGAGGATGCATCCCCTTCCCTGTTTGTGGGATGCAAGCCAGTACCTCAAGCCAGCTGCAGCAGTTTCAGTGCAGAAATGTTGATTCAAGAAATTATGTGCCCACAGCAGACCACCACTCTTTGAAATTAATGTAGCTCATGACTTGGAGAAAACCCTTTAAAAATACATTTTAAAATTTTATCGCAAGTGTCACAAGGTTCACTTTCTCAATTGCTTTATCCTTTATTGCAATGCATGAAATAAGGGCAAAAGTTTGTACTACTTTTATAAAGAGTAAGCAGCCAGGGTAAAACAGACCTTTTTCTCTCTGTAGATATTTAAGTAGATATTGGTATTTGGTGTATTACAGATGTTCCTATCATAAACATATCTCTGAGTGCATTATCAATGAGGACCAAACCACATCTCTTTTGAGAAAACAAGGATTTTCAAATCTAGTGTAGGTAGTGATAGATTTAGGCTCAGGACTGTATTCTGTTGGAATTATTTATCTGTACCTACTTTCAGAGCAATTTGGTGCAGGCTCTTTCATGAACTGGAGATAAAAATTATTCTCTGCTACAGTGAAATCTATTTAAAGATCTATCAAGCTTCAGGCAAATCCCTTTCTGCTTGGTAACGCCACCTAAGAACAGCCAGAGACTTTAAAGTTTATTATGGCCCTTGCTGAGCAGCAGCATGGATCCTAGATTACTCTTGTAAAAATTATGAAATTATGTCAATAGAGTTCTTACATTTTCCTGCACAAAGACAGTGTAGGAGATAATGAGAGAATACCAGGAATCAAAGCTTTTGCTTTAGAAAGATTTACAGCTGCTGCTTCATACTATAAGTCAACACTGAATAATTAAAAGACTTGTAATTAAAGGCTAATTCAGTATTGATTGTGTCCTAGAGCAAGGGGGCCAGTTCACTGCTCTCTCACCATCCTGGGCAAGCTTTATCAGCCAGACAGCAAGAGTGCAATTACCCTAAGTAGCCTTCAGCAGTGGGGTGGCATCTCCTCCAACCATTCAGGTGGGCTGTGGGGGCAGAGTGATTATCTCACAAGGTCTCCAGTATTAGACATCCCCTCAGATCACTCCGTGCTCCAGAAGAAAACATCAAGTCTGTTTCATTTGGTAAAGTGAGATCATGGACTCTTCAGTCCAGTTATGTTCTTGGTTCTCTGCTCCCTCTCTTCATGGCTCCTGAGGTGGCCCATTTTGAGATGAGCACCTTTCTCAGGGTTTCTGGTTGCAGCCTCCAGTGCTTTTCATAAGCATGTTCAGAGCTGCTGTCTGATTAGGGGGATAAATGAAAAGGAGGGTCATGGGCACCTGTTATCCAGTCTCCAGACCCATCTGCACCTCTGCAGCCATGCACATAATTTACCCAGACTTTCTGGAATTGGAAGATTTCAGTTTTGTGATGCACACACAGAACTTCCTGATCATTGCACTGATGAACAGGAAAGACAACGTGTGGTAATACAGCGAAGGTGGCTGTCAAAATGCAGGAAGTCCCATTTCTCTCTATGACACTTTGATGATTCTCTGATTAAATTTCACTGGCCCTTAAGTAGTCTATTCCCACCAATCAATTGATTTTTCTTTTCTTACAGGATCTCATATGCCTCCTGTATGCATCGTATATCACAGAAATTAGGTCATATTTAATATACTGAATCATAAACATTAGAGATGGAAAATCTCATTGAGCCATCAAATTCATTCCTTTGTCAGTGGAAAAAGGTTCCCATGTAGAATAGAATTTAATTTTTAACATATAATATGTTCAGTCCTAAAATGTTTCTTTTTTTAGTTGTTATTCCGCAAAACTCATTTAGTCCTTGCTATCAGGGATTTTTATGATTATGTGAATTTTCTTTTAGAAACTTTGCTCCACAACTTTTAATTATATCTCCACATTGCTCTATCTCCAGAAAATAGCATTTGCAGGTAATAATCATACGCCTTCTTTCCAGTACTATTCAAAATATGAAAAGATGGGTCTAAATGTGGAAACAATCCTGTAATATCTATTTGCTAAGATACATAAATGCCTTGCATTTTGTTTTCTAGTCATGATTTTCTTTTTTCTTCACAGTTTGGGAAACTGAAATAACCACTTTTCCTTTGAAAACCAACTTTTTCTTAATGGTATTGCTAATTACTTTTCAGTTCTTATTATCATGAAAAAGTCTAAGACTATGTTTTCTTATAAAATCTGTGCCTTTTTTTAAGCTTAAGATTATGAAGAAGAACAAGTTTAGTTCTTTAGACAAATATGTGTTTGGGACTCTTTCATGCATTACAAATCAATTCTTTTAGCTGACCTGATGGTTTTGCATCAGATCAAAATGTCAAACAACTTCTACAGCAGGAAGCACTCAATTAGATATTCCTGCTTTTGAGGGTAAAAGAAACAAAAGTCTCTCTGGAAGACCCTTTGTGGTTTTTCTTCTCCCAGTGAGCACAAAGCTCAAGGAGAAACACTGCCAGTGTGCATTGAGGTGGGTGACAACCTATTTTTTTATTTATATTTTAACTAGAGTGCACAAAAATCGGACAATGCTGGATCGCTGGGTGGGACTGAGCGTGCTGTATTTTTTCTGTCACTGGGGAACACCTGGGGACAGAGACAGGAGACAAAGCCATATCTGATAAACCTCGTGTTCTTCATCTGACCTGAGATAGCCTGTTTTTTGGTGTCATTGATAATGTAAAACAGACAGAAAAAAACCAAGAGAAAACATAGATCACAGGATCACAGACAGGTTACAGGTGTAAGGGACCTCTGGAAGTCATCTGGTCCCACTGCCCTGCTCAGGTGGGGTCCCCTGGAGCAAGCTGTCCCCAGGATTGTGTCCAGATGACTTTTGAATAAGTTTGAGGTGGGAGACTCCATTTTGGATAACTTGTCCCACTGTTCACCATCACAGTAAAAAATCCTTTCCTGATGCTCAGACTGCATCTCCTGTATTTCAACTTGTGCCCTCTGGTCCTGTCACTGGACAGCACTGCAAAGGGCTCTGTCCCCTTTTTACCCTATAAATCAGTTATAACATTACAAGATCCCCCTGAACCTTCCCAGCACGACCCCTCTCAGCCACTCCTCCCAGCTCTGTGTCCTTTTCAAACTTGGTGAGGGTACCCTGATGAATGCAGATAACCTTTCAGGCTTTTACAGAGCATTTGGAGCATAAAAAATGTGGCCAGAGAGGATGGCCTATTTATGAATTTTGATAACATAGATTGCTTTCTCTTAAGGCTTCCCACCAACTTATTAGAACCTTTGGCTGCCAGACAAAGGGTAATTCCTGACCAGTTTTGCTAATTTTCCCACTTGCAGCAATGTCACCATCCTGCTTGACCTTTCAAATCAATTCATCTTGAGATACATTATTGACTAATTTCCTGAAATTCAGGTGAAATGTGCCCATTTTTAACCTTGTCCTTCCTTACTACAGAAATTACCTTATCCTCTGGTACTATCATTGCCATTAGTAAGCAATCAAAATTCTTCTCCAAAGGCTTTTCGATTTTATTTGCTCTTTCCACACTGATTTCAGTGATGTATTTCATCTAATCTTGGTGCTTTGTCAACTTTTTAATAGTACTGAGAGCTTTAATTGCCTTATTATCTTCTCTTCTGCAGTGAGGGCTTTTTCTTTAGCATTTCTATTCCCCTCAAGGAAAGCATGGACTCTGGAATATTACAGGTCCTCTATTTCCTGGGATGAAGAAATTGCCCAGACCCTTAAGGATATCTACTTCATCTCTCAGCAACGTTTAATCTATCATGGCCCCTCTTTATCTTCCTAATAAATTTCCTTCTCAGGCAGCAAAGACTTCATCATCCATGCTTTTCAGACACAGCAGTGTCCTGCTCCTTGGTGTCCTTTTCTTCTATTGTGCAGCCATGAAACCCAAGATCTCGGAGCTAAAAAACCAATGAGATTTTTTGGGCCAGGACTACAGACTAAGGATGGCATTCAGCTAGGAAAAAATGAACCATGCTTGTTTTTCAGCTTGTTTTTCACAGAAAAGCAGAAACCTGCCCAGCCCAGAAAGATTTGACACCACAGCAAACTGAAGTGTTTCCATGAATGGCTGGCACTGGGGTGAAGATGGTATATATCCAGGGCCTCGAGGGAGGGGGCTGGAACTAGACTTAACACATGTCAGACCAGTATGATCAAGCAATGTGAAGTCCGATTTATTAGCTAAGATGGTAGGTTATATAAACATACAAATAGTTTACAGTAACAGGTGCTTTCTGATTGGCAGGCCAAGTGAAAAGAATGTAAACAATTCCAGAGTTAAAGCGGCTATGGTGCTAATCCTATAATTACTCTATCTATAATGAAGCAGACTTTAAGAAGAAATTTCTTGCTGTGACACACGGCCCAGCTAACTACACACAGGCCTAAAATCAAGTCCTACAGCCCAGATAACTCAGAAATCACTCTACAACTCAATCATGGCCGAGGTCTTTAAGAAATTCGGTAACACTGGGGAACAGAGCAAAAAGCTGCCTCCTTTCCCAGTTCCAGACTGTTTTCCACAAAGCTTAGTTTTGAGTGCTTCATTATATCATCCTCTGAAGTAAAGGCACAAAGTGGGTTTGGATAACACAGAACAGGATGCTTAAGCACTGGCTCTCTGGATTACAGTCTTTGCTGCAGCCTCTCATTTTAGATGGCAAACAGCTCCCCTGGCTCTTCCCCTGTGCCCATTACTGGGATCAGTGGCAGGGCCCCAGCTATCACTGTCCTAATGCCTCCCAGCTGCCTGCCCTGACCTGCCTTTGCTCTTGCTTTATCAAACCTCAATGAGCTTAGTGTGTGATGGGTGATTACCCCCCAGACCAGACACAGCAAACACTGCACACAGGGAGCTGGAAGAATAACGTGCGAAATTCAGGATTAAAATCTTCTTCCATTGCAAATGGATGTTGTTTTATTTACCTGGCTTTCCTATTGTGCACTCCAGATTGTACACTTGTGTCACCTGCAGACAGATCTGCTGAACTGAGAATAAAGAGATGAATAATGTCACTGCCAGAACATAGCCATGAAAATCATAAATAAAAGAAAAAACATATTCCTGCTCAGAGGTATATTAACTGGAACTTTTGTGTTATTTATGTTTTGCCTCAGATACACACGCATACCAGGAGGAAAAAAAAATCTAGTACTTAAGAGTAAATCTACTGCACTTTGTTGTAAGCTCAGGAAAAAAGTGTGTTGATTGATTTCCTTGTCTGAGTTATTTAGAAAGAGCTGAAAGCTGGAGGGCTGTTAGATTCTGGTAAAGTGAGTACATTTCCCACTGAATAAAAACATTTAAAGGCTCTCAGTGCTTGTGCACGTATTTGTGTTCCAGCGCACGAATTAAATGTCAGCAGAGCCAGACCCTCAGCTACATTTGATGGCAGTACTGAAGTCAGCGTGGCCACATTGATTTATGCCACCTGAGGAACTGACCCAGAGTTGTTACTTTTCACTGGACATCACATAAGAGCTATAAACGGACTTCTGAGTGCACAGAAAAGAAAATGCAATATGGAAAGTGACTTGAAACCAGAAGCTCTGTCTGAAAGGGGTGCTCTGCCTTGGGGTTGCAAACACACCAACCTTTATCAGACACTTCCAGTGGTAAAGGTGTTATGTGGACATCCAATGTCCCCCTGTATTCCAAAGGGAAGCTGAAAAAGGTCCTATCACTTCAAACGCTGGGCTTGTCTCTGAAAATTGTTCTCTTACCCCTATTACAAGTGATGTCTACAATTGCAGTAGCAAGAAGTTCCATTTTCCTGACAGCAGCTTTACTGTGGATTGCAGAACAGTTTCTGTGCGTTGCCCTGCAGCTACTAAGTTACTCAACTATTTTATGGTTTTTTTCAGTAGCTTTTCTGTGCAATGGGCAACCAATACAAGTACTGTGGCAGTGAAAAGACTATGGGTTAAAACCTAAAAACACCCATGCTGTGAAGCATTTAAATTCTTAAACTAGATTTAAGGCTTATAGTTCAAATCTGGGTTGGAATGGATGTATTTATATGGATTCTAGCAGAGCCCCTGTGGCTTGTAGCTGCAGGGGGTTTGGTCCAGCTCAATTTGGTGAATCGCAAGTTTACTAGTCAAACACTGAGATTTGACTGTCTCATTTTGCAGTAGCATTAAATGATCCAAAGACAGTTGTTTGCCTTTCTGTCTCCACTAAATCTGCAAGCAGTTTAAACCTGATTTTTGACTCATAAAAAAACCTTAGTTAGATGAAAAGGCTAACCCGGACATGCTCAGGCTAAATCCAAAAGGAAATACTAAGGTGGAAGCACTGTACCTCCATTTCTGCTGAATTGTTTTACTGTTTACAAATAACCTTCTTCATAACACAGTCCTTTCTCTTTGGACTAATTCATAATTTTACAGAATAATCCAGACTGGTGGGAATCATCTTTCTCACACAGAAATAGTTATGGTGGAGAATTTTCTGGGTGTGTGCTGCTGCTTTAGAGATGACAGGCTTTGGTTATTACCCCTACACACACAAGGTGTGCTGTGCAATCTGCTCTCAGTTTTCCTTCCTCTGAGAAATAAGGAATAACAAACTTCAGTAGATATTTTCCTGAATAAACAATGATTCATGCTAAAATCAACAAAACTTTTGGGATTAATGAATAGTCCCAGAAATATCCTAGAGGTATCTGAGTATGTATAAAAAATATGACCAGCAAGCAGGGATAAAGAAAACCAAACTCAGTGAAAAATTTTCACAAACCATTATTTCATTAATAAACAAGTTGTGATCCTTATCCAGTGCAATGAGCTACTCATTCCAAACTAAAGGCAGTGCTTTTGCCACCTCATCCAGCAACTCACTCATGGCTGCTGGGAACTGATAGCTGGGAACCAATATTAGGATTTGACCCACTTTAATATGTGAAACACATCATCTCCAGGAATTATGCATGGAATTTAACTTGCTCTTTGAAAGTCACAATTGATGTCTAGTCTGCAGCTGGGAGTCAAGCTCACTGTTGTGGTGTGTGAGTGATTTAACAGATTGTTCGTGTGTGTGTGTCTTGAAATTTTGGTGAGCCCAGCTGATCCAATCAGCATGTTCAGAGGCAGCAAAGATCAACACATTATGCAACTGGAGATTCCTTATCATCCTTCATGGGAATCACTTTTAAGGCACCAAGAATTGCTGTTAAATAGAGGGTTAGTGACACTGCTGAGCAGACAGAAAACATGTTCAGATGAAAGTGTGATGAGAGGCAATGACATCCACTCAAGGCTTTGCATCTTTTCAATGTGTGTCACCATACAAAGGGCATTGCAGATGCCAGCTGATAAGGGAAGCCTGAGTAGAACTGACACAGTATTAGGGTAAAAGAACACAGGAGGGGCTGGGCTGTCATATTCTGATGAGATAAACCACCAGGGTTCCCTTTTCTCAGACACCTATTACACAAGTGCATGCCAGGCACAGCCCCACCTCCCAACATCCTGCAGACAGGATGAAGGAGGGGCAGAAAGAAAGGGGCTTGAACTTTGACATTTTCTGGGGATTTGGTTTTATGAAATACCAGGAGGAATGAAGAATTGGATGCAAAATTTTAAATTTCTGGATTAAATATTTTTGTGTGAATTTTAGCCATGATGTTTCTGAGGTATCTTTAGCTCAGGTACCAGATGTTCCTACGTGCTTTGGGATCAGTGTCCTGTTAGTCCAAACCATTCACTCAGGTTCCTTCTGTTAACATAACAATAGTCAGTAAATTCAGGGTGTAGGAACAGAGTTCATGAAAGCACAGTTTTGTTAGCTTTGTGGGTGCCTTGGTTTTGAGACAAATTAGGAGGAAATTAGTTTACTTTGGAGTCTTGAACTTAGAATGGAGAGTTCACTGCTAAAATTCAACAAATACTCAACAGTACAAGGCAGCTAAGGGGCAGGATCACAGCCAAAGCAATCTGTAAAAGCAATTTTCCAGTGAAGTATGAAGGTAGGAGAATGGGAACACCTCTCCTCCCATCTAAAAGGGGCAGAGGAGCTTCTGAAGACTCAAGTTTTGTAAGAGGCTCTGTTCGTCATTCCCATCTACAAGAAAATGTGACAGGATTTCTTACCAGGTATGGTGATTCTGTAATCACAGTTCCCAGGAAATTAATCCAATGTGTCAAATAACTTGGGAAAATATCATCTTGAGGAAAAAATGGACTAGTTCTGTTTTTCTTTGTCTCATATCTGTATGTGAGCCCAAGCTTCAAGATATGCCCCAGTGAAGACAGACAAGTAGGAAACACTGTGTTTAGCAGAGTCATCTTGAGCTGGCTGTTGTATTCTCACAGAGAGAGCAGCTCACATCACTGCTCTCTTTAAACATCCCACTTATTCAGTGCTGAATTACAGCTGGACAATTCATCCTGGCTGAACTAAATAGGATAGTTGCACACACTGCAGCCTGTCTGTCACAGGTCATCATGATGATATTAATGAGCATCTGTAAGCAAAGTACACGGGCAGGGTATGATTAGTGCAAGCAATTTAGCCACTATGCTTTTGTCAGCTGAATGCAGTTTAAATTAAACTGCAGTTGGCTGCAGCTGAAGAAGCTTTTACTTAGCTCATAATGAGCAGATTCCAGTTTTATCACAAAACCCTTTCCTCCAATAACTACTCACAAGGCGCTTGCAGAGTTGCAAAGTCTCTGTGCTTACATCCTCTATTTCTGCTCTCTTGGCTGGGGAAACTCAGCAGGTTCCAGATCAGACTTTCCCCTTTTTCCTTTCCTGAGAGTGGAATACAATTTTTGTATAAATCAGGGTTCTGTCTTTTGTACGTAGGTACTGATAGTTTGAATGGAAACATTTCACCAAATAATTTTTTTTCTCTTCTGAAGCCAAGGTGAAAGCCTGGCTTTTTAAAGCTGCAAACCTGATTACTGGAATACAATTCTCCCACAATAGTGCAAATTAGCTGTCCATTGTGCAGTTTGTGGGCAAGGGAAGACATAAGACTGTCTTAGAGCCAATCTCTAGGGATGCAGTACTCCAATTCATTCTGCTGTTTGTATCTCAGAAATCCCCCAGAGTGCAATTCAATGACCATTGAAGCCAACTGGCATTGAACTCTGTCATAAATCCAGATCTCATGATGGACAGGGTTTAAAAATCCCTTAACATGGGAAAACTGTGGATAATTCTGCTGCAGTGGCAAAAAGGTCCCACAGGAGCCAGGGCTCAGGAAGAGAGAGGTAGGAGCAAAGGGCTGGTTTTACCTCTACTTCTGGCACTGGTCAGGCTAGCACCAAGGAACAGGTATTGTTCTTGGCATCTTAAGGTATCTTAAGTCACAGTCAAGATATCTGTGGCTTAAAGATAACACTGGAAAGCCAGAGAGGGCGGGGTAGGAGCAGGGCAATAACTTAAGGATGATACAGCAGTGATGAGCTACTATGGCAAATAGAGCGTCCACTGCATCAGGACAAACCTGTGCTGAGCATAGGATTTAGCAGAAGTATGCAAAGAGCATCTGGGACCTGTGTAGGGGGTGAGCCACTTTCGTGCTCCTGGCTTTAAGTTCTGTGAGTCTGAGAGCCTTGTTACAGGCTTCAGGAGCAATAACCCTATTTTCCCAGCTTTCTGAGCAGATAGTGTTCTCATTGAATCCAAGTGTGCTGGCTTGCACAGAAGCAATGAGACAGCTGATTTCAGTTACAGGAGTATTGCCTTGAAGTGAATTTGGGGAGGTTGCTAATAGGCCTCTGGGGTGCTTGCTAGAATATCATGAGGAGTTGGAGGGTTTTTTAGAATTAAAAAAAATATGCTGGACACAGCATACATTTGAGGCGGGATGTGGATTGCATGAGGTAGTTTAAGGACTGTAGGCCAATCTTGGCTTTTTAAATTTTTTATGTTTTCTTATTTTCTTTTCCATTTCTTTGTCTTTTCTTTTTTTTTTTTTTTTTTTGACTTCTTTTAGTTTTGATCTCACACGACTTTTCCCGTTTATTTCATTTGCTGTTCCCATCCTGTTTACTTTGGTTGATGCTGATGTGGAGGGTTTACACACAGCTTACAACTGTCCTGTTTCTTGCCTTAGTATCTACTCCTGGCCATTCCTGAAGACACTATTGGACTGAGTGGATTTTTATTTTGACTTGCTATGGACATTCCTATGCTGTCATACTGTTGGCATATGCACTATGGATTTTCTGAAGTCCACAAGACGTTGAGGATTCCCATATCTCTTACCTAGAGATATACTTTGAAAACTTACTCTTTGTTACTCTGAAGACTTTCTTTCTAACATCTCTATGTTAAGCACAATAGGGAAAATATTGTCTGTGCCATTGTCACATTAAAAGTTTAATAATTTATATTCAAAATCTAAATATGTCTTGATGCCATAGTACTAAATAAGAAAGAATTAAATGCAGCCAAATATTTCCATATGGAGGACAGAGGGAAATTATGAATCTTCTCACTATGAAATTCCTTTATTCTCTGACCAGCTGGCTGGAATTTTTGGAAAGAGCAAACAGATTATTTCTGGTGTTTGACCAGCACTGCCACATATTAGAGACACTTATCATAAAGTGGGCCCAGCAGGACAGCTGCTAGAAAGCTTCCAAAATAAATGTCCCCTGGATTTCTGGCCAACAGCTCCGTTTGACCATGATCAAATCCCTTCTTATTTGACATTGCTGAGAATGTGTGCCACAAGTCTGTTTGCTTGGTATTACTGCTCTGGAATATTTATTCTCTGAGCAATAATGTTTGCTTTTACACGTGGAAACATATTAATAAGTGAAGTAGAACATAAGCTGGTTATTATGTTAGGTGCTTGCCTTGTATTGCTTGTATTCTTCTTGTATCTAAAAGTCTGAGATGTCTATTTGAGCAATGAGGGCTGTTCTTAGGTAATCAGCTACATGCTCTAAATGATTAACAGGAAGCAGCTCATGATCAGTTTGTGGAGGAAATCTAGACTGGTACTTGTGCGTATGGCAATGTATGACAGTACATTAGCAGAAATCAGGACTTGCTCTGATTGTCATTTTGAGCGCCATCTGGCTTTTAAGTGACACATTATCCCATTCTCCCTAATCTGAGAATAGCTGCTTTTGCACAGGGCTGCTCACGACAAACATCTTACACTGGGACGGGAAGGGAAGGGAAGGAAGGTTGTGGGCTTTGGTGTTCCCTCTCTTGGTAAGTACAGCTGCCCTGAGACCCCAGACCCAAAGCCCACTGTATATGGACTAGGCCACCTCCTTCCAGTGCTTAGAGAATTCAGATTTGAGAGATTGTCAGGGTAAGAAGGAATTTCATACTCATTGAAAACAATGAAACTTGTGTGGCCCTTAACCACAGTCTCACCACATCATTGTTTCAAAGCCTCGCATCACAAAATTCCTTCCCTTTTTCTTGTTCTAGCCACATAAGGAAAAGTTCGTGGGAGCACAGAGTTGCGAAGTGCAAAGAGAAAATAGAGTTTGCCATCCCAAAATATAACACAATGTAGAATCCTTGCTCAGAAAAAGATCAAACTCTTAAGTAAATTCAACAGCAGGTCCACACAGCAGCCAACATCAGCATATTGTTACAGAGGTGAAAGCTTCCTAATAGTAGCCAAAATAAAATTGTTCATGGTTAATTGGTCTTGAGTTAGCTTTGTCCTTTAGCTAAAATCACCATTTCCTCTGGAATTTGCATCACCATGCTACTGGCCTCAGTATCTCTCTGACTGTGAATTTACTCCCTTTACTATTCTGTTTTTGTCGCTATAACTGTAAGAAAATAACACAGACTCCAAGGCTGGGTTTTCAGTAAAATCTACTTTATTACAAATTCTTCTCCTTTTATACACTACTCTGATCCAGCTGGATGGGATTGATTAACTAATCAATGCATTCTACCTGTTTGGCCGGCCAGCTCAACACCCTTCAGTAAACTATCTTAGAAAGAAAAGAAAAAAATGGAAAGAAGGAAAAAACAGCATGTGCGGATTGCTTTAATAACAAGTTATCATTATTTTGGCTAGGACTGCTTAGAGTCTCAAGCCAACCCTGAGAAAACGTAGTTTTCTCACTCTTTGACCAAGGTTGTGGAGACCACATGTTTTCATTTATATAAATTTGCAAAATGAGGAGTAAGACTTTCAATCTCCTCTCATAAAAAATATTCTTCTTTATCTGACCCAATCAGTGCATCCACTCCTTAAATCCAGTCTTCAGACTGAGTTCTTGTCAGTGCCTTGCACAATGGCACTACTACTTCCTCCTTAATGTTGGGAATATCTTAACAGATACCATCTATTATTTCAGCTGCTCTTCTTGCTCAGTTCACAATGTATTAATGACTCATTGAAGAATGTTTTTTTCTTCTGAAATCCCTGAGCATTTTCCTCTTTGCTGTGTCCAGCTCATGAACTCTCTAATCAGGTCTCTCATCAGTCTCCATGTGCATGACATGCACCTTGGCTATGAAACCACATTACATTTCTAGCATTTTTCATAGTACTACAATTCTTTCTTTGTTTTCCAATGTCTTAGTGACAACTCTCAACCCTGTGTCATCAGCAAAGTTTCACAATTTTAGAGCCAGACCACCCAGTGAAAAGTGGTTCCAAGACTTATCCTTCTGGAGATTCACTAAAAACTTCCTCTAATCCATTGCCATATCCCCTTCAGTCAGTTCCTCACTAATTAAATGATTTGCTTTCATCTCCGGCTTGCTCAGTTTAACTATTAATTTCCCAGGTACTGAGCTGGGGGGACATTTCATCCTAAGGAAAAATAACTGTCTTACTGAGTGAGAAGTCTGGATTGGATATAACTAACTTGCAATAAAACCTTTTCTGTGTTTTGTTTTGTTTTTTCTTCCCTTCAGAATTCATTCTTAAGCGTTTCACAAACTAGATCAGAATGTGTGACCTCTCAGTACTAGATTTTCATTCCTCATTTAATTTATATATATATATTTTTCATTTATATATGGAGATTCTCAATCATAAAGAGGCATTAGCTATAGGTTTTGATATTCTCAAAATTTCATAGTCCAGTTCTTTGAACTCCAGCACGAGAGAGCACTCAACTCACCCAAATTACATCTCCAGACATTGTCATTTCCTTTAGCTCAGCCCCACCTCTTTAGAACATCCGTAACTTCACTAGGTAAAATCACAAAACTGGAAGGGAAGGTTCATCACCTAATGCCCTGAGCAAATCAACCATAGTTGCAGCATTTTTAACTCTTGATTGCCCAACTTAACCTATAAACATTATTTTGGAGGTTTGATAACATTACCATATTTGAGAGTTTGCTTGTCCTTACCATTAAAATTTCCCTTGTGTCTAACAGGAAGTTTCATCTAAAATTTAGACTCATTAGTTCTGGTTCCAGGAATCATGAACATGGAAAGCAGACCATATTTTATTATATCTCTGTCTCTGGCAGCCTTTAGTCTTCTCAAGTGCTGAAGTCCTTCTTCAGTAACACAAAGAGCCCCAGTTCTTTGCTCACACACAACTGGTTGTGTTAGTGCAGGTTGTGACCACTCTTGCTGCTGTTTTTTGGACAGTATCTTTATCAGTGCACTGTGCTCTAATAAAACAAAAGTCTCACAGAACCTTTCTTAGTTCTGAGTCAGATACATGAATTACTTGATGTGCTTTCTCGCAGCACTCCTGTCTGAACTAGAAATTACATCACTGGCTCATGGCCACCTTTGATCTGTTATAACCCCAAGGTCTGGGTGCATAAAATTATTGTCAAGCCCATTTCTGCCCTGTTCAAATAGGTGCATTTGGTCATTCCTGTCCAAATATTATTTACTTTGCTTCTTCTCCCTAACAAACTTCATTCTATTTATCTTCCTGCTAATTTTCAGAATGTCTCTTCAACAGACAAGTTCATTTTGAATTTTCAATGAGCCTGTAGTCCCTTCTTGCTCTATATCCTCTGCAAATTTAATAAACATACTTCCTATTCCATCATCCCTGTTAATGAAAATATTGAATAAATGCAGAGTTAGGACAGACTCCTGCAGAATGTCACTCAATACATCCTTCCATTTGGATAATGAAGCATTGATAAGTACTTGGTATGCATTGATTTCCAATCACTTTTTCACCCCTCTCATACCAATTTCATTAAGAGAGTATTTGCCTAGCTTGCTAATGAGAATGTCATGTGAGATAGTGTCAAAAGCCTTATTCAGGTCAGATATGCCTGTTGCTTCTCCCTCACTCACACAATCCTTGATCTGGTCAAAGAAAGTTGGAGAGATGTGACATAGCTGGCTCATGACAAATCTATAGCATGTGCTGTGCATCCACTCTTATCTTCCAGGGGACAGCTTTTTCCAGGCTTTTGCTAGGAATCAAAATGAAGATTGGTGGCCTAGCTCCTTCACAGGATTTCTGGCTTTTTCTTCCTTAATAACCTGAAATCCCCTGGCTCCACTTCCTTTTACACACTCGAACGTGGCTGTTAGTGCTTTGTGCATTCAGTGTACCTTTTATTGCCTACTTTCTCTTTTGTTTTATCACATCTTTGAAAAGATAAGGCAGTGTGTTTATTAGTCGCAAAGCTCCTTCTTGTATTTTCTCTCTGCCATGGAAAATATTTCAATATTTTTTTTAATTAGCTCTCTATTTTCCTTTCTTTTCTGTTCTATGAGGTTTCACTGCCTCTGGCTTTATAGAGGAAATGGAGGGTGACAGGAAATGTGGAGCAGGGGTCAGGTTCTCCCACACAGTGGTTTTACTTTGCTCCTGGAAGCATCCACCATGCATGGGACTGACCTGCTTATCTTCAGAGCAGAGAATGTGCTCTTCTGGCACTGCTTATATGTCCCTAAAACATACTGCAAAACAACTGCACATAACTGCAGGGCATTTTTCCCTGTTAAAGTTTTTGCAGTCTTCTGAACTCTAGGAGCCTGCAGAAATTCTGGTTGTCAGCCCAGAGACCACTTTCATAGTTTTCTGCTCTATTAAGCAAATCTATCCACATTTGTTGTATTTTAGAGTGTTTAGACTCCCCCAACGTGGTTTATTACACCATTGAAATACTCTCATTCATTTTTAAAGGTCAGACAAAATCAATCAAAACAAATCAATTTACATTTTTAAAATCGTGTTAATGTGACACGGTTATGGTAACAGAGATTGAGGAAGCCTTGGTTTCACAGGTAAATTAAAACAGATCTAGCAAAATAAATGAACTGCTGCTATTGTGAAGACTAAGAACAGAAGTGATTCATCAAGTGAAGGAAAAGGGATTTGGCACTGGGTCTGAATGTGATGTAACTCTAGGGGGTGATGCTGATTTTAAACCAAATGAGAACTGGTCCAGAATCATTAATTGAACAGCATAATTAGTTTCTGTGGGCATATCTTTTAGATTTTTTCCCCTAACCACTCCCTAGCAGTGTTATTGACAGTATATACATCTCCCAGCTGAAGCTTATCTTCATATTAAACATCCAGTGTGAAAAATGGCTGAACATATTCGTGAACTTTATTGTGTCCAAGTGACATTTGCTAAATTTCAAATCATTACAATGCCTGACAATCTTGGTCACTAATTCGTGTTTAAAATTCAGAAGTTCAGAGAATATTACAAGCCATGCTAGCAGCCTTGCACAGCTCTTGCCTGAGAAGAGCAGATTGGAGGCTGAACACAGGGAAGAGAAATCATCTCTCAGTTGAACTTTTCTGCTCTTTCCAATTTCTAAGGAAACTTGGGTGAGGCAGCTCAACATTTCCATGGCATCTCAAAAATGTAAGGTCTTCCTGCAGTTTTTTCCTGCTTCTTTCCCTGTCTACTTAAGAGGCTAAGCAAGCCACTAATTGCTGAGGTTTGACAAATTCCAGTCAATTCCTTTGGCCAGAATTTTGGGCACAAGTGGCAATCTGGGCATTTACCTTTCAACACGTGTCAGTGTCTTTATGACTTACTTTTTTTGAATCACTATCTAATCACACTCAGTCCTGTTCATAATACTAGAGGATGTGAATGGGGTTTTTTTCACACTCCCTCCAATATCAGACCTCCCTTTTCTCTTTTCAAAGGAAATTAACTCTATTTCGTGCAGAAGTTAGAGACAAAACCAAAAAAAACCAAAACCCCCCAATTTTTTTTTTTCTTTTATATTTCCAAATTCCAGCTGGATGAGTTTCAGCTGAAGTATCCAAGGGGAGAGTAGTGGCACCAGTCTGGAGCAGGATTCAGCTCAGCAGCTGAGGACAGCAGCCCATTAACGCAAGGACAGGGCTGAACAAACTGCTTGGAACAAAATATCCTGGATCCTTCTGTTCATTTTTAGAAGCCAAAGCAACTTCAGCACTTTAAGGAACTGTTGGAAAGTTCAGGAAAACATACTTCTTTACTTACTGCTTTTTACATTTGCAAGATCTGCTTAGGACTGGAACCAGAAATGCCGATGTTTTGATAAAAAAATTGCTTTAAATTTTGGTTAGGATTAACAGGTTTGCCACGAGTCTCATTAACAGGCCTTGCTTTTGTCATTTTTACAGCCCAGTTGCAGTGGCTTCAGAACCTTGGATACAACTCACCTTCTGAACTTGCAGATGCTTTTCCTCACCAAGTCCTTATCTTTAAAATTGCTCGTTAATCAAGACCTCCTTAAATTCTTCAGCAGATAATAATCAATAGCAGCCTTAGTAAAATTTAACTGCCTAAAGGTTTTGGCAGTAGAAAATATTCTATTTACTTCTTAAAGTGAGCATTTCTGAGTTAAAAATCCTTATCAGCATAAAGAGTGAAAAAAAAATGCATCTTGGAACTAAATTAATAGTAAATTATGTATATTTGCTCTGGTGACAGCTTGGAAAGCTTTGTGAGCAGCAGGGCTGCATGGCGAAGGCAGAACCATTTCTCAGAAGAAAAAAGCCCAAAACCTTCTGCTGTGTCTCAGGAGGAAGGAAAGCCCAGTGGATACGGCACTGGATGGGGTGTCCTGAGACCAGGTCTTCCTGCCTGACCTTTTGGCTGCTCACTTCATCTCCCCATGATGCAATTAATAGGCCATCACTGGGAATAGCAGTCCTCCTATCTCTTGCTCTCTCATCACATCTGTCACCTTTGTTTTACTCTTTGGGCGACAAACTTTCTCTCTGGCAATGCCCTTTTACAATCTCCTTTTACAATCCTCCAAGCCTTGATCCAGGCTGCTTTAAAAAACAGATAAGACTGTTGGTTCTGAGCAGTGGAGATGAAGGTCTGCCTCAGGAAGTTGGGCATCTGGACAACCTGTGCAGTGATTTCTTGGCAGTGCAGTGATTTTGTGGCCACAGCAGAGGAAAAATCAGGGGAACAAGGTGAAACTGTGGGTAAGGAGGGGGGGATGCAGCTTCTCTTCACCCTCTTTGTTTAGCTCTAGTTTTTTACCTCTTTTGGTACAAAGTACACGGTCCCTTTATGCTGGGCATTACATTGTCTATACCATGAGCTGGTTGTGACTGAAAATTTCCAACCATTTGTTGTTTTCAGAAGTCTGCAGCTCCCTTTGCTAGTGGAAAGAAAACGGACCCCTGATGTTGCTCTAATGGGTGGGGTTTTCCCCTCTCCTTTCTGTCTTCAACCATCCTAAAATAGCCATCTCAGTTTTGGTCATCAGTTCTTCAAGGGGAAATTATGCTAGGGAATGGAAAACTTTTTTTTGCGCCAAGTTTTAGCAATTATCGTGTCAGGTTCCAAATCTCTGCAAAATGGGGTTTCCTAGTGGAAACTGACCCTTCTCTCACCCAGATAACACTGCCACTGTAGCTAATATCATGTGTCTCGTGATACTGACTGTCAGCTTAAATTGATTAGCCAGGATGTTCCCCCCACACCCTGCTGTAAGATGTCACTGCTCATATTTATAACTGGCCTCTATCTGCATACCTAACAGTCTGTGTGTGCAAAACCTTGTCCTCATTCTCTCCAGAAATGTTTATCAAAAAGAAAACACGATGTTGAAGATTTCTTTGCCCCTCCCATCGTTTATGATATGAAAGAAATTTATTGATATCATGAAATAATTTGTATATTTGAAAATTAGTTGTAGGTTTCTGAACTTCACCTCAGGTCCACACTGCCACATTACATAAGTATTTATTTATGACCTGTGTAGATTTAATAAAAATGACACAAAAACTTGGCTGTATTCAAGTGTCAATTGGTACTTAACACCCAGGCTTACATTTATCGTAAAGGTTGTTTTCTTGAATGCTAGATAGATTAAATATTGAAATCCTTCGTTCCAGGAATTGCATTTTTTATGGTTCCTGGAGATGACTCCCTGAGGACCCAGAGCATGATGGCATACTTTGGTAAGGAAATAAAAGCCCAGATACTTAATAAGCAGTCTGTCCCTTCATATTTTAAGATATCTAAACAGTATTTGCATTTCCCAGACTAGTACAACTTCTGACAAAATCTCAAGCCATCAGGTAAATAAGAGAAGTGAATGTTCCCTTACTTCATGAGAAAGGTGTTTTTTGATGTTTAAAGCACCATATTCCATTTCATTATGGCAATGCTGAGCAGACTTAATGAATGTTTTACTTTGATCCTTGAGATTTGATGTCAGGAATATCAGATCTCGGGAAAAGCAGTAGGATTTGGATCTGTATTCATCACGTGTTTGTAAAAGGAATGGAGGATGAATAGCTGTGCCTTTGAAGGAGAGGAGCTGAAGAAGAAAAAGATGCATATTTTAAGTAGCAGCCCTTTGGTAAAACATGAGCACACGTTAATGGAACAGACACAGCCATTGCAGCTGCCATGTTCCACCAGGCAGCTCAGCAGATGGATCTGCAGCGACTTGGATCAGCCTTCAGAAACAAAATCGACCTCAGCTCCAATGCACAAACTTTCTGCCTCTCAGAGGCTCCCCTTTCCAGGCAGTGTGTTTTCCTGCTTGAAGAGGTTTAAGTCACAGGGAAGATATTTTTCCTGCTTTGGAAAGTCGCTCATTCTGCAGTGAAGTATTTTTAATATTTTGACAAAGAAACTGGATGGTTCAACACAGGAGATCTTTTCCTGTTCTTTCATTGGAGTGTGCAGCTGAATGAATGGAGTGGGGTGGACTATGAAAGGACACTGAGTGTCCCTGTCATAATCTTCTCTGCTGATTTATTTTCAAGAAAAGTCTAAAATTTTCAGTCCTTTCAGATGTGGTGCATTGTCTCACAAGTAACTTGATAATTAGAATTGCTTAGATGGTTTTATCTTTTGTGCCTTGTCAAATCAAATTACTTACAGTTTATATACATGTATGGAAAAATATTTTTAAAATTTTAGTGCTAGAGAGCAAGTAGGTCTTATTAAAAATTGAAATAATTTATTGTATTTCATGATAAAACTGTAATGCCCAGGAAATTGAACCTTTATGAATTTTATTATTTTAGTATCTTTTCATCTTGATTGCTGAAATAGTCTAGCTTCACAAAAATCTCCTCAACAAAAAAAAAAGTCAGCCCTTAAATTACTGTTAGCAGTGTACACAGAATTTAATAGGAAGATCTCAAAAGCAAGCAGACACTGAAGCTGATAATAGCAGTTAATTACTTAGAATGGAATAAAATATATCCCTATTGTGAAGAGGATCACTTTTGGAACATGGACAAGCAACAATTGTGGGAAAATGATGTTTTTTCTCGGGGTTGCATTTGCCATCTTTGGGTACTTTGCTACCACATTTATATGTCCCCCCAGCTGGGGTCATTGGGGGTTTTTTTCAATACTTCTATTTTTATCTCACTTAGGATGGGGGGAGAAAATGGGGCAATGCCTTCCTTATCAGGTTCTTATCTTCAAGAATGACCCATCAGATTTTTTTTTTTACAGTCCTAGAGAAAAGAAGAGATATGCAAACAAATATATATTGATCCATGTGTGGAAGATTATTCAGCTGTGATCACAGCAAAACCTGGAAAAGGTTGAGTCAGTGCTGCTTGCTGGAGGTATGTTTCCATAATAGGACATGCCATAATATTTGTGCTCCATCCATCTGGCCCATTGGAGAATAGTATTTTATGTAATTATTGAATACATTTTAAAAGATAAAACATGTAAATGAACCTGAATGGTAGTAATAGATGATTTTAATTATCCAGACATAGACAAGATTGCATTAAGTAGAGGAAATATATTTCTAAATCTGGAATGAGAGTGCTTTCTAATTCAATCTGAGCATCAGCTGACAGCCAAAGAAACAAGGCTGGGTTTGACTGTAACTTGGAAAGAAGGGAGACAAAATAATGTTAGAGGACAATTTGGGCTTCAGTATATTAGTTGGGGTCACAAATACGCTGCAGAAGGAATTAAAATGACAGTCAAAGCTATGAAGGAAAGCAAAAAAGAGGACCCTAACCATCAGGTTCAAAATAGCAAACTGGGATACCATGTAAAGCAAATTAAATAAAGCATTAAAGAGAAAGGTGATAGAAAACAAGAAGGCTAAAATGAACACAGAATATTTTGTGATAAACACCCTTGACAAATGGCTTATCTTACATCTGGTTGTATTCTCATTTGTCAGAGGCTGGGCAAATAACCCCTTCTTCAAATGTAAGATGAAACTCCTCTGTGCTGCTTAAAACTCATAGATCTACAGGCCACTGAAGGCAGAAGAAAATCCACAACGGTTTGTGACACTCTATAAAGACTGGCCTCCTTCTACCCCTTTTGTTTGCAGTGAGATTCATACTTGGAGAAGTTCTTCAGATTCCCTCTCAGTGTTTGGTTCTAATTTATTTAATTTCCTGTGCCTGCTCCTTTTCCCTTGTTCGTGTTCACATTTCAGCAGTGCAGGTGCTACAGAAGAATAACAACACAAAACCCATGAACTATTGGTGGACACTGGAGCCAGACCTGGAAGGGATCATGTAGGATGCCAAATCAAATCTTTACTAGGACTGCTAACATGAACACACAAAACAAAAAAGCCAAGGGAATTAAGGGTAACACCCTTATTTCTGTGTCCTAAGAAAGCTGAAGAAAACACCAAGGTAATGAGGCTATCCAGCTATTAAAAAGCATGGCTGGGAAAATAATCTTTCTAACAATCTGAATAGTTTCTTCCCTTCAGCACTGACAAAAGGACCTCAAGGTCAAATTTATGTGCATAGGATATATTTTCCCTGGGGGGCAAATGAAACGTTAAAAGACTCCATGATTGTACCAGAGAAGATAGGCAATTAGAAGCATTAAAAGTTGACAGGCAGCAGGTTTTTATCAATTATATCTCAGAATTCAACAAGAAGCAGCGATGGAGATAACAAAGACCTTTTGCTGCTGAGTTTTGATAGGCCACCACAAACAAGAACAGAGGGTAAGAACAGCAAAAGGCAGGGTTAAATGCAACAACACTGTATAAAAATTGACTGGGGGAAAGAAAGAAGCCAGGTCTGTGTTTGGCTTGAGCAGGAGGTGTAGAAAGTGCTGCTTATGGATTTTCAAAAGCAGCAAAGAATCTGGTGGTCTTGAGTCTGTAAAGGGAAGATTAAAGTGTCAAAAGAAAGAGGGAAACACAGGATCTGGGGAAGTAGTGAAGAGGAATCAGGCCAATGACAGCTAAAGTTTTCCTGTCCTCCCCATTCTGCTCAGTCCCTGGACATCCTGCCTCTGAATGGGAATCCCAGCAGAAGGATGGCTTTCCCAAAGCACAGCCTGCAATTCAGAAATGGCCCTTACAGAAGTAACAAAACTAATCTCTGACCTCTTCTTGCCACTGCTGTCCATGGCTCCTGTGCTGTGCTCATCCTCTCCGCTCCTGAAGCCCCCTAATCAAAAAGGGAAATTAACCACAGGCCATTTCAGCTGGCCTTACTGCTGGATACTTGCACAGCTTCCATGTCTGAAAGTACATAACACCCTCAGAATCCTGGGGGGCATTGAGTTAGAGGAGAGAGGGTTTTGTTCCCCTGGGAGACCAGGGAAAGGCTCTGCCAGCATTTCCCGGTACTGCCTCGGTTTGAGAGTTGTCTGGAAGAATGACAGCTTTGGTAAGAGCAGAAGATTGAATTGATGCAATTAAACATGCTGTCATAGGTGATCTTATGGAGAGGAATCATCTCTTTCCCAGCATTAATTACAAATAGACCAGGGGATCATGGCCACTCCTTTAGGTCTCTTTCTACTGTAGTGTTTGATGCCTTTACCCTTCCTTTATCTTCCACTTTCAAAAATCCCATTTTTGCTGTGCTATGGCAGCACAAAAAGACTCTGCCTAGACAGCAGGTTCTGTAAAAGAAACAGGGAGCAAATCTGTTGTCTTGCAGGCTGGGTGGAAAAAAAGGGGAGGGAATGGGTCCTTGAGCATAAACCAGGGACATGTGAGGCACAGAGAGGAAGTGATTTGCACATTTTGTGGAGGGAGTTAATAAAGGAGAGTCAGATTGTGTAGGGGTGGGCAGAAGAGCTAATTTCAATGCCTTATTCAGCAATGGGCTTCAGGCTTATCCAGAACCTCCATGAATAACTAACACAAATACTGTAATAAATAACAATGACAAATAAAGCTATGCAGCGATTTATGGAGATATTTTTCCCATTTGCATTTTGATGTCTTTTAGAAAGTGATTATTTTTTATTAAAGGAAAAAAAAATGTAAGAAAATTCTAAAGTGCATTTTGTTTATTTGGAGTCCAAAAAAAAAAAAGCTATTAGCAAGAGCTGAGTAGTTAAACTGCTCTTAAGCCAAGAGAATCCTTCATTCTAGGCCTACCTGAAGAACTTACTTTGTGACCTTGTATATGTTATCTGATTTCCTCACAGCTCCATCAACCCTGGGGAAAAATAGGAAAAAAAATCAGGATCTCATTTAGAATCAGGTTTCACATCTGATCTGTTTTCCCTTCAAAAGTGAACTGTGGAAATAAGAAAGATGGCTATTGTTTAAATACTCAGAAAAACATGGAAAAAGATGAAATGAGGGAAATGGCTGCATTTTATAACCCACTTTGACAATGAGCCAAGAGTAAACAAACCCCAGGTACCCAGCAAGAGTGAGCACAGCCATTATGAGCTTCAACAATGGGCACAGTTTTGCTCATTGCTACCCTTGTGTAAGTCTGGTTTACACTAGGTTTTCACAGCAATAGTCCTGGGCAGAGACAAACCAAAGATCTCAAAAATGTGAGGCAACACAGCCTGGCTGCAAGGTGCTGAAAATCCAACTACTTGAGCTGGATAGCTGGATTCCAGGTTCTGCACTTGGTGTACTTTGTTAGGAGAAATTTTTTTTTTTTTTTTNCTTTTTTTTTTTTTTTTTTAGGAAAAACATTTATACATTTGTAGTGCTTACTTTAATGAAGTAAGCCCTGGGAACCTGCTCAGAAGTTTTGCATATAGTACACAGCAAGACCAGATAAAACCACTCTAATTTGCTTTATTTTATGGACAAGTTATTATTTTATGCTTTGGTCAGTCTAAACTATAGCTGAAAAATACTGTAAATAGAACCACTTGAAAATGCTGTAGAATTCTCTGACAAACAATAGATTCACCTGTGAATTTGAGGAAGATATTTTGATTATTTCTATATTACAAAAGCATCGGGTCTTAAAACACACTTTATTTGAGCTTAAGAAGCAGGGCAAAATCCAAGCTAAATTCTCACAATTTTACTATTGTGTTCACCCAAGGAATGTTTTCTTAATGCAAAATTAAATCTATTTGTTAATCATCAGCTAAAAGGAAAACAATTCTTTACATATTTTTTGCCTTACTTACATGGTTACATAATTGATCTGGTGACAGCAACACAGCTATTGCCCACCATTTTGTTTCTAAATTTCATCAAAACCAGAAATATTTTTTTTCCAGAATTGCAGTTTTGTGTCAGGAGCAACCTCTCTAAGAGCAGCAATAAGTGCATGAACTTTCCACTGCTGAGTGTCAGCCCTCAACACAAAAAAGCAGATCAAACTTTGGTTCTGTCAGGTGACATTTCCCATCCTTTGTTATATCTGACAGTGGGAAAGTCTCTTGGTTTGAGACTTGGTAATGCTCAAGGAAATAGGGCCAAGCAAGATTTTCTAGACTGATTGATTCTGCAGCTTCACTGTTAAATGCTTTCCAGGGTTACTCTTAGGTGATAGTCAATGTGGATAGTTTATTTATTTTTATGTTTGACTTGTTCAGAATTTAGTGAACTGAGAAACATCCAGTGAAATTTAATATCACCATAACTATACCTTGGCTGAAATTCCACAGTTCTCAGAATTTATTCTGGACAGGAGGATTTATAATTTTCCATTTAATACTCAGAATGATCTTTGAGAATTCACTGAAATGCTCAGAGAATCTGGCCTGAATTTTGAAATTGAATAAAAAATCCCAAATTATATTCCTCATAATACGAAACAGCATTCAGCAAAGTTTTTGCTAAACATATGCAAAAAATTAATAACTGCTCCTTTTATTTATATATCCTGCTTTGTTTGTCTCACTTTGCCTGCATATGATGTTATGTCACTGTGGATACTGCTGCTTCCTAGGCTACTGCTTTTATTTCCTGAGAAGACGTATGGCCAGCTCAACTTGAGGTGCAGAAGAGCCTTGCTTGTGGATTCTGGCTCAACCCTTTCTTCTTCCTGCTACATTTGCCAAGAATTGCACAGGCAGAAACCCCACTCACACTGTCAACAGGGACAATCCTGTGGCAACTGCAGAGGAGGAAAAAAGCTGCCTGCTTTTCTTTGCATCTATTTGTCAAGTAGAAATATCAGAGAATGTTTCCTTCCTGACCCTAGTATTCAGTGCTTTGGTGCTATTGTTCACAGCCAAAAAAAGATGCAGGGGCTTGGCACGGGCGTGTAGAATGCGTGGCTGAGGAGACCGTGAGACCTCCTGCTGCCACTGAACCCTCTCAAAGGGAGGGTGATGGACCCAGACCCCAGCAAGGCTGAGCCTGGCTCTCTGGAGCTGGGTACAGGACTATTAGCTGAGGCCAAGCTGGATGGGAGCCTTGGGCAACCTGATCTCGTGGGTGGCAACCCTGCCCATGGTGGTGTGGTTGAAATGAGGTGATTTTTATGGTCCCTTCCACACCACGACATTTTTGATTACATGATCTTGTGATACCACCCCAGCATCACTGGATATGAAGAACATAAGATCCATGATGTCATCACAGCACTAATTTATTACTCTTTGCCAACACCAGACCCAGTTTTCGGGGTACAGTTGCAGCCTACTCTGTGCCATTGTTAATGGCTCTGTTTCAATGCCATCAAAATGCTCAAGCCATGGACAATGCCACAGCCTCACCTCCTAGCAGGCTGTGCTGAGGTGTGCACAGCCATCCTCCACAGTGTGGCAGGACAAGTCAGTCACATATACGTGTATTTATGCAACCATTTCCAGGCATCACCTGTCTCTCCATTTCAGATGGAAAACCAAGAGTCCTGACAGCCCAAGATACCAGATTTTGAAATTTCAGTCTTTGTAATGCCCATAGTTTGGATTTAAATTCTATGTCAAGGACTCTTGAAAATGGATGACTCAATATCCCCTTCATGACCTTTATTATTCAGGATTTAGCTGGAAACATGCTGGTGCTGTGCATTATTCTGTCATCATGTAGTTGCTTGTTGTACCAGCCTGTGGTCTGTGATTCCCCAGAAACCTTAGGAGCTTACTTAGACATGGGAATAAACTGCACAGTCCTCCAGTGGCAAATGTGAAATGGTGCTCAGATGCTCCTGCCTGGGATCTCCTCGTTCCTGGAGAGCCACAGCCCAGCTGGAGCAGAGCCTGGGGCTGAAGGCTGCTCCTCTAGGTACAGAATTTTACATTGCTTCAGAGGCCGTGGTTGCTGTTTCTGCAGAAATGTAGCCACATCCACTAAAACAAAACAAATCAAAACAAAACAATAAACAAGAAAAGGAGGCAAGTCTAATAATAAATCAAACCAAACAAATATGCTGGGAGCAACACTGTTTCCTATGGTGATCAGCCTGTCAGTGAACCACAGAAAACTCCCAGTGAGCAGCTCCACACCGAGATGCTGCAAACCTCCTGCCCCAGCCCCAGCTCACTCAGCAGCTCCCCAGCAGGAACAGCACACAGCTGTGTGCTTACAACCTGACCCCCCAGCACAGGTCCTCCTGCTGCTGCTCCTGCCACAAATCTGAAACGCTGAGCCTTGCTTAAAAAATGCATATAAATCAGCCTGAAGTCCTCTGAGCTTCAGACCACAGCCCATTACAGGCTGAAAGACTGGAGAAAGACATAAAATATGGGTTTGTTTGCCCATATCAATTGCCTTTTTATCTCCTGTCTTCTAGGCACAAAGGAATTTGAAGTGAGGAGATGTCAGGTTTGGTTTGTATGTTCACAGTTTCATTGTAATAAATTATGTCTTTGACACATTTTTGTAAAGAAAGGAAGAAAAGAAAAAAACCTTGCCCAAACCCTTGTAATCTCAGGTACAGAGCGATCACATTCAGGCTGGTGATGATTTTTGACATTGAGAGAAATAAAGTAACCCAAGAGTGTGAAATGAGACATCAGAAGGCAGGCTTCAGAGGCCCCGTGCTGTGCCGTGCTGCTCTGCCCCAAGCTGAAGGGCTCTGTCCAACTCTGCCCTGCCTGGGAACCAGCAGCCACACCTGGGGAGAGGGATGCAGAGGCTGGAGCTCGCAGGAGCTTATGGACACAGCTGAAGCACTCACAGCTCCTGCCTTGGCCGTGGTGGCAGAGATGCTGTGGGGCACGATAAATGCAGAGAGAGAGTTAAAGTGTCCACTGCCACATGAGCATGAAATCGTTGGCTTTGCTGGCTTGCATAAATTGCAATTGCAATTTATGAACTGAGACAAGGCAGCAGGAAAGCTGTGCAGGCACGGAAGTGCTGCTCTGGTGCCTGCCCTGCTGCTCGTTCCTTGTGCAGCCATGAGAGGCAAAGGGACTCTCTGCCTCTGCCCCTCCAGATGAGTCTGTCAGTGCTGCTCTCGCCGGGAGATTAATTAAAGTTTGTAAAGCACTTGGCTGTACTCAGATGAAACATCACAAGATATTTAATCCTTTGATAATATTTATTTGGCTGATGCCTGCACTAGAAGGGGAAGGAAAACCAGGGCACATGTCTGTTTAAAAACATCCTTTCTCATTAAAAAGAGCCTAGCTAAATTAAAAGGTTTGTGGAATGTGTTTCCTGTCAAACCTCGAGCCTGGGGGGAAAAGTACAGGAGAAGCATTTGTGGCTGCAGTTGATGTGTCCATCTGAGCACAACTGCAGGGCCTTGTGTGACTTGTGAGATTGAGGGCTGACTTATTCCATTGTCCTGTAATATTTCATGCTCTTAATTCCTGCATTACTATCTCATTCAGTACAGCTACAGCAGGTATTAATTGCCTATCCAGACAAAACTTGTTTAAGCTTTTTTTGCTTTAATTTTTCAAACTTGAGTAGAAGCTGGCTTTATTCAGTTCTTCAAGGCCCAGATGGAATCTTTTCTGAAAGCCTTGGTAAAAACTGGTGTGTATTTTGTTTCATTATCTAAAAATCTTTAATTTTTCAAAACTGACACAAAATACATAGTTATTCCTCACACTCCATTAATTTTAATTTGTTTTGATCCCATATTTGCTGTTTCAAGAATCCTCCCAATCTAACTTGAAGATTCAAAGCCATGCAAACAGGGTATGGTACAAACTTCACATCTGTATGGTGTTACACTTGGCAAGAGAGATAGGAGCGCTCATTTACTGGAGCTCAGCATGGGGTGAGAGTTCAGAGGTTATCATTCCTGGTGGCTTACAACTTTACAGATGTTTTCCCTTTATGAACAGCAGAACCACTTGTCAGTCACAGCCCAAACCTAAAAACCAGACACTTTTACCTTCTTTTCATAATTTTTTCCATGTTTTGCAGCCTTTTTTTAGGGTTCAGTAGTAGGGAAATGATTATAGATTAACAGTTGCAGAAGATTAGTTAACATTTTAAATGTGTAGGGAATATGGCAAACTAAAATAGTGAAAAATAAAATCATAGTCAAAACACATGTGAAACCTAATCTGCAATAATCTTGAATTAATATTAAAGCCTATATCACATTTTTCCAGTCTTGCCACAGTGGGAATACTGAATGCACACATGTAATACACATTTCTATAGAATTGATCATCTAGATGATATATTGCAGTAAAACCTAAATTTGGCTGGATCTGATTTAGGCACATGTCTCATTAGAATTGTGACCTTTAGTGTAGTCTTGGCTTGGATTCTCTAGTCATTTACAAAACACCTGAAGAACAACACCTGGGTAGTTAAAAATGCCATTTGACAGAGGGAAACTATAACCAAAGCATAGGTGATTGACCAAAATCTGATAGGGTCCCTATGAGAGAATAAAGAAATTAACCTGTCCAAGTTGGCCCAATATAATTTTTTCCTCCATGCAGTGAATGACACTTCAAGTTTGTATTACAAATCCAGTCTCAATCTAAAGAACCATAGAATCCTAGAATTATAAAGGTTGGAAAAACATCTAAGATAATCCAGTGTTTTCAGGTAATTGTAGACTAAACAGCCCCAGCTCCCTCAGCTGCTCCTCATAAGATTTGTGCTCCAGAACCTTCACCAGCTTCTGCAGTAATTTTCATGCAACAGATGAAAACTTGCCTTAAGCTTTGCAAACTTCTGTTTAATTCAGTTGTGGTCACTGGGAAATTTGCAGGTGTTCGGAAAAATATCAAGATTGTTTCAGATGGCAATGAGCAGGTCACAAAAAACCAAGTGATTTAAAGGGGAAATCCTCCTCTGGCTAATCTTACCCTTCAGCAGCTAGCTATGTATGAACTCCCTGTCACCTGGAGCACAAGCCAGATCACTGGTGTGAATTTTACACAAAGTGGATATTATTTTGAAGAGCAACTGATGTGGAAATCACACAGGACCAGTTACCACACCTTAGATAAGGGGAAATAAATCACAGAACACTATCTGATCATTCCTTAGTTAATATTAAATTTACCTCTTCCGTTTTATAGTTTCATAGTCATCTCTTCTTTATTTTTTTTGTAACCCTAGAAAGAAATACAGATTTTGTCCACCTATGCTTTTCAAATTCTAGTTGTGATTATATATGCATAAGTCCTTTATAATAAAGAGTACCTACAGTGACACACATTTGAAATCTGCATTATGCATCTGGAAAGACTGAGTGGGGATGGGTGACTTGTCACAGGCAATAAAAGATGTCAGTGGCACATGTTTGTGTGTAGTCTGTGAATGCTGTTTGATGTACTTATCAGTTTCTTCCTACAATATGCTGTAGTCACTGAACAGCACAGCTTGGCTATTGATGGGTAAAAGAAGTAGAAGATAAGAGAATAGGCAGACAGTGATTTGGATTCTGCAGATGATATTCTGCAGGTTGGAAAGGACAAAGACAATCTGCCAGCACCAGCAGCTGATATAGCCTCAAAAGGAAATAATTCTGGGCTTAGAGACAGAGAAAAAACATATGCACAGTAAATCATGCAAATCAAGTCTAAATGGTGGTGCATTTGACAATAAGGCAGCAAATTATGGAGTTGGAGGTTGTTTTTTTGGTTTTGAGGGGTTTTTTTAGCTTCAATTTTATAATAAACTTCTAGTTGGGCAGATCAGCTGTTAACCTCTTAGCATGCAAAAGGCTGTGGTGATGCAGCATGCTGGGACAACAGCAAACTGATACTGGGGAGATGGAGGATTGAATAATTGTCCCTCTACGTCTTTAGTGACTTCCCTGGGTCCCCTGAGAAAATCACAAGTGGTTAAGAAGCAGCCAAGTGGTCAGAGGAAATGGGGGCAGTTTCCAGTATCTAAGGGTAAGAGGTTATTTTTCACACTTCATTATTTCCAGTTAACTGCTCATCCTGTGAATATTTAAATCTTTTTAAAAAGCCAACCAAACGAACAAACAAAACCAACTCAAGAACAGTGAGACTGTTTCATTCCTGCTTCCCTCCATAAAGCCCCTGGAGCACTTCCCCTTGGAGAGGATGCTGACCAGACGAGGAGAGCCAAACGCAGCAGCCGGCAGTTTCTTTGTCACTGTAACATCTTGGGGATGGAGCTAACCACCAACTGTGGCACCATGCCAGAGAACTGTCAAATTATCTGGAGAGAGGATGGTAATGAATGTGCATCACTGCTACATACAATTTGCTTTTAAGCAGGTAGGTAGGGCTGTGACTGAACAGAAGCCATTAAATTACGAACAGAAGGAGAGCGATCCAATTTTCTGCCTTGCTAAGGATATGAATAGTTTTAATGATAGCTGGAGACTTTGAGTTTGCCCTTCCTTTTGTAATCTTCCTCAATTGTTTCCTTCAAGTACAGCAAATCTAATTCTCTAGTTCATACCATCGATGTTGCGCTGGTCTAATTTCATAGATGTTTTTTGAAGAAGCAGTTTTGTTTCAGTGCAATGGAAGGAAAAATTGAGTTCATTGCTCAAAAGCTCCTCTGGCATGAGAGAAATGTAATATCTCATTTTACCTCTCTTCTGTTGCATTACTGGGATGTTTTCTGCAAGAGGAACTTGGATAATCTGTGCTGCATCTAGGCAGCAAATAAAACAGTGGGACCCAGAGTTTGCTGGGTGCAAAGTGCAAAATCTACACTCATCATCAGGATGTCCTGTCACCCACCAGCTGTGGATGTGCAGAACTGCAAACAACTTTTAGTCTAATCTTAGTGACAAAGTTGTAACGGGCCCAGATTTTGGTCACTACAATCTCATATTCTAGGGAAGAAAGGCCTGTGTTCAAACGTGTATTTAGTAAAGAAGCCTATAATATAAATTTTAGAGTCAGATCAGTTCAAATAAGGTGAAAGACTGTTTATAGTGAGTTCTGTCTGCCAGTATTTGCCTTTTCTGCACTTCTGAGCCCTTTCTCCATTTTGTTGATATAATTGAAAAATTTATATATATGAATGTTTTACAAGGAAGGCTTTCTGCTATTGCAAACTGACCTTAAACTCTGCACCTTAAAAAGTAGAGTTAAAGCATGTGTGCATTAAAGATACTTTCAATGCATAGTGCATGTCTTCAGAATAGCTTTTATCTAGTTATGATTAAAAACATTTCACCACCAAGACAACTTGATAGTTTTATGACTTATTGACTACCCTGTTACTGTGTAACATAGTTAATTGGCTCTCTGCTTGCTTTAATCTTGGATATTTGATTCTGCTAAATCTTTAAAACACGTTTTTGACTACATTATCCTGTAAGTATTTAAAATAAATGCCCCTCAAATGCATTTTTTGCAGTTTTAATAAGTTCTCTTTAACAAATAAATGAGGGAAGGAGTGGAGACCAGGGAGAATGCATGAAATATTAATAAAGGCCAATAGGATAGAGTCAATAGATAGAGCTTAAGATAAAAGCTTGTTTTGCAAAGCATTCAAGTTTGGATTCTCAGCTGGGACAGTCTGAAATAGCTCTCTGTAGATCACACTTTCCTTTTCCTCTTTCCCTTGTTTTGACACAAGCAGAGCCAGCAGGAGGGAAAATTTCTCCCTTTTTGCCTATCATCTGTCTGCAACAGTGGGGAGGAACTAGTCCTTCCTGGAGATCTTGCCTGCTGACTTTGGATGCTAAAACACCATTTGGAAGAGGTGGATACAATGTGGACAGGACCACCACAAGATCAGGTACCTCCTATGGGAACCTGTAATTCTCTCAGGGGTAAGGCCACTGGTCTGACCAAGGATGGTGGAGTTACTATGGAGGTGGTTAGAGGTGCATGGCATGTGACAGTGACAAATGAGCCTCTTAAGAAAAATGTTAATAAATGTTAATGGAGGGGTGTGTGTATGTGTGTGTGTGTGTGTGTAGGGGTTGGAAAAAGCAGTGAGAGCTGGACGTGGGCATGGGTGCAGGATGATTGGGTCACAGGGCAGTCCTGCTTTGGCCAGGAGAGTTTCTGCAGCACATATGCTGCCTTTCAGGCTCTGGGGAGCAGCATGAACCTCATCTCCTCACTGGGACAAAGGCATCTCCCTCTCCAGCCAGGTGCCAGGGAAGTCAGCTTGTTTGCACACTGACAGAAAAGAGATGTCTTCAGTTCCTCCATCAGAGTGTATCCTCTAAAAACCCAACCCAAGCCATTAGCCATGTACTGGTTGGGGTGTCTGTCACAGACAGATCCTCCTGGGAAATGACTCAGGCTTTTTAAAGTCATTTAAAAAATACTTTTTTAATTGTCAGGAAACAGAACTGAAATCCTCATGGATTTAAAGGTGTGCTGTGAAGGCAATGGAAAGTTGTGAAGGATATAAAAGGATATCCCTCTAGCTGTTTGTTTTTACACATTTGAATCGAAAGGACATAATCTTCAGAGAGTTTCCCTGCTCAACCTGTAAGGGGTTTCTTGTCACTAATATACTTCTGGTGATTTCTGTGAAACCCTTGCAGAAAAATGAAGCCTTGGAGAAAATATTTTGTGTCTGCATGGTTTTGTGTCTCTTGAAAGCCTGCTTTTTGTGCAGGACAAAGTGCAATTAAAGCCATTCCTGTAGCATGTCGCTAGAGGGACATGAAAACATGGCACAGATTAGCCCCTGTTGTTCTTAGTTACTGCTCTTTAATGTGAAAAAACACAACAGGGATGACTTAGAGCTTTCTGTTCTCTGACTGAATGAAAGAGCTTTAAAATATGATCTTTGAGCTGTTTGATGCTTGTTGAAAAAAACCCCAGCACATTCGAGTGCTGAAGATACTACAAGACTATAGAGGTACACCAGCAAGCGTTCAAATACAATGCAAAGGAAATCTTCAAGCACAAGATACAAAGAAATCATGTCTTTTACAGTTCTTAGCAAATTAACTTGTTAATATCAGGTATTTATGTTAAGCTTAACCACACAGTTGCTCATACTCATTTTAATAGTGGAGACGAACTGTTTAGACCTGCTTTCAGTCTAGGGCGTGATCTCAGGCCACGAAACTTTCAGTGTCTCCTCTGGGCTGTGTTTGGCAGCCTCAGGGGAGAAGGAGGCTCTTCCATGGGCCTTTCCCACAGAAAAGCTGCAGTGCACAGCTGGGAGGCAGCAATGGAACTGCTCCTTAGCTCTGTGAACAGCTCTCTTCCACCCTTGTCCAGCATCAAGCCATAAAAGCCCAGCTTCCATCCTCCCACGTCTCTCTAGACTGGAAAAGGACCATCCTGGGGCTGGTCTGAGCCGGGAGGCAGCAGCTGTCGTGACTGTCCCCATGTGCTGGAAACCTGCTGCCTCCCAGCTGTGACCTGTGGTGCCTGCCTGCATCACAGGCAGGAGCCCACCCGTGCCTGGTGGGATGCCAGAGGTGCCCCGGGCCACCATCTGTGCTTCAGGTTTGCAAACACACAGCAGTGACACAGCACGGGGAATCCCACTGCTTTAAGCTTAATGATGTTCATCACGTTTATCCTGAAATAATCTTGTGGGCACACAAGGTCTGTGCAATCAAAAATCAGCAGTAACCAGGTTTTAGATACAAGCAATTTGCAGGGAAGCGAATGTGACCCCGTTCCCTAAAATCTCCTTTTTGAGAAAGCTGTTAAGAAAGCACAGCTGAGGCATACTCTCTCTTGGCCAGCCTGGCTTCCAGACTGCTCCAAGCATGCTTTGATTTTATCTGGCTCACAGACACAGGGCTTGCAGTCATTTTGCATCATCCCCTCTGTCTCTCCTCCAAGTCTCCACCTGGCCTTGGCTGCCTGAAGATGCCTCCAGCTCTCTCCTCACACCAGACATCCATATAGTGAAGAATTTTGGTGCCCAAATGGGATAAAAGCATTTCTGTTTCTACATTGGAGACAGGAGGAGAGTGCTGGTGACAATTGTGTCCCCTTACTCTGTTTCAGGTGGGGGATTTTACTTACACCCTGTCTGTCCACAGCAACTGCAAGGGTGCTCAGAACTGTTTTCCTTTCTAAAAAAAACTCCTTGGGTGGCTTTTGTTTTGCATGGAGTAATTAAGGAGAGGAAGCTGAGCCCTTTCCCTTCATGCCTTTGTTTCTCCTGTGTATCACATTACAGGTGCAGGGGTCAAAGTGTGACCGTGTCAAAGACTGCTGGCAATAAATAGCTGCAGAAGAGGATTTGTGTTACTGCTGATCTGGTGGAAAAGCAGAGAGAGGCTGGACTCTTTTCTTGCTTCTATCTATCTATCTATCTATCTATCTATCTATCTATCTATCTATCTATCTATTTATTTTCTGGCTGGGTTTTATTTTATTTTATTTTTAAAGGATGCAAAGACTCAGGAGAGCTTTTAGGTCTAGTTTGCCCCTCATTAGCTTCTGAACTGTTACTCATGCAGCGTGATTAGTTACATGTTGTACCTGTCACTGCCTCTGCCCTTTGTTCAGTCTAGCTAAAATATAGTAGTACCTCATCTCAGTGATAGACTTGACCTAGAGTAAAATGTGCAAATTCTTACAGAAAGTGCAATAATTGCAATTGATTTATTCTTCTATGGGGAAATAATGTCTGTCTCAAACAATAACATCAGCTTTCTCTTAATTGCATTACATTAATATCATATTATTCTGTATTCGTACCCACATCCCAAGCTGTGAAACACGTTTGGGTTGTGTTGGGTTTTTCCCTACCCTTATGACACACATAACTCTCAAAATAGGTTACTAAATATAGGAAGCTCCTTTTTGCCCATTCTACAGAAGAAAGACAAAAGGGAAGAAAAGGGAATTTAAATAATACACTGGTCTATAGGCAGGAAAGCTGTATCTTACTGACCACAGCCCCGAGTTTATTTTTGCTGTTAATCCAGTGGTGGGGATTATGCTGTGTTAATGATGTGTGGGGGCTCCAGACTGTTTCTTATTCCTGGCTCGCAGCATCTGCTTTCAACAAATGTCTTTTGTGCACATATGTGACCTTTTGGCTACCTACACCTCAGTCCACCTGTCAGGATGGCATCGTGCCTGCTTATGAGTGTGGCCCAGCTGCTGGGGCACGGAGGAAATCAGCCCCTGTGGCCCTATAAATGCTTCTCCACTGCAGAACACCCCCCTCTTCTCCCAATCCCACGGTGCACATGGCTCCTGGCTTTGGGGAGCCACCAGCCCTCTGATTTCCAGAGGACACCAGCCCTGGACAGCTGGCTGGGGTTTCTGGTGGGGCACCATGGCAGATCTGAGCTGGCATCAAGCAAGAGAGGTGACCTGGCCAGGAGCCCCTCTGGCCACGGGGTCCCTGCAAACTGCAGGCACAGCCAGCTCAGGTGCAGCAGGAGTCTGGGACACAGCTGACACCCAGCCTGTAGATCCTGCCCTTTTCAGCAGGGCAGAGGCAAGGATAAAATCCTGGTCACTTTTCTCCTTCCTAAGATCGACCTCTGCAAGGTGTGGCACCTCATGAGAAAGACTTTACCAGCATAGTTTCCTTCAAAATATCTGTATTTTGTGATCGTTGCCTGATTTTTATTCAGAGGGGATGAAACTTCAGTTCAGAGGCAAAATTCCCAAAGTGTCTAATGTTGTCAAAACATCAAATTTCACATTATAGTATTTGGCACTAAGACTTTTTTTTTTTTCCCCTGATCTTCACTGTGACATGCATGTTTGAAAGGCAGGGTTTGTTTTTCAACTTTTGTGCAATTGGACATGTTTGCTTACTTGGAACGCAGTAACATGGAGCTCTCCAAAGTCACTTTGGGTTTAATTTTGGCAAAAATTACACCTGTTCTGTTTTTTCAAACTGGAAAAGAAGTCAAAATGGCAGGATTTCCCACGAAGTGATAAGTCTCATTTCTCTTCTGCTTTGGCTGGGTTCAAATCACCACAGGGAGAATTTTCCAATAAAGTTATTTATAACCTTTAGAATATGGAAACATTTCAGTGTTTTCAACCTGCAGCATGTGGAAATAATCAGGGAAAAAAAAACCAAAAAACCATTTCTGTGGTTTTTGATAACTGAAACAACAAGTGCTAGGTCAGGAATAGAGAAAGGGGAACAGGAATTAAAGCACTTTTCATCACATAACATTCAAGGAGGCTGTGAGTGGGAATGCCCAAAGAGAGGGGTTAACCCAAACACAAAGGAGAGCTTTGCACACCCTGCACTAATTACATCGAGGAACCTTTTGACACAGGACATTGTGGAGGCCAAAATTGTAAAAATTGTAAATGAGTTCAAATTGGGAACAACAGATTTGGTGTGGGAAGTCTATCAGGGGCAGTTATGATATTCCAGATGTTACTTCCAGCAAGTCCTTGAGCAACAGACTGCTGGAAGAATTCCCCTATTTCCTCTGCTTCCTATAGTTTTTCCTTAATTGTCTGCTGCTGTTGGAGGAAGAATAACAGGCTGGAGGATCCTTGGTGTCATCTTGTCCTTGTGTTACTGTCTGGTCAGTGGACTTGGGCAGCAGCCATGGCAAAGGGAGGGTGTAACAAGAGACTCCAAATGAAATAAGACAAAACAAAACAACAAAAAGTGCAGTTTCTTTGGTTTGCATTTCTTTGAAAATTAATTTCAGACAAGCCTGTTTTCCAGGGTATCTCAGTGTGTCTCAATAGCTGCAGGACACTAACAGGGTGTTTATCCCTGTTAGGAAAGTGCAAACTGCACATCAAGAGCAGACAGAGAGGAGGAGAAGAGGAAGATGAGGGCTTAGAGATGGTGAGAACAGAGGGCCCTATTTGGCAGCTATTTAATGCTTATCTTAGTATTGTATTTGGCACCCAATTACCGCAGTGATGTGATTGGCAGCTGATTGACAGGATTACGTAATGGAGCTGTCTCTGTTGAGCAAGAGCCATATTTTCAGAGGAAAAATATCACTCTGCTGCTGGGGATGGGATCAATGCACAGTCTGCTTGGATCAGCTGAGCGTTTTGAACAGAATTTTCTCTTTAAGCAACTAAATATTAACAACTCCTTCACAGTGAAACGAGTGAAATAGCCATCAGGACTTCGAGGGTGTCTAGACATCTCATCATCCTCCTGACCAGCTGACAGAGCCTGAGCAGCTGCCAGGCTGGCAGCACTGAGTGCCTGCTGGGCTAGCAAGGGGGCACCCCAGCCTCAGGGAGCTCCTGTTTCAACGCAGCCCCAAACCCAACGCTTTCAGAAATGACACAGGAGAAAAAGCTGCAGATAAGGCCAGTGGTAACAAAGCACAATACAAGAACTGGTGGATAGCACAGCATTTTTCCTCCTGGATATTTAAAATACACTGGTTTTAGTAAGTGGGGCACAGTGGTTGGCATGAGCCAGCCCTGTTTGTGTTTGAAGGACAAGTGAATTGGTTTGCCAGCTTTCACACAGGACACCTCAGTAACAATCCCACCAGTGCTTTTTCTTACCTGGAACTTTCTTGATTTTTGAGAATGTGGGGCTTCTTGTCCCTGATCATGTAATTCTGGGATTTGCTCACACAGCTCTGGGACTCCTGTGTGCAGTGAGGGTGTTTTGTTGGATTTTTAGATAGGAAATGAGCTCCTGCAGGGACAGAGTCCACAGATAATGTGGCTGGAGTGCTCCTGTTGGCATCCCTTTAGGAGATGCTATCTAACCCCCTTTGCTTCCAGGGAGAACCAATCACAGATCCTGAACTGTCTGTAAAGGGTGAGCAGAGAGTGATGCCTAGGTTCCCAACCCTCCTGGCTGAGAGCAGATCAGGCAGGAGCTCACTTAGACCTGGAGAAGCTCAGAGCAGCCCAGTAATGGCCCTTCTGTCTGAGGATGTAGGACCCTGGTTGGCCACACGGACAGGAGAAGGTGTGAGAGGATTGTCACTGCCCCTACCCCAGGAACTCAGCTGCTGTGAGGGAGAAACAAAACCCACCTCCTACACCAGCTGCTCTCTGGAGAGGCTGTGGTCCTCTGTGGCCCCAGGGACAGGCTCCACACTGAATTACTTTGTGGCAGGGCTAGCCTGTGCTGGAACAGACATTCTGTCCCCCCAGTTTATGAAGAAGTATATATTTTCTCTTTTCCCAACCACAATGAAACACTGATGATGTACAGCTCAGCATTCAGGGTGTTGCAAAGGCAGGGAAGATCCCACTGCAGTATTTGCAGTGCAGAGAGCACACGTGTGAGTGCACATGGGGATGTGTGCTCCCTGTGGAACACAGCACAGATGTGATCACTGCAGGCAGGGGTGCTGCAGGTGCTGGCTCCTGCATCTGCTCTGGACCTGTGTTGGTGCCTCAGCAGTGGCAAAGGCTCTCTTCATCTACAACAACAACTTGTAGGTGCTGCAAAGTCTGCTCTCCAGCTCTTGGCGAGTCAAAGAGCTGCTTTTGGCTGCCTGGGGTCACCACTGAGCAACCTCTGGGGCCAGTGGGGTCTTTCACTGTGAGGCACAGCACGGAGCTCTCTGCTCTGCATAGAGAGAAGGGGCTGCCAGTGATTCCTTGACACAGCCACAGCACTCATGCAGGGTGCTGGGAGGGCTGGGGAAAGCTCCTGCCTTTGCCAAGCAGGCTGGAGCACAGGAGCAGCTCGTGGGGCTGGAATATACTCACCCCAAAGAAACACTGAACACACCAGGGGAATGAGGGGGATTAGATTTCACTAGCTGGCAAATTAGGTCTCTGCACCCCCTGATCAAAATTCATACTATCAGCTGGAAATAATAAATTTAACTGGTTTCATATGGCTTTAAAACATCCCATAAACAAAATTCAGTTTTTAGGTTTCCTTTTATTCACCACTGTTTCTCTCTCTTTCAGCAGGACCTGGAGAAAAAAAAATCCTACTAAAGCCAAGGCAAAGACTCTCACTGAGTTCAATGAGAGCAGAACCTGACCCTTTATAGGACAGCTTTATAGGTCTCTGTGCTCAGGGAGCTGTTATTAGAACTCTCTAATTCTAAGGGAGTTCTCTAAGTCCAGGAGTTCTGGAGCACATGCCAGGGAGTGTTTCTTTACAGAGCAGCTTTCCTTTGGACATGCAGCAGTGACAACAGCACCTGTGTGCTCACACACACAGAGCACAACAGCCACAGAGTCATCCGTCTTAGAAAACGTGTTATGCCTTTTAAGTGTTCCTATATCAAAGACTGATAAATAAAACATGGGTTTAGTGTTAAAAGGGAAAAAAGAGCCCTTTTAACAGATTAAAGTGCTCACAGTGCCTGACACTGTGAAATAGGAGTGTTGAGCAGCAGGGCAGTTAAGAAAAAGGACTGGTTATGCTGACAGGTACAAACTGTTGTGTGTCTTGTAGCAGTCATTGGCAGAAAAAAAGCCCAAAATCTACTTTCCCAGCAAATCCTTCCTGGAAGGTAACAAACTGAGCCCTCTGTAGCTAAACTTTTGTATGTCCTCCAGCTGAGTGTCATGAGAAGAAGCTTTCCTCCCTGAAGCAAGAGGAAGAGAATAGTTTTTAAGCCCATCGAAATAAATAAGCAAACAAAATCAGCATCCTCTCAAATGATATAGTGGTTTATTCCAGCAGACTGAAAGCCCTGCTGGGTTTTGCAACTTTTGTTTTTCCTCAGCATCCTGATTCTTCTTAAAGCCCAGCATACTGATTTGGCTCCTTAACTGATTTCCATTTGTTCCTCAGCAGTGGCAAAAGTAGTGGCAAAGCCCTATGCATTTTCTCATTCCTTCACACTGTGAGCAGAGAGTCCAGGACACCTAAAGGCTGTATTTGTACAGACAGGGACATTTCCCCATTCAGAGCAGCATTAACTAATTACATTTATTTGGCTGATCAGAAAAGCTGATTGTTAAAACTGATTTTTCTTTCACTCTTTCTTTCTGAACCTGTGTTACCTTGGTGGAGGGGAGCCTTACAGCAGAGATCACTGAAAATCCTCCTGAATATTTTATCAGTTCTGCTCCTCATGGCTTAGCGTACAAAGACAAACCCTTATGTGTGAAGGGCATGGAGCTGAGACAGGGGGAGGAGGGATAAACCAGTGTCTGTTCCTGCTTTGCTCTCTTACCAAAACACAGAGCACACTGTCTGTGGAACTGGGAAATGGAATTTGTGCACCATTAGGATCCCACTTGATGTGGTGCCTGGCTTTAAATTGCTAAAAAGAGCCCAAATTAATGAGAACCAGATGATTTTGCTGTCAAGCTGGGAAGGAGCAGTTCTATGATGCCAGCTGGTATCCCATCACCTTTTAGGACAAACTTGCCTACTGCTCTTGTGGATTTGAAATGTGGCAGCAAACGGCAAGCCCAGGTCAGAGCACAGCCAGGCAAATCTGTGATGCTCCCTCCGTCCCTAATCCAGCCATACAACGTGGCCATGCAGTGCCCACTGTGGAAGAGCCACATTTCTGCCTCTGCCACCTGAGAATCATCCACACAGTCATATAAACCATTTCCAAAACGCCCCAGCCAGCAAGGCTGGCCAAAGGCAAGTGGAGGGAACCTATAAAATTAAATTGCACTATTTATTGGAGAGATCTAAGTTCTATCTTGCCCCAGGGTGTCATTATGCACCTCTACTCTATGCTGATAATAGTCAGCTGCACTCTGGTAATGACTTTGATACCTTTCAAAAAATGATGATAATTTAACACCTCTGTGAAAGACACCTCTTCTAGACATACTGGCACCCCTTACAGCCCATGGTGCTCCTGCAGGGACTGGGACCAGAGCCTGACAAGCCACACTTGATTTCCCCTCAGCAAGGCAGGGTTGACTCGGTCAGCAAAAGTACACTGACCATGGGAGCTGCTTGTGCTGGATTTGGGGCTGTACTGGCAGGGTAGCTGGGGTTAGATGGGGGCAGAAGGGAGGTGAACACCATAACCATACAGAATTGTCATGGATATTGTCCCTTTGCTCCATTCAGCAGGAGGGAAGGAGGCAGTTTTGTGTCTGACTGGCTAGCTCACCCTGTGTTCAGTGGGCCTTATCTAATGTTATACCCCACAGGAATTTTCTATTTATCTTCCATTTATCTCATGTCACTCATAATAAGCCTCCTTCCAACACTATTTCCTTATATTTCAAAACTGATGGGATGAAGTAACAGGGGAAAATGCTTCTGCCCACAAGAGGCCATTCTGATTTTGCTTTTTAAATTAGTATTTTGTCCCAAATCCTGGAAGAAGCTTACACTTCGGTCAGAAAGTCTTGGATTTTCTGTGGCACAGTTTAACCCAATGGCATTTCCTGTTTACTCATGAGGCAGTGGCTTTGGTGAAACCTTTCTGCCACTATAGGCCTGTGTAGAGCTGAAAACTTTCCACTTCTTAGTTTTATATAGTTTATTTGCTCATTTATTGCAGAATTAGCAGCCTGTGGGTTGAGGTTTGCCCAGCTGGGCTCTGCTGCAGGGCACTGAGCATTCACTGGGAGTTTCTGCCCACCTCCTTCAGCCCCAGCAGGCAGTGAGCATCTCATGGCCTCTGCTGACACTGACCATTAGCACCAATTACACCTGCAGTTCTGTAGGGTGAATATTTGCCCACTGGGACCCTAAAAGAGACCTAGCCACTTCCCAGGGGCTGGCTGGTGTCTGTTAGATAAGAATGATTTACTGACTGCAGCTGGGCTCCAGCAGATGACCGAGGTGTCATCAGTCTCCCCTGACACCCTCGGCCTGGCCAGCCTGGGGCTTTTGAAGGACTTAATGCCACCCATCATCGAGATTATTCCTTCCTTGTTTTAAAAACTGTTAGGGGATTTGAGGTTTAAACCTCCCTTTGCCCTGCCATGTGGCATCGTGTTTTTTAATGTTTGTTGGTTCTTACTTTGTGTTAGTTAGTTATTTGATGTTAGTAAGTTTGAATTTGGTTTGATCCTTTGTACCCCTATTTTATCCCCTCAGAGTGGTTTGATCCAAGTTGTTTTTCACAATTTTTTCCCGCCAACCCACCTGTCCATACCTTTTCCCCTCCCCTGTGTTACCCTAAATATCCTTGTCAATCCCAGTCGCCACTGCCCTCCTGGTTGTCAATCTCCCTTACCCTGCCCCTCTTTTTCCAGAATGTTCCATGTCAATTATCCCTGTTCCAGAGTTTGATTAGTTCCCTGAGTTTTATCCCGCCTCTGTTCTATTTCCATTTGTCCCTTGTTGCACCTTACTCCTCCCTCAGAAGCTCCCCATTGGTTCAATTCCTTTCCCTCCCTTGAATAATGTATCCTTTAAATATCCTTCCCGAGCTTGGCTCGGGGCCATTTTGTCCCTGCCTCCGTTTGGGGATAATAAAAGTATCTCTGGACTGCGCACAGAGTGGCTCCTTCCTTACTTTTGCCTTGGGTCCTTATGGTCTCTGCTTCTCCCGATTGCTCCCACGAACCTGCCCCCTGCTGTGGCTCTCCAACCCGAAAGGGAAAAGGAAGCTACACTGCCACAGAGAAGCAGAATGGATTGTCAGATCCATACCCTGTGGAAATTACCCTTCCTCTGCTGCACCTCCTAATGCTGTTAAGTAATTTGTTGGGATTTTTAAACCTAAGAGAGGATGTTTGGACATAGCAAAGCACTACAGAGCGCAGCAAATTAGGCAATCTCCATTATCTCTTCTTGGATCTCTTCCTGAAGTCTGCAGAGTTTTTTTTATTTGAAGTCTGCCATGTAGCTGCCATCTCAGTCTAGCCAGAAGAGGCAGATGTAGTAGAAGAAAAGGGTGTGAAGTGGTATGACAGTGAGAAAGAAACACTTTTAATGAGAAATGATGCTGAAGCCAGCTTAAACAGCATACCCATTGCTCTGAATTTCTGTTTCCTGTAGCCATTTTCCCTGCATGGCTGCCCTTCCTTTCCTCTTATTGCCAATAAACGCTGTTGTCTGTGGCATGCTATTAACTTTTTTAATACCCTATTTTAAAAATTAATGTATTTTTAATAAAATATCCCAACTGATCATGCAAAGGAAATTATCACTTAAGAGGTACAGTATGTACTGGTGCACACTGTAACTTTCTGACATCTTCCAGCATACTCTGCTGGGCAGCAATTTCTGTTCAAAAAATAATGTTGCCTTTGTCAGCTGGATTCTCATTTGCTGATGTTGACATGAATTATAGCAGAAATACACACAATGGTGACATTGTGATGTGTGATTGACTATTTTAGGCCTAAGCTGCAGCGCTTTACATATTCTCATGATAACAATATTGCTTCCTTTCATTTAGTTTAGAGTTGTTTTGGGGTGACTTCCTTTAACCCCCCTCACTCAGTAATGAACACATTTATTTTCACTGCTAACAATTTCAGCTGTTGTATAATTCCTGCTGAATACTGGAAGTTCAGCAATTCCTAAGTTTCTCATAGTCTCAACAAGAGATGTTTGATTTTCTGGACTCTCCTCTTTTTTGCCTTGTTTTGCACCTATTTGGTGAAAGGAAGTACAAAATCTGTTGATATTTGTGTCGAGGCTGAGGCCCCATATTTCAGCTGCTCCAAAAAGAATTCAGAGGCAATGAAACTTTTTTGATCTCAGAACTGTGATTCAAGCCACCTAATAAATTTCTCCCCAACAAATGCTTTTTCTCCACCACTTCTACGCCAGACAAATGGTAGAAATCCCCCTCCTACCATAAAATACCCCAGTATCTCTATTTTAAAGGGAAGAAAGTGTGGGCAGATGAAAAATAAAATAGAACTGTGTTATATCAGAGGAGCATTTGTGCCTCAAAAAGGAGCTGTAGACAATGACTCAGAACATCCTTCTGACCCACTTCAGTGGCACAAAATCACTCTGATACCAGTTTCCTCCTCTGTTTTGTTCTTCTGATTAAAATTTGAGCATTTGCATTATTTTACAAAACAGTTCCTTTTTGTTCTTACCATTCAGAAAACTAATTTCTCTTGCTTGTGGATTTTCCCCTAGACTGAGCAAACTGAAATTCACTCCAAATAACCAATTCTGAAATTAAAGAAGCTCCACTTAAGCATTATTCTTGAATCTTTTGGAAAGAAAAAAAAATGAGAGGGAGGGAAAAAAAATCCAAGATTTTTATCTTTGCTTTAAGAAAAATGGGTGATGCATGAAATTGAAACTAGCTTTGTGGGGTGAGGTGATGAGTAGAGATGAAGCATGCCTTTGTTTTCTGAGGGGAGCAGCAGGCAGATCAGTGAGACTGACCTTTTGCCCTCCTAGGCTGCTAGCAAAGGTGCCCTGCCAATATCTTCTTTTTCTGCACGGAGCTTTCTCTGCCTCATGCTGGATTCACAATCCTCCCTAGGTGACTGGGAAGCAGCAAAGCCTTGTTTGATTGACTGTACAAATGAGGGGTGCTTGAGCCTGGGGTTCCATCCCTGCTCTGGTTGTCATTGACCAAATGTCAGGTGACCTCTCCTGGGCATTTTGTGCTCTGGCAGCCTTTTGGGGGTTTATTTTGTTCTTTGCCCTATGGAATGTCCCTTACTGTGTGATTACACTGTGCCTGATGCTGGGAAGTATTGAACAGATTGCAGATGGGTATCTCCTGACACTTAGAATGTTGAAAATAACAGACTTACATCAGCTTCCCCTGTATCCTCAGATATTAGTGTCTCCTGACTGGACTATCCTGTGTTGCATAATGATGGTGCATTAAAGGAGTCTCTGGAGATTCCTCCCTAATGAACCCAGCTAAATCCTTTCGGGGTCATTCTTTGAAGCTTGTTTTTTGTTGTCTTTGGCAGATTTTCTCAAAACAGCCCAAGGAAAATCACAGATCTTGTGATTTCCTGAAAGGGCATTTTCAGAAGCTCAGGAAAAAAAGAGTCTCAACAGGCTGGGCAGGAGCTTTCTTGCAAAATCTATCTAGACCTAAGCCACAATGGATTTTTCAATAATTGATATTTTTTACAAAAACCAGTAAAACATAGAGATCCTCTGCCTACTGCTGAGTGGTATTTCTATTTACATCACTCAGAGGTGTGACCAGCTTAGGGCTGAGAGCAGTGTTAGTGATTTTGTTCAGCTTCAGCCACTACCTGCCATAGTTATACTGCTTCCAGAACTGTCTTTGCAAGACTTTCCTCATTTCTTCCACCTTGAAGGCCAGCTTTCCCCAAGGCAAAGCCCTGACCTGCACTGCCCTTGGGGGTACAGGTTATCTGAAGTGGAAATCCCCCTAGTCCTCCACAGTGCCTGTCCATGAAGCTTAAATCAGAACTCAGCCCTGAAGTTGTTCTTTTCAGGTTTCTGGAAAGAGAAAATTTCTTTTCTTAGAGAAGTTTACTTTATTTGTCAATATACTCATATTTCCTTAATAAAGGCATTTTATGTACCAAGAGAAGGTTAGTTCCCCCTCCTCTTTTCATTTAAGGGCTAATTCATACGCAAGCTAATTTGTTCTGGCTATTATCACAATTTATTTCCGTTGCTACAGGGCAGCCAATAACTTTAATAAAGGAGGTTCCAGCTACCCAATCTTCCCAGTTAATAATCTGCATTGAAATACGCAGAATGAATTGTCTCCCACATGCTACAAATACAGAAAATTACCATGCTGTAGTGTTATCACTACGACACAGGTACAATTAAATGTGTGTTATGCATGGAACTGCACAGAACACTACCAGTAATGTCAAATGCAATTAAAAAGGAACTATTGTGTGGGTCCATCAGAAAAATCAGCCTGTTTGTATGTACTTTACACAGGATTAGTCACTGGACAGGGCAAAATTGAATCACTTGATGTTTGGGATTCATGGGAGAGAGCTAAGTAAACAAAGGAGCACAGCCTGCCACAGAGGTGGGTAATAGTGAGGAGCTAAGGCCTTCCACCTTGGAAGAGAGCATGAGATATTTATTCCCTGCATCACTGGAACACTGTTTGTTCATTAATGTTGACCTTATTGGGTACAGGCACTGTTCAGAGGGTTGCAGGTTTTGTTCAGCCATGTGCATTATCCTTCTCCTGCAGAAGTGACAGTTTTATACAAGTCCCCTGCTCTCTTTAATAGATCATCTTTCCAGCTGGTTATGCTCTAGTTCTTCTCCCTTTATCTTTAAATCTCAAAGTCTTGACCTTCTTTTTACACTCCTGTCACCATGAAGACACCCCAGATCCAGGCAATCACTACATTAAAACTGTTCCCATCTTCCCTTAACTCAGCCCTTGGAAATAAAATCATCTCTTAAGACCAATGACTATATTAAATAAATATGAGCTTAGTGTTCTGATTACTTTTATTTGGTGGTTTCTTTTGCTTACAAAGCAAAACTGCAATATCCTTGGACCGAATTCCGCGGTGACTGAAAGCTGAACAAAGTTCTGCAAAGTCTCTGTAAGTTGCACTAATCATCCTTATTCCCACGTGTGGGGACTTACTAAGCCAGGACAGCATTAGGGAGGGAACCTCTCAATTATGGACATTTAAAAACAGAAAATGGAGATACTTTCTGATGGTGGGTTGATAATTTAATACCTTAATTCACTATCCACTTAACTGAGGATATTAGTGGGAAAACATTTTTATTTTCCATTGCAGGTAACAGGATAAGCAGAGGAACCCTGGTTGAGAGAAGAACTCCTGAGGCTCTGGGCGCTGTTCACAGCACTGCAGGTTATCACACCTCAGCATGACACTGACCCAATTGCAGTGTGCTGTGTGAGTACTGCCCCTGGCAAAGCAAAGGGAGTCCAGGAACAGATGTTACCCCATGGTTTTTTATTAGTCCTGGATGTCTTTTCTACTCCTTTTCAATTATTTGATTTAGGCACTCAAATGAACATCACACTTTTAAGAAGGAATTAAAAGCACTGCCTGAAAATGCAGCATTTCACTTTGGTCCTGGTGCCAGGCTTTGCCAAAGAGAAGCATAAAGTGGAATATTTCTACGACCACATCCTTGGATAGAACAAATCTGCCCAGCTCCACCCAGACCAGAGGAGCTACAGCATCTCACCCCTATCAGTGCCGAGCTTGTATTTTTATTCCTTCGTTACAATGCTTGAAACAATTAAAATGGTGGCCTAAATAACTGTTATTCCATTAAATTATTCAGAATTTGTTCCTTTAGGGGAGAGTTTGAATGTTGTCTCTCTCAGAACTGCTGAGATCTACAGTTCTGGCTTCTTGGGCAACATTCCCAGAGCTGGAACAGCCCTTTCTGGATGTAAGTTTGGTAGCAATCTTCTTGTGTTGGAGCTGTCAACCAAAATTCAGACTCAGAGCACATCAGCTCATCCCAGGGCCAGTGTGTTCCTCGTGTAGCTGTTTTAGCTTTTGGAAAGCAGTGCATTCTGTAAAGTGAATGAGTTGTGGGGGGCAAATGCAGCATGGGGAGGCACGTGGGGGCTTGATGTGGCACAGCTCCTGCCAATGTTGCTTAAAATGTCATAACTGCTGTGGAGTTACAGTCTCACTGAGTGCAGTGCATGCCATAATATTGGGGGGAGCAATTGCAGCATGCCTAATTGCTGGCTTCCTTTCCCCCTGCCTTTCTCTCTGGCCCAAGTTCATGTGCATATGTTATCCTGTGGGTGAAAGCTAATATAATATGAATTAAAGAAAATTGCAGTACTCCCTAACGTCCAAATCACACAGATTGATTTGCATTTACTTGTAACTGAAAACACATGGCTGGTCACAGTTTAAGAAAAATAAAAAGGATTACAGCAACCTCAGACCATGACTGAAAGGAGTTATTGAGCCCTTGCATTGTATCATTTAGCTTCACAGTGGAGCAGATACCTAATCTCACATACAACAGGCCATCTGTAATCAAAGAGTTTGCTGCTCCCTGGCTGTCCTGGAACGATCACTTAAGCATTTGTCTTGACAGATACCCAAGGATCCCTTGGCAAGGGGAAAGTAGCACCAGAGGAAAAGCCCGTCTAGGAAAACCTTTAGGAGACTGATTGAAATTGCAGGTGACAAGGGGATTGATGGCAATGGCAATTAGGCGGCCCCAGGGAAGTAGATAACTGTTAGAGATACAAAAGCTTGGTTCTGCATGTGATGCCACTCGTCCCCTGGTCGGGAGAGTGACCTGCTCTCCCCTCTCAGGTGGCAGAGTGATTTCCAGCAGGGCTCTGGCTCTGCACCTCATTGTAATTCAGCAAAGGCCAGCACAGAATATTTTCACTGTTCTCATACCCTGATGAGATTGTTCTGCCACGACGCAGTCAGTACAGTGCCTGAGAAAATTACTTTGTGAAACGCTGGGCTTCAAACCATTACCTGAAGTAAAATCCTTAGGCTGAATTTAAAACATGATGTGATGGAGGTGCTTGTCTCCCTTTCCCTTTCCCTTTTCTTTTTCCTTTCCCTTTCCCTTTCCATTTTTTCCTTCTTTGTTTTGTTTTATGTTATTCTAATTTTTTTTTAGAAATTCTTTCATATTGGGAATTATTTGTTTTTCATAGTTCTGGGATCATCAAATTGATGGATAACTCTAAGTAATGAATCCCATGGCTGCACTATTGAAATTGTCTCAACCACCAAAATGTCTGTTTAATCTACATCAGAGTGCCTGCACCCCTTTGGTGCCCAGATAAATCAGCTAAGCGTAACAAAATACCTCCAACACTAATTTCCAAAGATCTGGGAAGTGGTTGGCTGGTCTGAGTGTGGTTCTACAGCTGGCAGCTGTCTGGCAGTGTTTCTGATGAAAATAAAAGCTGGGGGGCATGGGAGGAAACTTCTCTCTCTGAAAGAAAAGAGTGATTTTATTAAAATTTGAATTCTGAAGGTTTTTTTGTTTTGTTTTTATTTCTAGTGCCAGTAAGTTAATGTTCTCACTGAAGGAAATAAAGATGCTTTTAGGAAAAAAACATGTGTGGTTTCTTCTTTAATTGTCTTTTCTTTTTGAGTGGCTGGTATCTATTGAGGGATCCAGAACCCCACAGACATGGGCAAACTTCCAGTCTTTTTGAAGTGATGCCCAAACAGAAGAAGCAATGTGAAAGCAGTGTCAGTCCTGGTGCCCACACCCATTCTTTCACGAGCACGAGGTCATGCTCCCGTCCAGGGGCAGCCCATTTCTGGAATCAGACTCCCAGCTGTGCCTTTCAGGAGAGGGCAGTCCAACCTCCCAGGGAACATCCCCTCAATGATGCTGAGCTGAAGCTTAGGGTGAGTTCTTTGTGCCCTGCAGTAGTGGTGGCATTTGGGGTTCAGGCTCACCCCAAACGATGTCATTGGGCTTGGGCCCTGCACTCCACCAGGGAAAGGACTGAGGGGCCCAGGTAGGAGTGGGACCCTGCTTGGGCAGGAGTGAGCCAAGCACCAGCTGAGCAGGGGCTCCAGAGCCCTGCAGATGTGCCAGGGCCATTTCTTGGGGCTCACATCCATCCTCATCCCCTAGCTGCCTCCTCAACGTGTCGTTTGTACATAAACCAAAGAGAGGCTTGTGACATGAAACAAACAACTTTTTAATCCTTCCAGGGGACTGAATGGAACTAACGACAATCTTAAACTGGTTTCCATCAGAAAGTTGTCCGGATCTATATTTCTGGATTCCATTACTAATCTTCAAGAAGAAAAAAAAGTAAAAATCCAAACAATGTTTTTTCTGCCTTTTATTCCTCAAGACAATGATCTCATTGTAATTGTCAGTCATTAAACAAATCTCTCAGTGCAGAATATAAAGGGACCACAAATACTGACATCCTAAAACGAAGAGATTCATTAATCACAAACACAATGAATAATTATTTTTAAAAGAGGAAGCACAAAAGGCCTCAGGACTCGGAGCTTGCACGGTGGGATGTAGCAGCTGGGGGTATTGCAACCCTACCAGTGGTGCCTGCCCCACTCAGAACAATCTTTCTCAGAATATGTCTCCTATTTGTTTCTGTTTGTTTCAATGTACTGTTTGTTTGTTTGCCGCTTAGAGAGGTCCAACTGGCTGTATTACTCAGTAGGATGCTAATAAAATTTAACAGCAAACCTTAAAAAATGTTTATTTAAATGTACCATAGAAATGTTTCGTTAAAGAAAAAATATTCCCTCCATATCCGTTTGGTTTCTGTTTGAAGTGCTTTTGGATTGGACTCAAGGCATTTGGGAGTTTGCCAGGAAGGGGTGTAAACAAGGGAGGCGTGGAACTTTTATTCTCAGAGAATGTATGGCAGATCCAGGGTGCAGCAGTGCCAGGATGTTTGTGCTTTAAATTCAAATCAGATACACAAAAAAACCCAAACAAAAAGCCACTACTCTGACTCAAGAAAGCAATGTGCTGGGATCACCTTGTTGAAGAATTTAGATAAGAAAGGATTTATTAATTTTTGTGGTTCATCTGCCTGCCAGAACAAGTTTTTCTGGCATATTATTTGCTATATGTAAGCATCTGATAATTAGGAAGTTTTTATTTTATGGAGCAAAAAATAATATTGATTTTATGCTACTACTTTCATATTTACATCAAGCCTATATTAGACAACGTCCATTTTTCATCAAGAAGATGTGTCTTACTGTCAAGAAATAGGGCTGGAAGGTCCCTCTTGAGATTGTTCAGTCTGTTTCTGTACCCCCAAAACAGGATCAACTCACTTCTTTTGTTTACCTTGTTCATGGAAACCTCAAACCATGGAAATTCCACCATGTTTCATGGAAATTTCCCAGCTATTTATCATCTACAGCTTTTCCCTGATGTTTACCCCTACATCTCCTTTCTTGCAAATTAGACAATAACCCATTAATCTTTTGTCCAAACCATAGAGGACAAGGAGAACAATTCCTTCTCTCTTTGCAGCGACTTTTCACACCCTTGGGGTCTGTTATCTTCTTTTTTTTTCTAGCTGAAGCTACCCATTTCTTCCAAAAGGGATTGATTTTCTAGAATGTTGAATGTTTTTGTGCTCTCCATTTGATGCCCTTCCACTGGCCCACCTCTTTTTCCAATACATTGCCGAGGACGTCAGGTGAGAAGCGTTGTCCCTGTGTAGCCTCATGGAAGGATTACTTCACAGGACTTTTATGTGCAACTCCCCTGTTGACACAGCCCACTCCAATATTTATTTTTTGCAGTCGTGTGACAGTGTTGACTCAAGCTCAGCCTGTGAACCTTGGTAACCCCCAGATCCTGTTTCACAGGGCTGATGCCCAGCAGACGTTTTGCATCTGGTGTTTGTGCGGTTCATTATCTCCACTTAGAAGTGTCCACTTTTCTCTGTTTTCATTGAACCACGTCCAGTTTTTCTCAGCTCATTTCACCCATTTGTCAAGAAGATTTTAAATTCTCTTCCAGCACCTCAAAATGATTGCTGTTCCTCTGTGCTTGATATTCACCCATTAAAGACCTGCCACCTTGCCTCAGATTAGGGGGTAATCTTCCTAACCAGTAAACCCTGTAATGAAGTGTATGCCCAAGAGCTAAGAGACACCTGTCACATGCCCTGGAAAGCTGAGAAGAAGGTCAGCTTCAATCATGGCTCACTCAGGTTCACAAAAAAACCCCAGAATCTCATTATCCAGATGGCTTTGGACATAGAGAAAAGGGCAGCATGGCCCAGACCGGGGGCCATCAACATTTTTTTCTAGCACTAAGGAATTTTTGTTACCCAGAAACCATCATATCATCACAATGAAGTGCTGGTCACCCCACAAAGACACAGAGTGGAAGCTACACGCTGTGTTAATGAGCCATTTGGTGCACAAGCATTACTTGGCAACTGCCATCCGTATATGTGAACATAATCTGGCATGAACATGCACTCAAAGATGTTAAAGTCAAGTATGCCTATACATGTTACATATTATACATTTATTTATTATAGATGTACATGTTTTACACTGCGGGGAAAAAAAACTAAAATCCCTGCTCATTTGACTTACACTGATACTTTTTACCTATATCTCTGCAAAAGAATCCATGGTATAAAGTGCTCTCCTCACTCCAGCCAAATGCATATTGCATCTCCCTCTAGTGGCTTAACCTACATGTCCGTCCTCCAACAATGAGTCTAAGTATTATACTAATTCCATTTGTCATGGACCAGAGCATAATTCAGTCAGAAGAAGAGATGAGATCATTTATGAACACTCTTTATTTTGAGGTATCTTCTGTTTCTGTGTTTCTGATTGAAGTCTGCTTGAATTCTGTACCAAACTCTGGTTCTGCATACAGAAAATCATGATATACATAAGGAAGAAAATGTGGATTTCCAGTTTAAAATTACTTTGGTGGTAAGCTAGCAGAAACAATGAGACAGAGGCCAAAATTCAAGTCTGTCAGACAGCTCTGCAGTGAATATCTTCATTTTTCCTCAAGAGAATTAAAACAGCTTAGAAAACAAAACATGTTTTAGGCACCAGCCATGTGCTGGGAAGCTTTACAGAGTTACAGCCAGAGCTGCCTCTCTGTGGCATACACCCCATTCACAGTCAGAGTTTGGAGTGGTGGCTAATGCCCAGATAAGTGTCTAAATCACTTGTCTAAATCACTCCTACCCAAGCTACTTGTTTTCAGACTTACAGGTCAGTCATCACCTAGCTAATCAGCTATAAAATGAGGCAGTCATGGCTCTGAGTAGTATTTGCCTTCCCATCACTGAAAAGTGCCATATGCCTTCAGAGCACACAGAACCAGCTGAAAGCCAACAACTTAACTACCCTCTGTGTTCATTAGAAATTCCATGCCTCTCTCCAGCCCCGTGTCCTTCCTCCAGAAGACACATAAAAACAAGGTCTTGGGCACTTGTGTTAATTAACATTCTCCCAGACCTTTTTGCAAAACTGGAGATAATAGTCCTGGTATGCTGGCCAACTTCCAGGGTGCAAATTGCATTCGGCTTAGTTCAAATTCCCCTGGCAGCTGGAGGTGGCTGAGGTATTGGATGTTCCCTGCCCTTTGCTGTGCTGTGCACACAGGATGAGCCAGGCTGGGAGCTGGGCTACAGGGGCTTGGGGGAAAGCTCCCCTTTTGGATAAAGGAACAGCTAAAGATACAGTCAAAGATGAACACAAATACAAGGAGCTTATCCACTGCTCATATGGAAAGGAAAGAGTTTATTTACTTCCCACTGCCTGGTTTCTGGCAATAAATTAACAAGTTTTTCATTTTTTTCTTTTTTTTCATTACACAGCTGCTCTTATAAATCTCTAGCTATAAATCTGAGAGAGGAGTCTGTAACAAAGCCATAATTAAGTCTTAAAATGTAGGTGTCATTTTATTAGTTTCTGGGTCCGTTTTCACATTCTCCATGGTCCTAGACAGTGGTCTTTTTCTTCTTCAAAAGTCTCATGTACAGCTAGTTGAAAGCCCAATGTACTTATTAAAACCTTTTTTTTATTATTTCTAATATAGGTAAACTTAACTTCTGGTTAAGTCTTTTTGGCTTTAGTATCAATACAAATTCTGTTTATGATATTCAGTTTGGGCCCTGAAACTGTAATTAAAGACTTGTCACAGAGAACTTATTTCTCTTCAAGTGAGAAACGCTGGATCAAAATTTTGCCAAATACTTATTTTAATGTAGTTTTTCCTAGTCTGCTTCTACTCCATCATAAATTACTATTTCTGCTGAGGCTGAAGAGAGAATTTGACTCTGGGTCAGCTGAGATACTGGTTGAGCACTGGCACTGATTGCCCAAGCGTATTGTGAAGTCTCCATCCTTGGAGATATTTAAAAGCCATCTGAACACAGTACTTGGCAGCCTGCTCTAGGTGGCCCAGCTTAAACAGGGAGTTGGACCAGATGATCTGCAGAGATCCCTTTCAACCTCAACCACTCAGTGATTCTGAGAATTTTCACTCATTTCACACTGTTGAAGCTCAGAGACCAGCAGCATGATGCAGATGTAAGGCTGCCAAAGAGCTGACAGGAGACAGCTTCAGGTTGACAACCTGGTTATTTTGTAAATTCAAAAGAGAAAACTGAATGTGGGCATCTCTGGGTCATATCAAATGCTTATCCAGCTCAGACTAGTGTGATGATGCTGATGCTTTAGGAAGAGATCATAAGAAAGTGAATGTAAACTCTTCCCTCCTCAGTCTGAAGATTCCATGGTTTGCAGGATCCAGCTGAGGGGAAAGGAGAGCAGCACAGGGGACAGCAGAGTGTAAGGATGATCACATTTCCATGCAGTTCAACACAAAATTACTCTGCAAGAAATCAGACTGAATAGTTCAGATTTAACCCTGAGCTATTTTGAAGCCTGTGTCTCTGTCAAAATCGTGCAGTCCTTTTGCTTCAGGGCAACAACTTGAGCCAAATCTAAACTGTTCTGATAGGATTTTTTTAGACCAAGAAGTGAATTTCTTGGGTTCTAAAGGACAGAAAAGACATTTCTCACTGAGATCCCTGAGATTTCCTCAGCTGATGGTTAATTCTTTCATTAGAATCTTATCTTATGTATTTTTTCTCAGAAGCGGGGAGGAAGGACAGAACAGGACAGGACACCCCCTATCTTGGTTTTGGTTTGCTCATTAGGCCATCAATGAAGACTAGTACTGCTGTCCTTGAAATTTTAGATCACTGCTTATTTCAAGCTAAAATGGAGTTGTCAATCCCTGGTATTAGCTTTTCAAACAAACTAAGTGATATTTATGATAGTCTTGTGTATTTATCTTCAAGATGACTTTATTTGTCCTAGGTTGTGGATCCCTGCTTGATCTTAGATTATTATGATTTGTTTGTTTTATCTGCTTCTCAAAGATTTATATTCTCAAACTCCTCCAGTGGCACTAACAAAGGCTTGATAACCCAAGTGATAAACCAGTTCTGCTTTTAAGTTTCTTATAAAACTTCATTACAAGTGAAATTAATCACTGTAGATTTTAATGTGAAGAGAGGACAGAGGCTGTTATTTGATGGCCTGTGTTCAAAAAGCTGGGTAAGCTTTATATCACTCTTTATGATAATAAAAAATTATGGTGTAAGACCAAGGTCATATCATAACACATGAACAATAGCACAGTGTGCTCATGATGCACTGACAAAGGTGCACAAAGCTGGTTCAGCTTTATGGCTCATGCTGTGACCTTCCTCCACTTCACATGCACTCCTAATACGTTTGCAGTTCAGCTCCAACCTGAAAATAGACAATATTTTAGGAATAAATTATTATATTTAGTTTCTAGCTTGCTCAAGAAAAGCCTACATGAATGTCCTGGATCTATGTTCAACTAAAGTGAAGATGCAGTTAATTGAACATATTATCATTTATGTCCTTACTTGTTTGTCTTGCTCATCGCAAGGAAATGCCTTGAAAGCTCCAGAAACAAAGTAGATTCTGCAGGCAAAAGGGAATGGCATGGTTTGTTATGTTCCAAAATCCTCCATCAATGGGAAAGAGTAATCATATTGAGAAGCTATTCTGCTCATTGGAAATGAATATATCACTATTTTTTTTTTATTCTGAGCAGCAAAATAAGTGTTTAGCCCAATATTTCCGGCTTGCACCTCTTGTGCATGAAAAGCTGTAATACAGGCTTGTCTGGAATGATCTTAAAGAGGAGTGTGTCCAACTGCAGCCCCAAAGCAGTGAAAGAGAACTGCTAAACAGTGCCCCCAGCCCCCATTCCTGCTTTCCCATGGAGTGCCCAAGCACAAAGACTCACTTACACTTTCACATAGTCACTCATCTGCTTAATTCTGCCTTGCAATCCTGAACCCTGAGCAGAGATTTCTTAGCCCAGTGAGGGGAAGCCTTTGGACCATAAACATAAACAGCTATTTGCACAAGTGTGTGATCTCCTCAGAGTACCTAGTTGGGTTTGGATATGTAGCTTATAAATATATAGGGGATGAAATTATGAAATCACACTAGGAAATGATCTCCAATTCTCCCAAAAGGCAACTTCCTTTTTGTCATTTTTGAGTTATCTAGTTATCGTAATGCTAAATTGAGACTACACTAAAAACAACCATTATTTCACCCACTAAATAACTTAATTGTCAAATAGATGATGCAATGTAACAAGCACAGAGAACAAGAAGTGTGCTGTCCCTTTCAACATTGTCACTAGAGCCCGAATCCAAGCAGCTGGAAAAACTGTAGCTCTGTGCCTACAGCACTTTGCAACAGCAAAGCCTGACTACTTACTGCTGTGGAAATGCAGTGGGAATCAGCAATTAGAGGCAAATAAAATTGTGACCAGGTTATTTGATGAAACACACATAGTGTATTTCATCTCCTCCAGTAAAATGAGAACAGATTTGAAGGTTTTAGCCATAAAACAGGAATTCAAGTGATAAAAATATTCTGATGTGAGCAGCACCAAAGGATGTCTCTACAGCTGCTTTGTGGAGTAATTTCATGCAGCCGTGGGTGAACGTGATTTTTTTCCCCTGAACCTGAAGGAGGGGATGACTGATTTAAATGCTTCATGTGATTAAGTAGACAAGGTGGCCATTTTTATGCATTTATGCCGAAGCAATAAAAATATGTGGTCATGCACCAAATCCTAGGGTCAAAACTGCAGTTACTCCTGCAGTAATCCTAGGGGCAAAACTCCCATTGACATGTCTAGTTTTTATTGAACGTGGGCAGTGAGCCTTCTTCTAGGCTCTCAGCCTGTCCTCTCATGTTCTTAAATAACACCATCAGGTGGCAAAGAGGGGGAGGGAAAAAAACCCCAACTTATTCACGTAGTCATTTGAATGCCTAAAAACCATGGCTGCTCCTTTTTGCACCCCCAAACCCATGAGGATTCAGCAGAGCAGTCTAGAGGGCATCAGGACAGTCACACCTATGAGCTGGAGGCTTGCAGGAGGATCTCTGTCAAGACAAACCACACTGCTGGGTGGTTTGATGGCATTCTGTGAAGTTTTGGGTCTGTTTACATTTTTGACCCCATTTGGGCCTTAAATCAGCAGGTAGCTCAGCATAGTGTGAAGTGGTAAAGACTGAAGCTTTAGATGAGCATGCTAAAAGAAAAAGACCTGCTCTGGTGTGTGGCTGCTCATGGCTGATGGTTGAAGAACATTAGCCCCTTGTGTTCTGTTTCATGATGAAATTCAGCTGGATTGGCTCTATCTATTAAATTTTTTTTGATATGTGAAATAATTTATTCACATCCAACCCGTTCTTACAAGGATCATAAGGACTTTCTTAAGGACTTTCTCAGTTCCTCCACCAGGGAGAGCAGGGAGATGTAAATGTACTCTGAGCCTCTTCTCCATGGAGCCTGGCACTTTTAACCAACTCTTTGGAGTCCAAAGAAGCCTTGCACCAAAATACTGCACATGCTCTAAGCCTGCCAATGCCTGCACTGCCTGATTTCTGACTCGAATAATAACAATGAAACATGATTGAGCCGCTTGACATTTACAAAAAGGTGCTTGTTAAAAACAGTTCCTCCCAACTTAATTAACACTAAAACCCTTTAGGTGTTCCTCCAGGTACATATTAAAACAGCTGTCCTTTTCCCTGAAATGGAAGTAAACTAGAAGAGAGCTTCAATAAAACCAATGGACTATGACTTCTCCCAAGCACAACTGTAATGAAACATTACTGCTGTAATATCCAGCTAAATAAAGAGTGGTGAGCTGGCTGGGCCAGCTGCAGTGGCAGATGCAGACAGGATCATGGGCTTTAAACAATGCTATCACTGAATAAACACAGACAAGGAGATAACATTTCTACACCTCCCCAGTTTCCATGAAATTAGTTTTTGTTATTCTAAATCCAAAAAGCTGATAATCCTCCCAGTATAAAATGAGTGGTGGTAATTGTTCCATACATGGTATCATAAACTGCCATTAGTCATTGGTGAGGAATATCTGGAATTATGTGTCTGTAAATTGCATTGCATATTTGAGGAGACTCGATGCTTTGTTGGTGAGGGAGATCAGCCACTAGTTTATATATCACCCTGTGGGCCACACTTTCCTTCATAAGAAACTTAATGCATGACCTAAAGGCCACATCCAAACTGGAATCTTTCCTTATGGAAATACCCCAGTAAATTCTTAAGAACTGACTAAAGGAGTAAGTTAAACAATTCTATACAAATATGGGCTTTCTGTGTTAGATGTAGTCAAAAAGGTAAAATGTACATAATTTAAAATATACTGAGATGTTGAAATTAAACACTATCACAAATTAAGGTCAATGTTTAAAAATTTCTCTAATTTGGTTATGGCATATCTTGTCATTTGAAAGTATCAAAAACCATAATTTTTAAAAAATGACAACAATATCTATTAAGCTTTTTTGAAATTGCTGTATTCATGTGAAATGTTTAAATATTACCAGCATTTTCCAAAGGAAAAAAAGTACTATTTAGTGTTGTTAATCACTTGACAAGGCAAATGCAACAGTAAATAAATGCTAAATAAGTATCAAAATTTATCTTGCTTCTCAATCTAAGTGTGGAAGTGTATAATGGTCCAAGCTCAGAATCTTGTAGTAGTCTACAGGCACACTGGTGTTCATGGACTGGGTTTGGATGCATATTTGATCCTTGCAACATTTATTTTCTTTTATCCTCCCTAAAACTGAACTTTTCGCCTCTTCAAAATTGGCTTGGCCAGATAAGAATCTGTGTGGTTATAGGATGTAATAATGTGTTTAATAACGATGGGAACGATTTGCTCGTATTAAATAACAGCATTTTACCCAACAAGAAGTTGCACTGAAGTCAAAAGGCCACTTGACACTTGGGTAATAAAGTGCTCCCATGCCATAAAGGAGATTACTCAGTCCTGTTCCTATGCATTTTATTGGCCAGTATTTGAACAGATTGAGTACTACTATTGTGGAAGATAAATCATCACAAACTCGCCATGTCATCTCAGCTCATTTTTATTGTATTTGCAGGGAAGGAGCTTTAAGCTCAGATAAATATTGAAGATGACACTTTCACTGAAAATAACCAGCCACTGGGAAATAAATGAAATGTGCATTGATATTGCTTTTAAAGATAAAACTTGGTTCCCAGGTTTTTAAGGGCACCCTGAAATAAACCATCAAAATAAAACTTGGTTTATCTTGCAGGAATTCATATGGAACCCATGGAAGAGTGCTGTGAAAATTTGTGTGTGCCCACAGTGCTTTCAAGCTTCTCCAGAAGCCAATGGTCAGGCTTCACAACCAAGAGCAGGAGGAGGCTGCAAGTGTGGGAAAAGCTGCCTAATTCTCCTTGTTGCTGTTTCATATCCCTCCTTTCCTCCTTCTGTGTTTCCAACAAAGAAACTTTATCTAGCTGTAATATCCCCATCATTTTTCTGGGGGAATGGCGAAAGTTCTGGGAAGCATTAATATCTTTTAATATAAATGAACAGGAGAAAGCAATAGAGAAGCAGAAGATATCCCATCATTTAACATAACTGTCCTATAGCAATCAGTCTGGGAGAACAGGCACTGACACTTGAAGGGTAAATATATTTTATTACCCTTTGGGCCAGACACAACAGTTTATCTTTTAAGAACAACTCAAGGGAACATTTCCTTCCCTCCCTAGCATCCTATCACTGTATTTTAAGAGGAGGGGGTGGTTGTTTACCTCTGCTTATAATATGTCACCAAACAATTAAGCCTCCTTCAACTAACATGATGGATTGGTAATTAATTTGCTCAGCAAGGTAATTCATGCATAAAAGCTCACCAGATATCAGTTACCTGTTTCACAAGAACCAGGGCAACCCTCAATAAAAAGGGTCCAGATTGTCATTAATTTAGAGGCACATATTTCTACTTAGGCAGATTTTTTTAGAAGAATTTAAAGACGCCAAAGCAGAGTACAGTCAGACTTCTACATTGAAGCATAAGATGGTTTGAAACTTCTAAAGTCCATTTAGTCCATTAGTTAATGCTTTAAGAATCCTCTTAGCTGCTTGATCATATAACAAAATTCTAATTCTCAACAGCAACATCACTGTTTTTCACAATGGAAATGAATACATGACCTTACAAATTCTTTCTTGTAGGCTGAAAAACAAGTGACAATTCCTTAACCTCAGCTTTCCTGAAGAGAAAGAGCTGTGTCAAGAGCAGCAATTAGAACCACACAAATACAATAAACAGTTATTTAATTTTCATTCACTGTTTGTTAATCCCCCATTTCCAGGGAAAGGTGATTGAAGAGGTTAGCTTAAACAACAGACAGGTTTTGTTCTTGGCTTTTTCTCCCAACTTTATAGCTTATCTGAACACTTTTTGGTTTGGTTGCGGTTTTTCCTTTAATTAATCAATCAACAGAATTAGTTACAAAGAAAGAAAACACCCATCAATTTATGTTAAACAACCCTAGTAATATTTCAGCATCCAGCACTAAAAGTGTTGTTTTCCCTGTATGCTAATACTGCCTGTTTCTAGTCAAGAAGATGTACTACTAGTAATTTATTTCCATATATATATATATATATACATATACACATATATATATGTTAAGTTCAGACAGTTTGGGGTTGGTTTCATATGTGCATTACCTGAGAGGGCAGAGGTGGATTTTTACCCACAGCTGTGCACACACAAATCCCCACAGCTCAGAGCAGGATGAGAGGATAATCTGCCTCTGACACACACTGGTACAACCATGTTGATAAGCTGGGAACCCCTGAACAGATTTGCTAGCTAGAGTTTTGTAAATCATATTTGTAAATCATAGGTTTTTCTGCTTCTTCCAAATTACATCAAGGAATGATGCAGAGCTGCTTTCATGCAGGTTTGAGAGCCGACCACATCCTGTTATACTCCCTACATTGCTGGTAAAACCTGAAAATGTTTACTCTCTGGTTAGACCATAATCATGTTGGGGGTTTTTCTCATTTTTCAATTTTCATAATTCTTTTCAGCGATTTATCAGAGTTGCAATTTTTTCTGCTTTGTCTTTATGCACAGATTGACTGTTCCTCCCAAGGACATTTCCCTCACTGTCAGACAATGACTGGATCAAATAAGGGGGGTTTAGACCCTTTTGCTTCTTTTCAATTAGTGAACAGACTGAAAATGGAAACAAAGCGTATTATTTATGCCTTTCTTTTCTCCTTTCCAGCAGCTTTCAGGCAAGCCAAATTAAGTATTTTTTTACATTTTACATAATTATCTTTGAGCTTAATGAAATTATGGAAATTTGTTAAAGAACTGTCTGTCTCTGGCTACTGTAGCTCACAGGGAAGTGGGGAGTAGCCACAAACAAAGGGAGTCCATGAAAAGCTCCTGTTCTGTGTTAGGCACCCCTGTGTTGGGACCAATTTTCTGAAGGCACTCAGGCTATATGTTACAAGTGTTCAGGAAGGATCTGAAAGCATTTAATCGGTCATTTGTGCACCATCTGAGCAGAATTGGAAAAGTCTTGGCATCCTTTGAATATATATTTTTGGAATATCAAACCCATTTCCGATGCAGTTTCTGTGGGACTTGAGCTGCTGGCCAGAAAAGCCATTTTGCAAAGATGTGGATGTGTGCAAGTATTCATCTATCTATGACTTGTGTTGGGGTGAAAATACCACAGAAAGTCAGAGAGCAGTTATGGGAAACAGCACAATTCTTTGACTTATGGGATGGATATTATATATTGCAGGAACATTACTGTTGAGCTGAAGCCAACAGCTGGAAAATTTAAACTCAGTATGCCCAAACCTGCCCTTTTCCTCTAGGCATGGGTAAACCTCAAAAACATCCTGCTGCACAAGAAAGAGCTGCTGAAACCTCCTTTCCATCTTCCCTCCTTCACTCTGTGCCCTCTCAGATGTGCTACCTGGGCATATGTGAGTAGCACACCAGAATGTAACAGAAAGTGAATTTATTTCTATCTGATGCTCCTGAGACAATATCAGTAATCCTTCTCTTCCATATTTATTTCACTGGTGGTGTGTTTCTTTGTAGTGAAGTTGCCATTGTCTGCTCAGAGAAGTATGGAAGAGCTCACCTCTCATAAAATAAGGAAAATTATGGCTGTGTTTTCCTTCTGCTGCCCCTCCCTAATGAGACTGTTGCCATTTTGAGTAATGAACCTCTCCTTTGATTCCTCCTTCTTTTCTGCAACCACGGAAGAAGAAACCTGACTATAAATCATTCAGAAAAATAAATAACTTTTTTGTCTGTGATGCCTGATTAAGTGTTCTTTATGTTTATGCACTTCCGAGGAAAAATAAAATCTAGATTAGTGCTTTAGCCAAGTCCATTTTCTGTTTTAATTTGAAAAGCCACGGAAAGAAAGGGTTATTGAAGAGGTACCCAAATACTCTTGCAGGAGGGTCTGGCAGTAGGCTCCTCCAGTCCAATAATTCTGCTAAACAGAACTAGAAGCCTGTCAAAAGTCAAGCAATCAGACAACAGTTCTGAGACATATTTTTGCAATTCAGTATGATCAATGGATATTATCACAGAGAAAATACCTACCCTAAAAAACAAATGACGAAATAAGCACACAAAATATGGAAACCTGATTAATATGAAGGCAAAGCACTACAGTTGTGCTTCATCTGTGAAAAGTTGCTTGGGGGAAAAAAAAGAAGAATTAATATTTATAAAAGACTGCTCATCTACATACAGCCACATTCATCTATTTCAAATTTTCAATCTTTGTAAAAAAGTAATTGCAGTAAAAGGGAAAAAAAAACCAAGAGAGAGACAGGGCATAAGTTTGCTGTTTTGAGCAAGCTCTCATTCCTGAGAGTTTCTTTTACAAGTTCTGTGTCTGATTGGCCTTAACTTTGAGAGATTCAGCCAGTCTGTGATCATTATGAAGCTATTCTGTGCAAAATACAGGATGTTTTTGACATTTCCCATCAGCTGCTGAGACATCTGCTAAAACATGCAATGAGTTTTGACAATCATGTATTCCAATATTTACCCATTTGTCCACATATCTGCTTAAATGTCTTTATGCTCTGCTCACTCTGTCTCCAGGCACATTTCTAAGCAGGACATACTGCTGTGCAGATGTAATATTCTATCATCTGCAAAACACATTAAAGATGGAAGGTTTAAACCATAGGTTAATGAATAGCTGTAAACTCTGAGAGTCAATTCAAGAGCTCAGAAGGAAACCTTTGGCCCCCTGGCTGAGTTCATGTTTGAAGGGAAATGAAGACCAAGAAACCTTAAGACTGCATTCAAAGTCCTAGTTAAAGTGCATTGCTGTTGTTTGCACTTAAAACCATCCAATGGGAGCTGTTATTTTCCTCAGATTTTAAGAGTTTAATTCAGCAATTGGCTAGTGAGGAAAGAAGCTCCTTTTTTTTTAGTCACTTCTTTGCTCACATTAAATATTCTTTAATTTTAAGTAGACACTAAGTGCACAGAGGATTCACTGGATCCTGTTCCAGGCATAAATATCAAGAAATGCTTGAAAACATCATAAGTACAGGAAGAGGTTATTTATCAAACATAATTAGCTGGTCATCCCAAGTAATAAGACTTTCAATAAATACGTTCATTTTCCTGGACCTAAAGACAGTGTTGTTCCAGTAAATATTATTCAGTGATATTTCTGATCTTTTTCTCTTCATTTGCTCATTTTCTGGAAAAAAAAAAATTGTGTATGTGGATTAAATTTTGGAGAGCATTTTTATAATGACACCTGAACTGAAATGGAAAAGGTGAGGGGTGAATAGAGTAATTATAATGTAGATAAGGAAGAGGCCAATGAGAAAGAGAGAAAGAGAATGAAAGAGAGAGAGAGGGAGGGAAAGAGAGAGAGAGGGATTTTTTATAAGACAGGAACTACCGTAATGAAAAGAGGTTGCCAGTGACATTTCTGAAAGAAAGATTTTGGGACAAATTTGACTTGATATTTTCTTTGAAATATTGTCATAGAATTACAACTGAATCTGGTATTTGCTGGTATTAGGTTGACTCTCAATACCAGATGGAAGATTTTTGTGGTCTTCAGAACACACCCCAGTCTGTCAGGGAGTGTGACAAATTACAAAAATACAGAGGGTAAATGCCTGTGTTGAAGCACAATTAGAAGAATTTCTACAGCAAGCTGGGAACTCCTTACCTAGAAACTGCAGAAATGGTAACAAAAGTTGGATAAATCAGGAGTGTAACAGAAGGGCAGATGCATGAGAAGAAGCAATATTGGAGAGTTGCTAGAAATAGGAAATGTTGGGCACCAAATACTAGTCCTTGTATGAAATAGAAGCAGTAAACAAGAAGCAAGATGTCTATGTCAGAATTATTAAAAAAAAAAAAGTAGAAATCCAAATGTCTGAGATGACAAGAATCTCTTGAACCAGCTCTGTCATCAGATCAATTAAGACATGGAACTATATCCATCTATTACCCCCCTCAGGCAGATCAGTCATGAACAGCCATACAGGCCTTCAGTGTAGTGCAGCTGTGAAGAAATAAATTCAGTACATTTACTGTGTCTCAGCAAGAGCAGACTGTAAGATTTAAAGACTGTAGATTGCTGTTATTTTACAAAGAAATATTCTGATTTTATCTGGAATAAAATTTATGACTGGGAGTCAAGAAAGAAATTTAATCTGAATTAAGTGGTTAGAATTGCTGAAATGTAGGGTGACATCCATCCTAGGGAAAAACAAGGTTAGTGTACCTAAACAAAGGGTGAGAAGGAGCTAGAATTCTTCACTGTAAAAATATTGGAAAAGTAAATGCTAGGAGAGGAAGGAAGTGATTTAAGGCTAAGGAGTGTTTGCACAAAAAGCCAGGAAATTGAATGAAGCAGCCTAAATGTAACAGTCTCAAAACTTACAGTTCCTCATCTATCCAAGAAAGCAGATTCCTCAACAGCTGTGTGGTGGGATGAGCCAGGGTAACCTGGAACCCCAATGTGCTGCCTGAGCTTTGGAATGAGATTCAAAGATGCAATATCTGAAAGTTCAGAAGATGGACCCAGTGATCCAAATATATTTATACAGTTATAAAATACTAAAAATGCTCCTGCATTTTTGTCCACTACACAGACAGCAAAACTTATTAAGGCTGCTCATGTTTACAGGGATTGTGGGTGTGAATCTAATGAGAGGACAAAGTTGTTTAGGCCATCAAAGCCACAGTACCAGTATTGAATGCTTGCACAAAGACCCAGAGAGAATGGGTTTTGTATCAGCTACGTATGCAAATGTGGCCCATAAAAGATTCACCTGGTGGTGGCAAAAAGTTAGATGGATCTTTTAAAAAGTCACCTTAAAACTGTAAATTTACTGGGTAAATTATTCAGTGTGGATTGTTCATGCAGTTCTTCTTGTGATATGTGAGAAGAATGAATTTAACTGTTTTGAAACCATATACGTGCTCCTTTTTCAGTCAGTGAAATTCCAGAGATAATAGAATTTATTCATGAAATTCACATTTCAGTGGTGTAAGAAGACATTACCAAAATCATAAATGCAAAAACAAGGAATATATTGAAGCAAGCAGTAGCCTGCAATTCAACTGAAGATTTTGTTTACATGTTAGGCCAGCATGAACTCAGTAGCACAGGGGAGCATTTGGACAGGCCCACACTGACATGTTGGTATTTTACAGAATGGCTGGTGAAAACACTGCCATTTAAAAGGCTGGCCCATAGATGAGTGAAAAGGATGGAGAAGCTCTGTCTAATTCCCATGGGCTTTGGACAGGGCCTTTAATATTGTATAGATGTTGAAGCAATTTAATTCAATTTCAGAAATGGTGTTCACTTCCGTAGCAAGCTGGAAATGCAGGAGTTGGTCTTATTTAATATTTGAAGGAAAAAAAACCCCAAACATCTGATACCCCTAAGCAGGCTCCAGAGATTATGAAACAAAAGGTAGCTTGCAGTCTGACCTTGAGCAGAGCACTGGGCATGGATCTTCTTGCTTGACTCAGTCCTTTAGGGAGATTTGATTTTTTTTTTTTTCAGTGTCAGAATCGAGAACAAACCATGCAAGTGTTACACTGAATAATTCACTCTATCATCATATCCCTTACTTCAAGTTTATCTAGTATTTATCTAGTTTACAAGAGTCCACCTGACATTTCAATAGTCTCCAGTTACTCTGTGCACCCAGGTAATACTCTGTGCACTACCCTGTCCCTCTTGCCATAGCCTCTCGTGCTGTCACATGGCAATTTGTTATAATCATGGAGCCATTTTTAAAGACACTTTCCCACTGTTGAAGCAGAACCTTCATTCTTCATGGCTGAATGTCTGGCTTCCTTCTTGTCTGTATCAAAACAGTTTTTCTGCTGCAATCCACTTACCCTGCTATCCAGACCATTCCCTGTCAGCAATTCATCTTCTTTTTTATTCATCATGTTCCAATTCTATGTGTCATCTCCAAATTCTGTCAGCAAGGATTTTAAGTTCTCTTTCAGATCATCAGCAATGTTCCAGAGTTTAGGAAGATGAACAGCTCTCAGCAGTCTCTCACCAGAAACTCATATACTTCATATGTGCCATTTATATCCATTTGAGGGGTGTCAGGTGGATTTTAATCATCCTTTTCACTAATCAAATAGCACACAAGCCAAATAACTTGTGCAGTCTCAGTTTCCAATACACAACCATGCCCTGGTGCAGCCATGTTAGGAAGAGGTGATTGCAGTCATTTTGTAATTCCCACATAACATGTTTGGCTGTGTTACTGGGGCATCTACAGCAAACCTATGGTCCCTCAAACATCTAGATTATATCAACAATGTGACCTTTGTCAACCAAGTTTTTAGAGTAATAAGTTTTTGGTCAGTTTGACAAGATTGCAGCTGATACAGCCTTGTTGTTTTAGCCTCCCTCCTTTCTAAGTTAATTGAAACCAATACTAGCTAGCCATTATTTTATTTGGGAAGAATGTCAGGGTCATATCACCTATTCTATTCCAAATGACAGACTAGCATGAGTTTCCCTTCTGCCTTCTGGGTTTTCTCAATCAACAATATAAGGGGCTCTTCAGACAAGTCTTCTAAGGTTTTTGCTTGAGAGTTATCCAGATGCAGTGTTCAACTTTATTTTAATCTAATGCCTTTTATATTAATCAGCAGAAAAGTCATTCCTTCTCATTCAATAAGATTATCTTTTCTCTCATTTCTATCTAGTGAACTAGCAGCACCATCATTAGTATTTCCTTTGCTCTTTTCTTCTTATTAGCCTGTTATCATTAGTCTGAATTCTGCAGGCTAAGATTGTTCATTTCCTCTATTTGTAAGTTCTTATTTTGTTTGCAGTTTTCTACAATCCTCGGTTCCTAATCTCTATTATTTCTAATATATCCTCAACATTTTCATCTGTTGTAAAAATAATTTAAATTAAGATATATATTTGTTTCACAACCAATACACTGTTTTGATTATTTAGTAGAAGGCCTGCACTGTACTGTATGCTACATAAACATATTGGAAAACAGTTTCTACTTAAAATAGTGGGTTTTTCAGAGTTTTTTACAGGTCCCCTGCACAGGATACCTTCACTTGAACTGGGAAGCAGGACAGTGGGACACCAGGGCTGTGATGAGCTGACCTGCTAATACTTGCAAGCCATAAGCCTGCAGTAGTTTCTCCATTACATGGCCCTGCCTGAGGAAATTCCTTCTGGTCACATGCCTGCTTGGTTCCCTGTAGCAAATGTTCCCCAAATGTCCTCAGACAGAATAACTTTTGATTTAGCATGTTGCACCATAGGAAAGGACAGAGGTTTTCCCAAGGTACTCCCTCACTATTGGGAATCGTTCAAAGCCAATCACAGAGCTAAACACAGCTTAAATTCATGTGGCTTGAAGCTTAAGGAAACATTAACACAAATCTCTGCAAAAGCCAGCCACCATGATTTGTATGTGAGCTTTCCCAGCTGCTTGTAAGAGAACAAGTTTTATGACCAGCTCGGTTTTCCTTTGTGCAGGAGGAGGTTTCTGTCCCCTTCTCTTCCTCCAGATTGCCTCAGCAGAGAGAGAGAGAGAGACAGTGTGTGTGTCTCTGGGGAAGGAGACACCTGTGGGCACAAGGGCAGCTGGAGTGCAGATATGATGTCAAATGTGTTTTAACACAGCTGGCAGAATGCTATAAAACAGGATTTTTAGTGTTTGAGGGGTTTGCATGAATTCCAGATGTTCACTATATGATCAATCTTGCTGTGTGCACAAGAAGTATATCCCCATGCACGTGTAAAACAAAGCCTGCCTAGCCCAGGGAGTGAATAAGGGCATGCTTGCTTTCCTGGAAGTCTTTTGTTTGTTTTTCTGTTCAGATCTCGTGTCAGGTCATCCACGGTTTCTGTCAGCCTCATGAGATTAATACAGGGCTTTATGGCTGCTATGATGATGTAATACCTTGATTTCACTGAGATTGAAGAATCTGTATGAAAGAAAATGGATTTTAAATTACAACAACTTAAAGTAGCCTGTCTGAGCTTATAGAGATGGACACAGCATTTGAAGGCACAAACCAGCCTTTGAACTGAAGATTGGGAAGGAGTCTTCTCTACAGGCAGGTCATGCTGTAATTGTTTCTAAAGCCTTCCTTGTCACATCCTCTAATGAAACTGCTGTTGGCCAGGCTCAGAGACAGTGCTGCAAGAGCTGGAGCCTCGGCTTGAAATGGTGCAGCAATGCCTGAGCTCCTGTCAGTCACTATGAATTTACTCCATTATAAATTGAATTGGGATCAGACCTTTCATATTTCACAGAGAGCAACAGTTCTACTCTTTCCAAAAGCCATCAGCATTTTAGTGGTAAAAAAGCCTACTGCCCCCATGTAACCCCCCAAAAAAGCTGTGCATGAGGACTATTCTGTGCAGACTAAGCCTTATATTTTCATTTTCCACAAGTGATACTACAGCTTAAAGCTACGATAGAAAGGTGACTAATAAATGAAACAGAAGCTGGGAGCTGGATTAAAGCAATTCACAAACCCTTAAGCTTAGGAGCAAGGTTTCAGGAAGCCAAAGCTGGCAGATTTGATTTGTTTTGTCTCACTGACTCTGAAGATGAAGCAGAGAGAAAGAGGGCATTAGGTTTGTTGCTCACCCCTCAGGAGTAATTGCATTTGAAACTGAAAGAGTTTCAAGCCAAATATTCCAGCTGTTGAAGACTTAGCACTCAAAAGGATCTCCATTGGCTCCAGCCATGGTCATATTTTGAAATCACGCCCTTGCCTCATTGCATTACAGTAAATATTACCATCAAAGACTGGAAATGGGTGGACCCTGTTTGGGACTGTAATCCACTGAGGAGCACAAAAAATGGAAAGTTTTCACCTACTTTTTAGCCTCGATGTGGAGACAGACACAATGTGGGCAGAAGTTCTGGAACCTGAAGCTCCTCTGCCATGGAGCCCACGGTGCTCACCAGATGTCTCCAAGGTGGCCGGGGCAGTGGCAGAGGCAGCAGTAGTGTCAGGCTGGGAATGCAGTGCCCAGGCTGGAACAAATCCCACAAGCCTTGCTTGAGTTCCCTCACTGGTCTGCAGCCCCACGCCTGCACAGCTCAGCTGCTCCTGGGCCCTGGGCACAGAACTGTCTCTGCCATGCCCCTACTGATTGCCAGGTGCTGCAGGTGTGACCTCAATTTCACTTCCCTGAGGGGCCAGAAAGACAAACAGCAACCAGCTGAACCCAAGAACCAGGAATTAGGATTCTTGTACTTGTTTATGATTTCATCAGGGCTTGGGTTAACTCACTGAACTAGCGAGATTCAAATTATCCACCAATAAAATGCAAATAACTATTCCTCACGGGAGTGTAATGAGATTCCACTCACCCTTTTCTATTGCTTTGCAATCCTCACATTAAGGGATTTATTTCTGTGCAGGTGCTTTCCGGGTGGTTATTGTCTGAATGAGATGGAAGCAAGATTTGTTTTGTTTAACATTCACTGTCACACTATTTGGAAATCTCAGTCTGGTTTTACCAACTGGCTATTTTTTCTCTTCACGCAAGAGGAACATCCTGAATACCAAATAATCCGTGAAGTGTGTTTAAGCACAGTATTACTGGAACAAGATTGCTGCATCATTTGTGAACTTTCCCATGGGGAAACAAAAAGGCGAAGCTGCAATAAATCTCCAGGTAAATCTTTCTACAGTGGAGATCAGTCAGAGACATCCTTCATTCAAAGGCAACTAATTTATTCCTAAACCAAATAGAAAATATTGCTGTCAGTGTCAGGATTTTCCAGAGGTTGAGGAAATTGCTATAGTCGAATGAAAGAATATTTTTTGCATTCTAATGACAAAATAAAATTGCAATTGTGCTTTTTCTTGTCTGCAAGAGAAACAGTAAGAAAGTAAGACACTCCATGGTGTGTTCACAAGGGAAAAATATTCCTTATTTTAGGAGGATGTCTGTGATTCCATGTAGTGACAAGGAGGAGAGTCCTATGGAGAAGAACTCATGGGGTGACACCTTGATGATCTGTCCCCACTGAGGTTACTTGAATAGAGGGGTTTAGCAATGAGAAAAGTGTTTATTACTGAATTATGCCCTGAGGAAGGAGCATAGGAGGAAGGTCTGTATTTAATGAGGTCTTGTGGATTTTTTACCATAAGTGGTCCTGAACGACTCACTTTTTCTTACCAGCTTAAAAGTTGAAAACTCATGAGCCAAAAAGCTGTGATTCCCAAATGAAAACAAAATAGAGGGCACTGCTGTTCTCTGCACTTCCATGAGGAGCTTGCTCTGCTACCTTTCTACCAACTGTGATTGCAAAGAGAACAAGGTTCAGTTCATCTGTTTGTGGGTAACTACAGAGGCTGCATCACAGCTGGCTTTCAATTCAGCCAAGGAGGGTAGCAAGTGACTCAGCTCATCCCAAAGAAGGCACTGCTTTTCACTATAGGAACCATATCTAAACTCTCCTGAATATATCAGGAAGAAGTTTTTCCCTGTGAGGGTGCTGAGGCCCTGGCACAGGTTGCCCAGAGCAGCTGTGAATGCCCCATCCCTGGGAATGTCCAAGGCCAGACTGGATGGGGCTCTGAGCAAGCTGATCTGGTGGGAGGTGTCTCTGCCCATGGCAAGGGGTTGGAGCTGGGTGAACTTTAAGGCCCCTTCCAACCCAAACCACTCTGTGATTCTGTGATTTTGACCAAGTCTGATTTGGCTGCAGCGAGAGCTCAGGATGATGCTCTTAGGTCAGACACCTTCATTGTAGTGACCTAGATTTCAGTAAGATGGATTGCACAAAACCCAAACAAATGCAGTGTGTCCACGGCCAGGCCTGCAATCCCCACACTGTAGATCAGGTCAGGTCTCCATGTGTCTCCTCACCCTGCTCGTGCCCTTTGTGGCTCTGTAAAGAACACTTCACATGCTGTGGTACAACAAATTTCAGCAGCTGCTCAATGTATGCAGCTCAATGCCAGGGGAAAAAGTACCATCTACTCTGGGAAAACAACAAAACCAGCATGTTACGAATATTTCTGAGGTGTGGGGGGGAAGACGAAGTAAAAAGAAGTTAGATGGGCTTTTAAAAATCACTTCTTATGTTTTCTTGCAAAGGTCCACATTTTCTCTGGGGTTTTGTAGAGAAATCTTCTGGTTTGGATCCCTTTTAGCTGAGGGGCGTGTGGGTGAGGGAGGGTGTTAGGGGTGAGGAGGGAATTGAGTAACAGAATTCCATCTGAATCAGAATCAGAAAATCTGTTCTGTTCCTCCACTGGCTCTCTTGTCTTCTCCTCCTTTAAGAAACAGGCATAATAAGCCTCAAATTGTCATAATTATATTCTTTCACATTGTCTTACAATTTAATTATTATTAAAGAACCCATTTGGATATCAGTTACAACAGTCTAAATCCAGTATGGCTTCTCCAATGTCAATGACATTGCAATAGTATAAGACTGCAGTGAGCTCAAAATGAGCCCTGAAGCCTTCATTATTCTCTGGGAAAAAAAAAAAAAAGTAATTTCTACTCATTTATCTCATTCTGAATTTCAATGAAGCCCTTAGTAATATCTCTCAATTCCAGTTTTAAGTATTGATAGTAACCTGCTGTGTGACACTTATAATATCCAGCATTGCCTATTGCACCACATGAATCTGTTTCCAGTAAATAGGAACGAGCCTGAGGTAATCTTTGAAAGTGTATACTCAGTTGTGCTAGAGGGCATTTTGTGGTTAATGGCTGTAACTGTCGTGGTCTTGGATTCAAATCCAAATAAATTCTACTCCATCCCGATTCCTCTGGTAATTTGCCTGTATCACAAGGCATCAGTGCAATGTCTTATGATGCACACAACGAGGAGAGTCCAGAATGCAGGTGATTTATAGAAATGGTGAATTGGGCAACTATCCAAACTTAATTCTGGTTTAGGGTTTGCTCTTGCCTTCCACTGTTGTAACACTGAGGCACTTGGGTTGTTCCCCTGCTCTTCTGATTATGCTTTCATGAGAGAGGCAGCTGTGTGGGAGGTTTGGATGCAAAGAGCATAGAGATCAAGCCTTGACTTGGTGTGGAGTTGTTAAAAATGCTTAGGGCCATATGCAGATCAGCTGTTGAGAGTTGCAACTCCATTAGTTAATTTAAAGATGTATTCAGAAGCAGAAAAAAAATCTTCTCTTTGGTCACCTTTTTAACCCAATGTCTTGCTTTTATACAGTGTTTTTGAAGAACTGTAAGTGAATCCACATCCAGAATTACATTGCCAGTAGCAACTCTCAGAAATGTCAGTAAAGATAACTTTGAATCTGACATATTGTTAAGTTTGGATCACTCCCTTGTCAGTGAGACAACTTCTCTGCAAAGCATCATTAGCTCATGTCTCCTCTAGGCAGAAACACTGAGAATTTTACATTTAGGAAAAAAAAAACCAAAACAGTAGTAATGACTAGGAACATCTGTAGAATGAAACACCCTTCTGTGCTTATATTCAGGTACACAAACTCCCATAGTAGTACACATGATCCTTCAGAGATGTTTGCCCTCCTCAGACAGGGCCGGTACTGATGATACCAAGTAGAAATTTGTGGAATTTCTGTATTTTGGCATATCAGTTCTGGTTCCCTTCTGTTGCACTGATCAGATCTCTGCCTATCAAAGAGAAGGTGAGAAAAAGTGCTGTGTAACCTCTGCAAAAATGCAAACAGCATCATTAGGCCAGACCAGCAGATGCACAGAGCTGTCACCTCTCCAAATTAGTGAAAATGAGAAAGAAAGGAAGAGGCACAGGCAAGAAAACAAAAAAAAAAAAAAATAGAGAAATAAATAAAAATGAAAATATGCCTCTACCTCTCTGCTTTTAACATTTTTAAATTGGAAAAATTCTTCAACTCCAAATCCATCAGTTTGTATCCTGTAATTACTGCCAGCCGTATCTGTTCAAGCACATATTATTCTAAATGGATAAGCATAAAGACTCTGATGCTCTTGATGACTGAAAGAGGAATATCATTATCTGCTGATTTATATTTACCATTCCTTGTCCAGGTGCTTTCCTCCTCTGTTAAGTATACTGAAGATGATATGCAAAATTGCACAACTCAATGGGCTGAAGAAGTTTGATGGCAACACTTAAATTGTCACTGTTTTTCCAGGGTTCCTCCTGGGGGTGATCTATTGACGTTCACAAAGGTCTAGTCTAAGAAAGCAATTGCAGAAGTAGCAAGGGCAATTTTACAATTTTAGGGAAGTTAAAGAAGGAAAAATCTTATTGTTAATATTTTTATATGGAAATAGAAGCCTAGAAGTTTGTATTTCTCTTCATGTCATTCAACCAGACAACTGGAGTCCTAATGGCCTTGATTGAGGGCTCTTCAAACTCACAGTCAACAGTTCAGATCAAATTCAGATCCCAATAAAGTCACTACAAAGACTCATTTAAATCAGAATCACAGGGTGCTGGGACTGTGAGTATCCAGACCAATGTTATCTGGTCAGAAAATCTAAGAGATTACCACAAATAAGGTAAAATACAGCATGAATCTCTTTCAATCATTTGCAAAGGAGCTGCAGGAGACACTGCTCAGATGATGAACAGAATCCCATCACACATCTGCAGTTCAGTTGCTTTTACTGGTGTGATGAAGTCCCAGATCTTCTTTAGCTGCTATTTTCAACCCCTTTATTTTCTTTGGGTTGCCCAGTGGCAGGATGGAGCTTCACTTTCACTCCCATGCCTCAATAGCCAGGACTGGTCACTGATTTTTGTGCAGTTAAAGCACAAAAGTAAAGCTGCATAGGAAGTCTAAGTAGGCTATGGTTAAATTCAGGGCTGCTTTGTAGAGGAGCTGGGACAGGTGGACACAATCACTGAGTGGTTCAGCCTCCTGGAATCAATGACAAGTACTAACAGAAAAGAAATTAAAGCCAGGGTCCAAAAGGGATCCTAATATAACCACATTATCTCATGTGTCTCTGTGTTTCTGGTGGTGTGTCAGTGAGCAGTGATGTGTTGCATCAGATTGCAACATCCCAAGTGCTGGATGTCGTATCAAACAAGTGAAATACTGCCTAGCAAACACCAGACTTAATATGATTCATCACCCTGAATAATCAGTATGTTGAAACCCTCTGTAATCTGTGCTTGGAAATATGCAGTGGTATTTTTTTTCCCCTCTAATCTATAGCTGTAGAATGGAAACCATAAGGTCAGATGTGAAATATGTTGGAGATAAGCCAGCTGGTGAATGGGGAGAAAAAAAAAGGGTTTTAAAAGAAATAAACTCACAGAGATTCTTCACTCCTTAGGAATAAAATTTAAGTATCTTTCCAGGTGGAAGGATAAAATGACATGTCAGCTGTGTCAGTAAAGTGGAAGGAAATGTTAAGTTCCTCTTCTCCACAAATATCTCATGTGTGCCTCAGTTTTCCCCAAATGGAGGTAATATTTTAATGTACCACGTGGAGACAAGGAAAAGAAGTATGTTAATGCATGTGAATCACTTGAATCCTGTGTCAAAGAATGCACAGAAAAATGAGCAGAAATTCAGGGGGAAGGCTGGACATGCGTGACTTAGAGCCTTTCTTACTGAAATGCAGATTATGAAATAAACAAACAAAAAACCCCATAAAGTGACATTGAGTTGGTGTTTTTCCTGTCAAGCTTGAGAAGTCAGTCAGACAGTCTTTGTCTCTTCAAGCCAGGGCCAAACTTGTGGGGTTTGAGTGTTTCAAGAGTAGCATCAGTTCCAGCCAAGATGTTTCCCCTTCCTGAGGCTGAAGAGCTGGGAAATTCTGTCTTAAGGAAAAACCATTCTTTTGCCAAGGAGAAAATCAATTGGATGTTAAAGGGCCTACACTGCTCACTGTTTGCCAAGAAACCTCTTCAGCAGTGTTAGAATTACAAATGAAAGTTGCTAAGTATTTATTTGCATTACAATGTTGCTTGAATCTAATACTAGGACATGGTTTTGGGACTACACAGAATGCAGAGATGTCTTCATTTCTTGACTCTTTTGTTTCAGTGAGCTGATAGAATGTGCTTTCACAATGGTCCCACAGCATGTACTGACATCTATAATCACTGCTACATTTTCACTATTAGCCTGGATTAATAATTCATTAATGAATGGAATTAATATCTTAATGATTTGCTATACTGAAATCCTGCACATTTTAAAATTAGGAAAAAAGGCCAAGCTTAATGAAGAGTTTGGAATCAGTTGGTATAAAGCTAAATTAAATTATGTGCTACAGAGCACTGCAACCATGATTTGAAGTCAGAATGAAAGGGAATGAAATCAGAAGTAATTTCCTGATTCTTGCAGCATATCAAATCATGAATGATCAAGATTTGCTAGTATATTTTAATTAAGAGTAATTTCAAAGAGCACGACTCCTGAAAGGGGATCTCAGCTCTCTCCTGGTGTTTACAAGGCATGAGGAAACACGGCACTCAGTTGCCCTTGCTGTCTCATGCAGCCCAGGCTAAAGAGATGGCCAGTATCACATTTGACAGTCTTTCCCCATGAAAAGTCACCTCAGCACAGACTGCAGAAAAGTGCAGGTCCAGAAGAGGGAATTGCCCTTCAACACGGATCACAAAGTGACTGTTTTTTCACAGGTGTAGGCACAGGCCAGGGGTTTGGCACACATGAGGGCACAAGGCAGAAGCAAGGACCCTTCTGCTCAGGGATGAGTGTCACAGATGTCTCTGCTGTGACCGAGACCTTTTGCTCCAGATGTGTGGATGTGACCTCGTGTGAGGTTTGTGAATGGCAGATACCCTGCAATCTTGGGGACACAATTGCTGTGAAGGTGACAAGGATTCCCTGCAGTGGCAGCAGTGCACAGAGTCACAAAACAAACCACGGGTTTTGGTCTGCTCTCACTGGGTCTACTTGTGAGCTGCAAAATAACAACTTGAGTCCATCTAGAAACCACAGCTGGACTGCAAACAATGCCATTAAACAAACAACAGTGGCATCATCAAATCTGTTCTCTGAAAACTCTTTCCTTGTGCTGGGTTAGAGCACAAGGGAGACACAGCACACATATTAATGATTTTGGAGAACATGTTGCTCTTACAGTAATTGCTTTTACTCTTATCTTGGAGACTTTGAAATGACTGTAGCAGATGTATTTTGTGGTGCACCCTGGTACAGTAGTGCTTCCATTTATTATTTATCTCTATTTGGCTCTCTTTCACATTTTTTGTGTGTTTTAATGTCTATTTTATCTTGGTTTCAGAGGGCCTGTTCCTGGTTTTGGAAGGCACCAGATTGCTAGTTTGACCTCAGGCCAGGTGCTCCCTTGGTATTAGCATTATAAATAAAAATAGAATCAAAAAATCATAAAATAATTTAGTGTGGATGGGACTGCTGTTGTTTTTCTGCTCTGATCTTCTGCTCAAAGTTGGTTCAAATTTGAAGGTAGATTCGGCTGTCATGGTAGATCAGGTTGCTAAGAGCTTTTCTATGTTTTTTTTTTAGGATATTTAATTGCGGACATTTCACATCCTTTCTGGGTTACTGCTCCAGTGGTTAACCAAGCCTTCATGTAAAAAAAAAAATAGAAAAAATAATCTTAGTATCTAATCATTGCTGCCCTTGTAACAAAATGAGTGTTGCATGGTGTTCCTCAGCTGCACTCTCCTGAGAAAGGTCAGCTGCATATTTTCCATAACCTCCTATCAGGGATTTAAAGGCAGAAATAAGAAACCCCTTAACCTTCTCTTCCTAAAGCTGAGCAAACCTGGTTCATATCCCCTCTGCTAACACAACCTGTGCCTTATTATTTTAGTGGCCTTGTTCTGGGCTCATCCAAACATCTCAATGCCTGTTTTGTACCTGTAGCCTCAAACTAGGGATGTGTTTGTTAAGCATTACTCTGGCAACCCTGAACTCCCAATGTTTCCCATCTAAGTAGCTCTGACCAGAGTCCAGAGTGAAGCTGGAACTCAGAACTACAGGTACAAAATGAGAGGCTTTAGTAGCTGAAGAGGTGCAAAAGAACCTGTGTTAGAAACCAGCATGGCTTCTCTGGTTTTTCCTTCCTGAAACCAAAGCTCTCAGCACTGTGTGGGCTTAAGAATGTAGTTTAAAATGTAGAAATTTGAGATACTCTGCATTCAAGCAAAGAAGGAAAGGATCAGGTAAGTACCAGCTCACAGTGTTTTTCTGTCTCCTCCTCCAGTGTTGACTGTTCAGAATTGTTTCAGCTTTTGTAAACCTACTGCCAGTTTGACACACTCTAATGCTTTCCTTGTCCCCACAATCAGTGCAGGGAGATACAAGCAGAGCTATCTCCAAAAGCCAGGGTCACCTTCATGCAAAAGGCACATTTAAAATGCAGCATGCAAAATGCAGTTACACAAACACAGCTGTGCAGGACCCTGGGACTCACTCGGGAGGGAGAGGGCATCCAGAGGAGCTGAGAGCCACGGGGAGCTTTAGTCCCCACTCTCCTCCAGAGCACAGAGATTCCAAACAACCCCTAGCAGCCCACAGAGCATCTTGGGGCTAGGCATTCTCAAGGAACATCAAAACACCAGTCCTCAGCAGATAGATGTAAGCGGCTGAATGATGAAAGACTCAATAGCAAGACCAGAAGACCCATTAGCATTGGGATACATTAGGCAGGCTCCTGGAATTCTTCTGGTTTAGTTTTGCCTGAGAGGAGTTTGGTTTGCATGCCCTAACACCTCTCTAGTCTGAACTAGAAGACACTAAGTGGGTAAGATGGACCTCTTCACTTCAAAAGTGCTCTTCTGATCTGAGCTGAGTGCTCATGAAGAAGCCCTAAAGTCTATTTCCACTTCACCTCCAGTCCAAGGATATTAAACAAAGTAGATGTATCTTCCTGTTCTGTTGGCAGTGGACATATTTATTTGACAGCAAATAGCATGGAAAGGAAGAAAAGTGTGCTTTAGGGCCTCATCAAATTTTTCTAATTGGATTTTAGTGTGCAATTTAAATCATGTTGTGCAGTAAGCGAGATCATGTTTAAAAAAGTCCAAGTCTATTCTTTCCATTGTACACATCCCTTTGCCTTTGGGATCAAGTGTAAAATGTGCCTTACCAATTTCACTTGCAATTGGGGTCAACATCTGGGGTCTGTATATTGGCACAGTACATATTAAACATCACTACTCTTCACGAAGTGGTTTTTCCAAGCATAAAATGTTATTATTCTATGATTCCATGATTTGTCTAAATTGCCCACCATTCATTAAGATGACGATCTCTAAATATTGCTAGGAGGTTGAATCGTGCTCCTGTTGTTGGAATTTATTGAGTATGACTCTAGTTTCCTCTGTGTGAAACACTGTAATAAAACCATAAAGCAATGCATCAGAGCTGTGATATAAAGGACACACTTTTTATGATCAGATACTGCACCTGTTATATAGAATATCTGTTCAGAATAGATGTGACAGACTCCAGAGACAGTGAATCACTGAGCTCTGCACTTCTCCCAGTCTCTCTGCTGGATGCTCAGATACACCTGTATACACTTGTAAATATCTCTGACATCAACTCACTTCTCCTCAGCGACAGGGAGAAAAAAAATGAGGACAAAAGTCAGGGAACTGCAGTTATCACTAAGGAAGTACCAAGCCAGGGAAAAATTTGCTCTTATTTCCTTTCCAGAAATGGAGGAATACATTCGCTACCAACAATTTGTGATTCTCTCAAATGTTTTCATGCCACTAGACACAAAATAACATCCGTGAATAACCCTCATTCAGTCCTCAGGAGTTCACTGTGTTTGGCTGTTTCAGCTGCTTTGTGTAGCTCATGAGTCAGATGCTGCCCTGTGCACCCTCAACTCCAAAAGTTTTCTCTTTGCAAAAGTCACCACCAGCAGTGCATATATTGAGCTTCAGGATGCCTCCAGCTGATCTAAGGGGATGATTGAATAGACTGTAAATCCTGTTCACAGAGGTCAGTCCTAGCTGCAAGTGAACAGAAGCCTCTGGCTTTGGTTGTGAGGGTCCCTGGTAGCTGCCATGGGGTTTGTCACAGTCCCTGGTAGCTCTGGGGCACCCAGCAGCTGACCTGCCTGCTGCCCCCATGGCATTGCCACCTGTCCCATGTCACCTGACAGGGTAACCCCAAGTGGTGCCCTTAATACCAATATGCCAGTGATGCTGTTTCTCTGGGTGGATGCTACATTTGAGAGCCAGACAGAAATCTAGAATTCATATAAGAAAAAGAATGATTGTGTTTCATAAAGCTAAAAGAGCAATAATGCAAAGATGTCAAACTATGAACAAGGTCCAAGTAAAAACCTGCCTTTGACCAGAGATTCCTCAGGCTTACCTGTTGGCCAGCTGCCTCTACTTTCTTAGTTTTCTATTGCTATTGTGGAAGCTACTGAATTTGTTGCACTGGTTTCTTTAGCTGTCAGAGGAATGGCAGGTGGTTCTGCTCCTTGGGGATGATATTCATCCTTCTGTCTGTCTCTTAATGTATTAATGCACCTCCATTCATACTGTAGCTTGCAATCCTTAGTGTAGCTCCCCTTACAACATCCCTGGGAGGTAAGCAAGTACTGGGAGGTGAGGGAGCACTTTTCCCTTTTTATAGGACAAGTGAGACAGGAAAGAAATACAGGAAAGCTGAGGTTTTACAGCACATAAGCATCTATTGCTCATTCAGAAGAAAAATAAAACCTCTGCAGAATCTTCTATGATTCATCCATGCAGTGTGGGAGGCAGAGGAGGTGAACCCCAACATACCACCTTCAGCATCCAGAGTGGGCTTCTCCTGGGAACCCCACAACACTTCCTCTCCAGACAGAGAGGAGTTCAGCCCTAAGGGGTAATGATACCAGTGGTTTTCCATTTCACCTTGGCATGTCACCAACAACAAACCTGTAACACAAGGAATTCCTCCTACAGGGTTCAGTTACGTATCACTTTCTTTACCAAATAAATCAGTACTGATTTTTTAGACAGGATTGTCTTCTCTACCTAAAACATGATCATGAAGAAAATGACTAAAATTAAGAAAGAAGTCTAGGAAAAATGTGCAAAAGCTATACAGAACTAATCAACAGCATTCAGTTCTCAGGGCAGCCTAACTAGGTTCATTCTGTTTTGCAAAAAGATATAGGTTTAATGTTCAGACAATCCATAGCTGTCTGACTCAGAATATTTCCTTAGATTAGTTACCCATATATATCTTTAGATAAAAATATGTACATGGCTTAAAAAAGGAAAACATAAGGATCAGTAAAAAATATTCTACATGCCTACTTCAGCAGCAGAACGTGTGAGACTTTAGAAAATAAAGCTTCCTGTGGAAGAATCAAACAATGTTTTTCTCCCAAGTAAGGAAGTCATTTTGATAGACTGCATCATTCCATTTATCAGCACAAAGCTCTTTGTTTCAGTTCAAATTGTGTTGTGTAGCACTAATGATGACATCATGCAAAGAGCAAGCAGGAAGATAATAAAATAGATGAAGTGCAGGAATCCTGAATTCCAGCTTTGCAGACTTTTTGTGTTGGTTTAGGTTTTTGGTTTTTTTTGTTTTGTTTTTTTTTTGATTAAGGCATGAAAAAATATTGTTGGAGTTAAAGCATTTTCCACTCCATAGTAAAACCTTGATTTACAACAGCCTTGATTTACAACAGCCTTGACTTACAACATTAGGAAAGGGGTTTATTCTTCTTTGACAATTGTCTTATCATTTAAGTTTGCCTCTGAGGATGCCAATTTCAAGTCTACATCTTTCTCAAAGAGCAGTTTTAAACTTCTCTCTTCTCTAGCATTGTTTCTAGATGTGTGAACGCCAGTCATAGAGGTTTCCTTTCTACCCACTGTCAGCTCGTAACTGTGCTGGTTCTCTGCATCCTGCCTCTGCCCCAAAAAGCACCTTGGGAATAACCAGCAGGTAAGAAAGAAAGTCCTCTGTTCTCTCCCCCATTGGGATAACTTGGCAGCTTGGTGAAGGTATTGCCAATGCTTTCAATTGCATCCCAGCTCATCCAGCTAGGAGAGACCAGTGTTTCACTCAATGGCAGCTCAATAAAACCTTGCAACAGGAGCTGCACATTTCCCTGGGGACAGTTCTGGGTTTGTGAGTAGATGGTGCCATTGCTGTGTACATCTGTCTCATCTGTGCCACTGCTGTCACAAAATACATGACTGTTTTCCAGCCAAAAAGAAATAGTGATGCAATACAATACACCTAATTCTTGTGTTCTGTTTTACCAGGGTGGTAATAGCATTTGAAGGTAACAGTCAAAATCTATTTCCAATTCAAAGTTAGGACCCAACCTGGGTAAATGCTACTGCTCAGAAAGTTTGTGAACTCTTGATTTTTTAACCCAATTAAGGTTGTTCTATTTGTCTACACTCCTTCAACAGCTGGTGACTCCACTATTCCTTGAATTATCAGGCAACTGCACGGAGCAATTGTTTTCCCAGAGGCTTTATACTCTAAACAGGTAACAAGGAATAAAGAAATTATTTTCCACAGATTCCTAAGGGAACACTGATCTTTGCATTAAGTGACTTTACCAAATGAATAAAGGGATGGGGGAAGGTCAGCAGGAAGTTACTTTTGTAAGACAAATTAAGCAGATCTAACTTTGTACCTTAATTCCCATATCAATTATTCTTGAACACTTAAGCAATTACTTTGCTGTAGCACAGAACACCAAAATAGTGCATATTAAGTGTGTATTAGATCATAACCAAAGAAAATGAACTTTAGGCACTTGTGTGCACTTGGCTCACTGCCTGTAGTTAAGGCTGCCTGACAAATTCCATTAAAATATCTTTTTTTCACCTTTCAGAGGAAACAAGTTCAGGATGCAATTTCTCTTGCCAGAAGTGCCCTCAGGCTGATTTTTTCTCCTTTTT
>VWZV01016132.1:419157-451657 GCA_013397155.1 Irena cyanogastra
TTTTTTTTTTTTTTTTTTTTTTTTTTTTTTTTTTGAAAAAGATTTAGCTAAAAATAGTTGCTACATTTCTGTGAACAAAGGGGAAGGGAAAACATACTTTAATTTTGCCTCTGAGTAAAAAAAATATTACATCTGGCAAGCTGCTATACCACAACAAATAGGTATAGAGACTTGAAAATTAGGCTGATTCCTCCACTGTCAAAAGCACACCTTTTATTTACCTTGTGGCTACGTTTTTTTTTTAAAATTTAGTCAATATATGCTCATAAAAGACTTGCTAGAATTTGGAAGCCAAAGTATTTGAAGAGCCTATCTGCCCTGAGCTTAGTCCACTCTTTCATCTGCCAGATAAATGCACATGCAGCTCCACGGAGTAACTGAGTGCTGTTATCTTGGCTGTGATGGCTGAGCAGAATTTCCCTGCAATTTGTTTCAGCTCACAGCCGGATACAACTGAGGGAGAAAGCTTAGAAATTCTGAGAAAAGAGATCTGTGTTCTTTCCTACTGGTGATGCCCATGCTGTACAGAAGAAGAAGGAAATTTCAAGCACAAATGGAGAAGTAGGGACTTTGTGCAGGAAATCTATGAGAAAGAAAAAAATGAGGAAAAAGAAAAGCTGATATGTGGCTAGGACAGGAATTCACTCCTGTGTAAAACTGATATGGCTTTTTCTGATGTGTTCACAGGTTATGCACAACAGGACAGAGGAGGATCCCAAAGGCATGCTCTATCCAAATACTTGATTGCAATGTTAACGCTTGTTCAGTAAATTGCTTGGCTTTATCCTTCTTCAACACAAAAAAAAATTATCTTCAAACAAAAATTCAGATGCTGACAACGTCTAAGAAAATCTTCTTGTATGTTTAGCTCTGAGTACTGAATAGAAAGAAATGGATTCTCAGGAGCAACTATTTACAGAACTATCTGGAGTGTTATTTCCAGCAGAAATGTAAATTCCATAATTTAACTTTCCTCTTAGCCAACTCATTGCTTGTTCTTGATGGACCAGTTGAATGGATGGCTCTTCTGAGATGCTCAGTAGTTCCATGGTAGGAGTTTTCCAATTGCACAACAGGCACTAACCAATTTAAACAGCTGTTTTAAACAACAATAATTCATAAAATCTCGGTGCCTGTGATGCAGGATCAGCTGCATCCCAAAGTGGTAAGAATCAGGGGATAGAATTGCAAATTGTGATTCAGTGGAGATCAATAAACTACAAAGGAAAATCCAGAGTTACCTGAACCTTTTCAGCAGTTTCATTATCAGTTCATGGGGATGTTACTGGTGCTGGTGGACTTTTCTGTCTCCAGAACTTGGTCACTTTCCTTCCTTTTTGCTTTGTTTAAAATCCCAGACTTCCAATCTGCCCTTTTCCTAAAGAGATGATGTACAACTGCATTTTCTCATTCTCAAGCCACCATAACATCTGTCCTTGAAAACAATGAAAGCACTCTGTTTCGTCTTGCAGGAGGATGACATTTTTTTCTATTATTTGACCTGCTCTGCAGATGTGGAGTAAAATTCATTATGGATGTTGACATTTTCCCTTCCAGTTCCATATTCACAAATAAACATTTCATTACACAGTCAGTATGAAATACCTTGTAAAAGGTGATTTTACATGATCAGATGCAGCTCACTCACATTGGAGGGTAAAGCAGGCTGCTGATGGGAATGTGTGTCTGTTGTTTTGAGGTAACACCATATTGGAGCTGAACCACACAGACTGCTGTCTGATTAATAGGCACTCCCACCCAGAACTGTAAGATAAAATAGCTGGCAGATTTTTGTTATTTTGGGCACACACTTCTGCACATGACACGGGTATGTCAGCCAGCACTGTGTGTGCTCACACACATTGTTTACATTACTTGATCCACACTACCTGTCCAGGTTTCCAAAACTATTTTGTTCCTTTGCTGATGGCAACAATGCAGATGACCCTAGAGGAAGCATTTTATTAACTAGATTTCTGTCCCTTCTTGTTATTTTTCATGTGTTTAAACCAGCAGCTTATGCTATGTATATCACAGTTTGTCCCATCCTCATATTCAAAAGCTCCATGAGCACACTCCAGAGCACAACACCTAGTGTAATAACAAGGTTTTTTTCTCTTGTTGCTTTTCCCAGAGTTTTAAGATTCATGTCTCTACTTCCAAGCACCTATTTTAGCCATTCACTACAGATATACGCACACAACTGTGTGAAATCTCCACAAAATTGTCTGGCAAAATCCAACTAGGCAGTTCCCTGGATTACATGGCTGTGCTGTAGCCAGCTGCTCCAGGCTAGATGTACATCCAAAGGGCACTGCTTTGAATTTCAAAGCCCTCATACAGCTTTCCCTGAAACTGCTTTATGCAGCCAACCAACTACAGACCCAGGAAATGCTGTCAGCTGCTACTCACTCTAAATCCTCCCCCCAGCATCCTTTTTGCTACTTCTAGACCACACTACACTCATCCATCCTGTCTTAAAGAAACCTATTTGAAAAACTCTTATGCTTCCCTTATGCATCTTATCCTTCTCTTATGCTTCTTCTTCTTCTTATGCATCTCATATGCTTCTGTCAGTTTGTATGCATCACGAAGGACAGAAAACCCTAGTGATGCTCATCAGGAACAACAATGGAGAAATCCTCTGACTGATCACTAGTTACTCTCCTAGAAAGATAGGCCAGAATCCTGATGGTCACCTTTTCACCTTAGCCCTTGTAAGGTTAGACATTGGAGACTGGTCACTTGCTGTGATTCCCAGGCAACCAAGCATCAGCAGGACTGTGTGCCCCCTAACACTCTCTTCTTACTTTAACAGGGAAATCAAAATATATGGTTGCTAAATTGATGTTAGGTCTTTGTGTGGATGAGGCTTGGGTTTATCTTCCCTTAAGGCCACCACAAGAAATGCAGATAATTTTCACTTATGACAGCTTGTCATATCAACCATTTTTAAGAAAATGGCTCATTGCTATAATTTCTGAAGCAGATTTCAAGGTACATCATCTACTGCTGCCTCCTCTGTCCTCCCACATGATGTACACTGTAATTTTGGGAGGATCACAGGGCTGTGGGAGCCAGTCTCTTGAGTGTTTAATGTCTGTAGTTTATATTTTTATTCTCTTGACTCCAACCCAAGAACTGGAGAGGATATGTGCAGTTACTTGGATCTTCAGCAACATGAAAACTGTACCTCAAATATTCCTTGGTGTTTGTTGATCTGGCCACTGCTGCTGAGCAGCTGTGAAGTACCCCCCAATACCCTTGATTTTCACCCAATGGTGAAATTTGGTTTTCCTCTAATTGCTCAGATTATCCATTTTTTTGAACAAGAAATTTCTGCTTTTTGAGAGCATATTTGTCATTTTGTGGCTGGAGCACCACGGGAACTGAGATGAGCCATCAGTAATGACAACACCCTTCCTTTTCCTCACCTCCAGTTCCAGTCACATTATGTCATGCCTTGCTCTGGGGAGGCAATCCAGGAGTGTGATGAGTCATTCTGTCTCTGAGGTGAGCAAGCCTCTGTGGTGCATCACCTCCAAAGAGGGAAAAAAGACGCCAAATACCAATCCCAGGCCTGGGATCCTTCTTCTCGAAGACAAAAAGCTGTTGCATATATGGATGAAAGATTTTTCCACAGCTGCTGTCATTCAAGGAGATGAGGGTGGTCTAATACATATGTGACCTCTGGTACAGAGAATGAATTCTGCATTTGCAGGTTTCATGGCTTATCCAAACCCTCCAGCCAAGATCTTAGCTCAAAAGTAAGGTCTGGTTTCAAAGTCCTATCTACTGATTCATCCACATGCCTAACTAATTCTCTGGCTCATCTCAGGCATGTTCAGTCTTTTGTCGCTAGTTTTCATCTTTCACAGTTGTTAAATGTGTTAAAAACTTCTTGATGTGAAACCCACATCACTCCTTGGCTTGCATTTCCAGAGCACAGAGTCTGCAACCAGACCCCACAGCCTGAGGTTGCTGCTTGTTGTAACTCAAGATTTACCTAAAAGATGTAGAGTCTTCAAATGCCAGGGGTGTGATGTTATTCCTGCCACATGAACTGTCCTGTTCGGTCTCCAGCTGCACAACTGAGGAAAGCAGAAGCCACCCTGGCAGTGTCTTTAGCCTGATATTCCAAGCAAGCCTTAGCCCATCTGTCAGGGAATTCTCATATGGATGGGCACAAGGCTGTCTTGCAGTCACGAGGGACATCTGCTTGCCAGCATCTCTCACTTGTTCAGGGCCTGTGGGCAGGGAATTGGTGTAGGACAGCTTTCCTCAGTGCTCTCTGGAATCCTTCTTTTACAAGCTATGGAATTATCAGTCTTGAACACTTGGGATCTACCTAGGAAGATAGCAGGGCCCCTTTTTTCTTCCATATTTTCCATCACTTTCTTGGCCAATTTTGTCTCAAATTACTTATCTCCGTGGGGCTTTCTTTTAAGTTTAACTTGGCCAGAAAAAGTATAATAGTGGTTTTTCACCTTCCTAAAAGGGTTTAACAGATCTTTAGGGTATAAGGGATTTTGCTTACATATACATGCATATATATATATATGTATGTATATACACACACAGAATTTATATACATACACATACCTCTTGTTGCCTTTAACTTACTTGTTTCAAAAAGTTATTGGATTCATAGGAATATTCTCCTTACTGCTCATTTCTTCACCCAGTGGCAGTCCAGGTTTCACTTTGTCATGGGCAGCTCGTTGTTCTTGCTGGTGGAGAAGACTTCCCATAGGATAACTGAGATATCAGAAGTAGTATGGATAACCATGAGTCTTTAGTCTGGCTATTCTGGTGCCCAGTCATAGAGAACATTCTTTTTTTCTGAGTTTTCTATTTTTTGTTCTTCTGGCCCTCTATCTTGCACTCCTCAGTGTCTTTCTAATGGGTCACTTATATTTTGGCATCTTTTGCTATGCAAAAACATGCAAACTGAGCAGATTAGTTATGGCTGACATCCAAAAGAGATCAGAACATTTCGAGTCATGGCATAACACTGTAAGCCCTGCACAAACACGAGATTTGAGCATTTTGAATTGCACAAAACAAGATCTGGTCGGATAAACAAAGACAGAAAAAGTGAAAGACAGGCAGAGACCTAGGTGGCAATGTTTCCTTCTATAGAGGGAATTTTAAACAAGAGCATTTGACTAATGTTTCCAGACATGAGACTGGTTGAATGCCAAAACACAGTTTTCATAACCTTTAAACCTGAACTATGTAATTGTTGCATGAATCCAAAGAAAAAACAGTGACAGGTATGAACAAAGAAAATCTGTCAATCATGTGGAAAGGGGAAAGATTTATGCAGCAAGTAAGACAGCAAAAAGAGTTGGGGAAGTTAGAATGAAGAAAAAAGAAATAGTAACATTGAAATTAAACTATTTCCCCAGGTTGAAAAGAAATTTCAGTTATAATTAAAAAGCCTACACACATGTGACCTGCTCTCATCTAGAAACAATTAAAATCCTGCAGTGGCTTAGAAAACAGATGCAGTCCCTCTGAATAGCTAAATCAAACCCAGTTCTTTCTCCCCCTTTGATAAGACATCCCAAAGTGAGCCAGAGCATACAGCTATTACACACTAATTAGTGAGACAAGGCACAGCCCCTTTTACCCAGCAACCAAGTGGCCACTCAGCTGCAGCCCGTTTCTTTCTCCTGTCTGCCTCTTTCCAGCTTTACAGGGCTTCAGCAGAGTCATGCCATAGGGCAACAGCAGCCACGGTGGTCTAAAGGGTCACATTTCAGAGGGAGAAGTAGTGTCTTCATATATCTTTATATAGCTGAAAAAAATTGAGCCAACTTCAGGCTCTTTAATCTTTCCCAAAGGCTTGCCTAACATCTTGTCCTTTTTCCCAGCTATGCCTGTTACTTTAATAAAAGATTTGGTCTATCCCCACAGCCTTAACATCAGAGACAGGACAGTCTGAGACCATTCACTCTTTGCTTAATCCGTGGGGTAAAAGCAATTACTCTACAATTTTAGGAATTGATATGACAGGAGGAAAAGAGCCAAACTGCCACTCCACATGCATTGCATTTCAAATGTAAATGTCTTACTGAGCTCTGGCAAAATATTAAAATAGCCTTTTGGCTGTCAGAGGCTGCCCATAGGAGCATCATCCTCTAACACAGAGTGAAAGTGAAACGAGATAACCCTGTGATGGGAACTGGGGCCTGAAGTCATTTCTCTTACACCATAAAGCTGCTGAAAAGATTAGTAATTGGAAACTGCTCTTAGAAGGTTCTAATAGGATTCACCTCTCTAACCAGTGTGGTAGCTAGTAGGCTTACCTCTGAGGTCATTAATTAGTCACTACTTTAAATAAGCCTCTTTCCATGTAACTTTATCCTTCTAAAGTTTGTAACTCCAGTGTAGTCTCCATTTCAGGCATATGGTTTTCCCTCAATGAGGCTGTTAGCATGGTAATTCCCCCCTTGCTAACAGTGATCAAGAAGTAATAAAACAATCTGGGATCTTTATCCTTGTATTCCATTTTCCTATCCAATAGATATATTTACATCTTAAATGTAGGTTATTAAAAAGCTGATGATTTTAGTACTGTGTCAAATTTAGTGAAGAACACAGTGTGTTTACTTCTAAGGCTCATGTCTGCTTTTCTTTTTTTCCAGAGGCTTAGAAAGACAGAATCTTTTAATGAACCTTTGTTAATATGCACATTTATGTGATCTGATTGGCCTCTGCAGCAGCTTAAGACAACCTGTGAAAAGGCAGCTGTCAGTGTTACCAAAAACCCCTGCTAATTGTAATTATTACTTGTTTATAGATGCATTTACCACAAAGAGAAGAAATAAAAGGCAGTGACAGAAAACCCCTCATTTTTTCAAGCAAGACCGTCTGCTAGAAAAATGGGAACAAGAACATGTCACTGTTAAATGGCATATGATCAAGTTCTAATTATGTGTCTTTTTTTTTTTTAATATCAATCCTACAGGTAAGATCAAAGTCTGTAACTTTGAGTCTGATGCTGTCTGCTCCTGGAGCCCTTTCTGCCACAGGTGGCTGAGAACCTGTAGAGGGTGTAGCCCAGTTATACACAACAGGCACATGACTGGTCCCACAGGTGCTGTTAGCTTTTGCTAGACCTACCTTTAAGTGCTTCGCTGACCTGGCTAAGGGTCACTGGAAAGGAGCTGGCACAGACTCAGAGCCAGCAGTGCAGCTGGGAACTGCACCCTGGGCTGCAAGCCTCCTCCATTAAATTGCCCTTCCCTCCACTGTCAGCCCTTGCACAGGAAGATGAGTTTCTAAAGGAAAAAAGAAAAGCTGATGAAGAAATATACAGAAGAATTGTAAAAAGCTTGGGTATTCACTCGTGGAGGAGGAGACTTTGGCTCCAGCTGGGCTTGGTCCAGAGGATAGACAGGAGATGCTCTGGACTGGCACACTGGGATGAGATTCAGGACTGAGAGGAAGCCTCTGCCCCCTGGAAGGGCTGCCTGAGGGAAGGATTGAGTGTTTTGCATTGCTTTTGAACTGGGGGACCCAAACTTGAGCTCGCTGAGGGCAATTTGCCAAGAGCCCGAGGGCTGCCCCTGATCTGTATAGGCATTTGCATTAAGTGGTTTTTGTTGTGATTTCTAGGGGTTGGGGTTTGTTTTGAATTCCTGGAAATGCTCTTGGTATGCTGGCATGGTTTTATGTGACAGACACTCTCAGTAGAACTCATATATCTGACTCTGAGAGGAAAAAGCAGTGCACAAGCACCAACACTTCTCACCCACTGCCTGCCCTGGTTCAGCTCCCCTCAGGGAGAAAAGCCTTTGTGTACCCAAAAGGGGATCTTCTAGGTCTCTAGCACTCATTCTCATGGGGAACTTCTACCTACCACGTGCCAGAAATACGATGGAGCAGAGAGGAAGCAGTCTGAAAGATTCCTAAGAGTGTGGAAGAAAACTTCCTTACACAGCTGGTGAGGAGTCAACCTTAAACCTGTTTGTGAACACAGAAGGGATTGTGGGTGATGTGATGGTTGGAAGTCACCTCCGGCTTCCAAAGATCACAAAACGATAATTTTTTGTTCTTGGAGAAGTAAGCATGCAGGACAGCAGAAACAGCCTGTCTGAGATGAGAGCTTTGGCTTCAACTCAGAAAAAAAATTGAGGGTTTAAGACCTTTGGAGGAAGGGGCAAGCAACATAGGAGAAGCACAAGGATGTTGTGAGGCTGTGCAGGAAGAAAGTTAGAAGGGTTAAATCTCTGAAATCCAACTTGAACTTAATTTGGTTACGGTCATAAAAGAAAATAAAAGTGTTTCTACAAATACATTCACAGCAAAAGAAAGACTAATGAGAATCTCCATCCTTTACAGATGTGGGGGAAAACATAGTAAAAACATAAAAAAGGATGAGGAAGAGGCTGAGGTATTTATTAATACCTTCTTTGCCTCAATCTTCCATGGCAAGACCAGAGACATTCCCCAGTGCTCGGTACTGGGGCCAGTCCTCATTAATAACTTCACCTATGGTCTTGATGAAGGAATCAAATACATCTTCAGTCAGTTGGAAGGTGAAGCAGCACACTCTGGAATGGTCTCCAAATTTATGGCAAAACTTGTGGGACCGAGGAGATGTGCAGCTATCACAGCCAGGGAAGAGGTCACAGCCTGACAGAGTTCCAGAGGTGCTTGGAAAATACTCTTGGGCACATGGTGTGAATCTTGGGGATGGTGCTGTGCAGGGCCAGGGGTTGGACTTGATGATCCTTGAAGGTCCCTTGCAATTCAGCTTATTCTGTGGTTTTGTGATTTCAGATGATTTGGCTGTTTCTATGCCCATACATTTTTAATGCTTCCGTGCCTTAAAGGAAGAAGAACACTTCTCAGTATTTCCATGCTCCTTAGAAATGTCCCAGCATATAAATCAGCTGTTCTGGCTGTTTGCTGGAGATAGGATTTGTCTATTTCCCTTTATTTGTTTTATCTTCCAGAAGAGATGATTAGAAACTGCATGTTGATTGAATGTTTAGATGAACAGCTTTCTTCTCACTATGTAATACAGGGAACAGTGCAGGAAAATTGCCTCATGAACTTTAAATACTGGGCAAAATATGATGTTATGTCTGCTGGATTCATTTGAGTGCGATAAGCACGCTGTAGGAAGTCCCATATCACTGAGATCTACTCAGGCTCTGCTGAAGTCAAAATAAGCCTTCATTTCTAGTTACTTGAGCAACTGGGCATTTGCAGGCCCTGCAAGGTAATGGCAGTGTGACTGAGTGGGGAGGAAATAGGGCTGAGGAGAGCCATTACATTTCATTTTCAGTTCTGCTGTGTATTTCTTCTATGTATTTGAAAAGCCTCCTGTAACCCTTGAAAATTGCCACCCATCCTCCCTCAGGTTCCTACAGCTTCTGGTAGGGAGTATAAAGGACTTTCTGCATGGCAAGGACCCTTTCCTGCAAATGATGAGTGAGGCAAAAGGATGAGGTGGTAAGCACTGGAGATCTTGGCAGAGATGGGAACGAGGGAAAATGTGACCTGGCAAACTTCAGTGACAAACCACATCCTTGCCTCTCAAGCAGTACTGGAAATTCTCCCTCCCTTTAAGTGGCAGCCCAAAGCCAGTGTGGTTTTACTTGTGTGTGGCCAGAGGAAGAGGTTTGGACAAGGCAAGGCTTCAGTGCACAAACCATGAAAGCTCAGTAGCCACCCAAATAAAAAGTGGAAATGAGCAAATGAAAGAAAATCCACCACTGTGTATATTTCAACGTCATGTTTAAGGCCCTTTCATACTTGAAGAAAAGCAGGAAGATGAGTAATGGCAAGTAAATACCTGAGGCTGGCAACACGAAGACCTTTTGTTTGTTTAGGAAATTAATCTCAAGGTCATCCTCCCTCCTTGCTTTTCCACAGTGGTATGTCCAGGTTGCAAGCTGCCCCAGCTCTGACACACAGGAGCTCTGTGGATTGCCTGACCTTGCCTGAGGAGAAGCTGGAGCTCCATAGTGTGGGGAGTGTGGAGCACAGCTGCCTGAGGAAGCTCCTGGGGCCCAGAGCAGCTCCAGCAGCACGGCCAAGAAGCTGTGCCTGCGAGACCTCCAGCAGCAGATGACCTCTCTGCTGAGCAGACCTGCACGTTGTGGGTCAAGAGCTTGTGCCTTTCTGATGCTTGTGCCCGCAGTGGCTGTGAATGTTACACACTCAAATCATGACTGAATCCCAGGCTCGAAGCTTTGCTGAAGTGGCACCAAACAGTGCCAGCCGTAACTATGGGGTTTATGCTGCAGATGGTCATCCAGCTGGGAGCAGATCTGAAAGTCCTGGTTTCCTTTTGAGTTGGATAGTCTTACAGATAGTTTCGATGCAGGCTTAGGTTCAGCTATTCTTATTTTAAACCACAATCTTTTCATCTTTCCCAAATGTGATGCTTTGGTTGTTCTGCTTCTTGTGACTCAAAACAAGCAGAACAAAAATACTGCATTACACGGAGCCCCATGGGAAGGCACTGAGACCTTCCTCCTCATTCTGCAGACCCCCCAGAAACTCTTCACTCTGACAACGCTCCCTGGGTATATTCAAGCCCAGAAATATTAGAAATTAAATCTCTCCTTACACCAGTGATCCCATAGAAACGCACAACTAAAACTACCTTGGCTGCAGTTTCAGGAAGTCTGGGATGCAGACTGGGTCTAAAAAAGGATTCAACATCTGGCATGAGAACATACAGAGGAGGAAATGCACGTTTGACACATGTAACTCCATCTCTTCTAAAAGGCTGTTTTATGACTGTCTTGGAATGAAAGTGCTGGGACAGCCCAGAGATGGTCACCAGCAGCTCTAGATGTCACAACACTCATGTTCGTATGCACTAGCACATGCAGGCAGTCTATTTCTCTCCTCTCTGCTGGCACAAAACTGGTGTGCATGAGGCAAAGCTTCGCAAATAGACAAAAATGACACCATTGCTGATAAGCCTGAAAATCTGGAACTAACATAATTTTGGATTATTTTACTATTTTACCAGTGAACGTCTTTTTTTTTTAGTTGACTGCACTTTTCTAAAGACCAGATTCTGATGGGCCTGAGAAATCTTTGTGAGCTTCCATCATTCTGGGCTTTTTAACCCTTGGAAGTCTGCCTTCATCGCCTTCATCACACTGTCGTTGTTTGAGGTGTTCCTCTCTGAGGAGTTTTTCCATCTGAATGGGGTCCCAGTCCCTCTTTCATCCCAGACCCAGACAGCTGTGGTGCAGGTGGAATGGGGTTGTCTGGTGGTTGTAAGGGAAGCACAGTTATTTCAGGCAGATTCCATAAAACTATTCTCAGCAATCAGCCTTCCTGTGCAAGCTTTAGGTCCAGCTTCAAAAACAACAAGCAGGGATCACCTGTCTACAGCTTCTCCAGCCCTAAGGAGGTTTAAGAATCCATCTTGGTTAACTCAAGACAGAGGCTGATAAAGACAGGAACTCACTTAGCCTGTTGTTTTCACAGGGTGCAATGATGCCTGTGACTCCTGAAAACTTGCCCTTCCTTGTTGTTTAGTTCCTTAAAATAACTATTACCTCATCAGATTACCTGCCAGGTCCCTTCCTTATCTGGCATAGGGTCTCTTTTGCTCTTCACCTCCCTCTCTCCGAACTGGGAGCTGCCTGCCAGTCTTTCTCACTGATAAAAACATCCTTATCTTTATTGGCATATCTTGTTTTCCTAGACAAACTGGGGCCTACATCCCTCTAGATAAGTCCATGTCTTGTTTACTGCTTCCCATGTATTCCTTTCCTACAAGTGGTCTGGTCATCTTAGCTGGCTCTTCTGTGTCCACCTGGCTTTTGGCAGTGTGGAACAGGGTTTAGCCTTAACAGCACACATACTATCAGGCTTTAAATCCTGTCAAGGACAACATTCCATCTACAACCACAATATGCCATTAAGCACACAATTACAGGTTGTCTTCTTTGCAAATTAGCAATGCAACACCACGATCTGTGTGTAAATCAGCAACAGATTTATTAGCCACCCACCTTGCCTTAGATTGTAATGACTCTGATCTCATTGTTGGAAGCCCAAAAGGATAAATCACAGATGTCTTGCAGGTTGTGACTTCAGTTTTTCACTGCATTTAGAGGGTGAAGCAGATTTATGAATACCTCAGCAACGCAGATTAAAAGCTGGAATTCATTGGCAGTAAGTGCTGGTCTGTTGTATAAGGCTGTAACGATCATCAGTATTGATTAGGGAGCTGCACAGTATCTGTATGCTTTCCCATATGCTTTAACAAAAATGTACAATATATATCTATAAATATACTACAATATCTTTCTCACCGTATTAATAATACATTAGATTCTGAGAATGAGCATTTACTGCACTTTACTAGGTAAGTGGCTGCAGATTTTAAGCTTCTCAGTTTGAGAGCAGGGATGATTGACTCCTGGAAGAAACAACATATGGTTTATTACAGTAAAGCATATCACTGTGGGTTGTTATTGGGAGGAACTTTTCAACCCCTTTAAATTGTATGCTAGAGGAGCTGCTTTGAATCACTCACCCTATTTAAAGAGAAACTGATGTCTGACTTATTATCTGCACACACAATGTTAGTCACAAAGTCCACCAGTGAGAAAAGCTTGTTCCTATCCTTGAACTGCTTTAGCATATCCATTATTTCCTCTAATGTAATCAAAACATTCTACAGTCTCCGCAATCTCAGATTCAAGTAAACACCCCCTCAGAAATAATAGTTTCCTCACCAAAAGTTTAAGTTGTCACCCAGTCAAAGAATCCAGAGAAGTCAATGAAAAGTGACAATGAGGACCTCAATGTGAGGGACAGACTGCATGGAGAGGTGAGAACATCAGTCCCTGTAAGTGCAACAACAGATATTTCAGGGTCTCCTGCAAGAACGAGGCTTGGAATGGCTCTGGCTTTCCTCTATCTGAGTGCTTCGTGCGAGTACGTGGAGGGGTCTCCCGACCAGTGGGTGGGCAGTGGAAAACCCGGCAGCAGAGCCCAGGGGCCACTGGTCCGTACCCACGGGAGCGGGGTGGACTTGCCAGCAAAGTGCTAGCTTGTGAGGGATCCGGGGTAAGAGCAAGGGAGATACTAAATGCTTGCTGTTCAAAGTGTTTTATTCCCTCTAAAGGGAGGCAGTGGCAAATGGCACCGAGCCAGGCTCTGGAAGGGGTTATAAAGAATACAATAACTGGGGATTTGAACATAAGGTAACCAACGGGGGAGTTTCAAGGGAGGGATGAGGGGCGACAGAGAGCAAATGGGAGAAACCCAGGGATGGAGGGAGGTTTGAGGGGCAAATCACTTGGGAGGACTGAGGTGACTGGTAGAGAAGGCTCCCGAAGAACCTGAGCAGGGCTAGGGTGATGGACATGGGTAGGGGTAGGACTTTTCAGAATTGACAGGGATATATATGGAAAATTGGTGAGGAGAGGGAAGAGTGACACCTCTGACAGACAGGTCAGTGGTGGGAAAACTTTGAGGTAAACAACTTGGGAGGGACCACTCTGAGGGGAAAGAATAGGGGTACTCAGGAACAAACCATTTCATAACTGACTAACATAAAAATACCTCATTATAACAGAACAATCAAATGAGCTTAAAAACAGAACACCACACTTCGATTTCAGCACTGGTTCAGCAAACACAAGCAGCAGTGACTGCAATCCTGTCACACTGTCCCAACATGGCTTTTAAGGGACCTCTGCATTTACCTTGTGCTTCAAGCTCTGCCTGGGTCTTGCTGGCCTCTCAGTCCCAGCTTTAGAGTGTAGACGTTAATGATGGCTGGTAGACTGGTAAAGAAAATTACCTTGCAGCTCGGAATGTTTTCAAATACTTTTGATCAGAAAGCGATCCCTCAGGAAGAAGTTATGTTTGCTTTGAAGTGGATTATTCAGCACTATAATTCTTTTCCTTCACCACCTCTGAACAAGAAAAGGGTAGGCACTATAGTGCAGTATGCTGAACACATCTGAAAAGTCTTCTCACACTCAGAGAGAAAAAGTTGAGTTCACCATCACAATCCTAAATGATTAAATAGTATTCTTCCCAAGTGGATATGTGAGATTTTAACTACCCAAGAGATGGAAACCCTAATCCCAGTAAAAGTGAAAGGGAGTGAGAAGATTCATGACTGTTAATAGTGCTTGTGTGGGCAATCATTCAGCTTTCATTGCTAGAGCTGAATCAACCTTGTGAAGCCATCTTTTGTTGCTAAATCAGTGTAACCTTTCCATTATTGCCACCTTCAATGTGTCTGTGACATTTACATAGTGGCTATACCCTATACACATTTTCTGTTTAATATTCTCTCTCCTTGTCACAGTGTCACTCAGGGTGTGGAAGGCTGCTGAGGTGAACAGTCACATGCTCACTCACAGTATTGGGGTGATGAAAACAGTCTGGCAGTATTTTGTATAGCATAGAACTCCTGGCTGATGTCCCGCTGACAGGGGGAAAAGCAGCTCTGGGCTTGGACCCCAGTTCAGCAAATTCTTGTCACAGATGCAGAGAACAGGGCTGGTAAAACTCACCCAGTGAATCCTTCTGCCTCAAGGCAGGGATAATTGCACCTCAGTCATTTCTGATAGCTGTTTGTCTCATCTACCCTTAAAGACATCCAGTGCTGGAGACTACACAATCTTGTCAGACAATCTGTTGTGTGCCTCACAGTCCTTGCCACTGAAAACATATTATCTACTAGACATTTCGCAGGGGATGGTTTCTTCCAGTCTTTATCTTTCATTCAGGACATGGGTCAGGGTTGAGAAGTTCATCCCAAAATGTTCATTCCCAAATATTCCGTGTGCTCTGCATGCTATTCTGCTGCACCTTGGTGAAGCTGAACATATGCTGTTCATTCTGTGAACTCTCACCTACATTACAGGAAGAGTAACAGCACACTCTGTTAGCAGAGCCTCTGGTCTCTTCCAAACATTGCACAAATGAGCCTTGCATAACTAGAAAAATTAGCGGGCTGGGATTACTTCTACAGTGTCCCTTGCTAAGCATGGCAAGCCAGGCTCCTCTGCACTCCTGCATGTCTGGCACAGATCCCTTTTCCTCAGGATGGCAGTTCCACCTCGCCAGGAGGCCACAGTTGCTCTGCTGTTTTCTTCCTGCTCTGCACAAACCTTTTCTGCCAAGAGTCTTTGACCTCACATAGTTCTGCAGTCCTCCCATGGGAAGCTACCTGACAGGTCTGCTGACTGTGTTCTAAGGTTTTGGCTGGAGGAAAGTTGTGTTGCATGGTGCCTCTAATTCTCTCTTGAGCTAAGGTTCAGGCTCATGCATGAATAGAGGGGCAAGCCATGCTGGGACATGCAAGCACAACTGAGGGGAATTGAGAGGCTGACATGCTAAGAGCAGGTCCCTTGCTCAGTATGCAAAATGCTGCAAGCCATGCACAAACATTAAATCGTATCCCTAGATGTGGATAATTTAGCCTCTTTATCCTCAGCACGGTGAGAAACACCAGTTTTTCTTGCTGTAAGACATTGTTCCACATTTGTAAGTCAATGACTGTTTGACCCTTCGGTTGTCAGAAGACAGGAAAATAGCCTTGGAAGCTTGACAAGACATAAATACCTTCCTCTTTGTCCAGAATTACCAGGATTATATGCAGGGTTTTGCAGGAAGGATTATCACATGAATGGGTCTGAATTTTGCTGGCTCTATGTGCAATTCTGTCATTTCTCTTCCCGGAATAGAACTGAAATTCTTACAAAAGTGTCAAGAGTTTAGAGGTCATAATAAGCAACTGAAAGGTAAAAATCATTTAAAGCCTGTTTTAAAATGCCATGGATGTCATATGACTCCAAAAAATCCTCTTCTATTTTCAATTCCCAGCAGAGGGGAGTGGGGTATTAAATTATGTAAATCAATCACAAATTGCTTAACCTTTCCATGAGTGCACTGCAACTGGGGAGGGTGAAATAAGCCCATTATCAGCAACAGAGCAGCAAGCCCTTTTGGGGAGCTCTAGTTGATTCTGCTTACCCCCTCCAGTGCTGCTGTGGAAATTGCTGTTGGTGAACTGTGCCTTTCTCAGCTCAGCTCTTCTCATCCCACGGCTAGAGCTGCACAAAACATCCAAAGTGCTTCAAAGACAGCAGTGTGGAAAGCACCATATTCCCAGCATTCTGTCACTGCATTAGTAATAACTGATGAGAGCCAATAAAATCAAATAAGTACATGTGCAAATGGTAATGGAGGAAAATAAAACTAAATAATGCCTTAGCAGGCCATGATTACCTTGAACTTGGCTTGCTGTCACACTGGTCTGTCCTCATTGGGGAAAAGACATGAAGTTCTACAATCTCTTCAGCAGGACAGGTATGCATGAAGGGGTTTTCATAGGTAATTATTTACAAATTCCCTGCAACCATGCTGCCTCTGTTGTTTTTATTAACCTAATAAAATATATTATCTGGAGAAAAGCTCGGTGCATATAGTAGTTAAATTTATATGTGTTATTCTAGTATGACAAATATTTTGTTATAGTTTGCTAGCAATTATTCAGAATAACACAAACAGCTTGGTGTGATTGTAGCCTTGTGAATTGACATTTGAAATATTTATAAGTACAGCCATCCTGCCATATGGGCCCTCGTCGGAGTTATCAGTCACCGCATCCTGCTGCTTCTGCAACTTCACATTCTAACGCTGCCTGCTTCTGCAGCTCGAAGGAGCAGAGCTCTGGGCAGCATAACAACATTCTCCATCCCTCAGCCAGAGCTGTCAGCCCTGGCAGGGGGGATGAAGGCTCGTGGAGCTCATCCCTCACCTGCTTAATGCCCGCGCGTGCCGTTTAACGCCGGGTGCTGGGTACGGCACGATGGATCCCTCTGGAGGTGAGTTCTAAATGCAAAAACACTGATTGTTCACTTCTGAATGGTGCTATTGTAGATTGAGGAAATGAGGGGCATCTCTCCTTGCCCTGCTGGTTTGCAAGGTCTCTCATCATCATGTGAAATGCATGTGATGGCCCAGCTAGCAAAAGCAGGACGTGTCACGGTTTTTTCTGCTAAAATGAGTCTTTCCTCTCTCACATCCAATAGCTTATGAACAAATAGCTGGTATTTGTTCACAGAGACTCACATCTGTGCAAAACTTACTGCTCTCAGTGAAATTCCACTCAAAGGAGTGATGGCAGGGTATATTCCAAGCCCAACCAGGCACTAAAACACGTATGCTGCATTCTTTCTTTGGCCAATTACTTGTATGTACGAAATCTTCTGCATCAAAGAATGAGGTGGAAATTCCTCCTGGTTAATTCATTAAAGTCTTGGTTTCAGTCCTGGGAATTTCGATCAAGTGCAAAGATCATTGGAAAATTGGGAGGAAAGTTAAAAAACAAAAAAAGGAGGGAAGAGCAAAGAGGAAAGAAAAAAAGTATTTTCTACACACATAAACACTCTTGCCATTTTAAAATCTTGTTAACTTAGCTGAGAGTGATATTTGGTGACTGGTGCATTTTTTGTGTGTGTAGAAAAAGAAATCCCAGAGGATTCCCAGGCTTGGTGTATCTACAAAAGAGACAAAATGGGTAGGAAAATAAATTTTTTGCTAGGGAATTGCTGCAGCCAAACCAGGCAAACAGCTCAGAGAATTAAGCTCCCAAAAGTATATTTTTGCCTCTGAGTGAAAAGGACTTTACCAACCAACTGGCAACTTCGTGTCCCCCTTGTCTGCATGGTGTTCAAAAAAGCCCAGAAGAACAAGGTGAAAGAGAGACAACTTCCTAAATGAGACAATGAAAGTAGATGAAAAATGCTTCTTTGTTTGATAAAAAGTTCTCCTCAATGTGAGAGGCATAATGAAAGCCTGATCAAAATGTCTTCAGCCAGAGGGAGCAGACCTACCAGGAGCCAGATCTTCTGTCCTTCTCTTTGCTCCCACTTTGCTGGTCACCCTACACCCAGTGCTCAAAACAGTCTTGGTGAAAAGCCTCCAAAAATTGTACAAAAAGGGTCCCACTGGACCACAAAGGCCAGGAATATTTGCTTTTCAGAATTCATCTTGAGATGAATAATTCAGAAAAGCTTCTGTTGTTATCTGTGGTTTTGGTCTTTGCCCATATTGTGTTAGATGCTTTTACAATTTCTCCACCTCTAATTAAATACATGCCAAACTGAGGGCAGTGAAAGAAAGCAGAGAGGATCTTGTCTTCAGGGAAACTCTCCAGTCTCTCTGGCTAAGCTACAAATCGGAAAGGCCCTGAGCATGTCTCCTGAAATAGAGGAGACAAATGAGAAATATGGGCTTTGTTCGGAATAAAAAGCAGATGAGGCTCCAAGGCACTAAGGCACAAAAGGATTAGGACACAGCACAGCCTTTCATTTGTCATGTGTAGCTCAGCTGGGACCCAAACAACACCTTCGATGCCTCCTGCTCTTCGTCTTAAAGGAAAATCCAGAGACTGCCCCCAATTCATACATAAAATGATGTTGACAGAGAGCCATGTTTGGAGACTTAGTGGCTTTTTGTTCCAGATAATTAATCCCCTTGTACAGGCTGACTGTCACCAGAGAAAGGATAAATTGGGCCACAGTGCATCTTCTGTCCAGGCAAAAGGATCCACTACTTGGATGAGATGCTGGAGGGCTAAGGATAGATGGCAGGATGTGACAGGGAAAACAGGTAAAAAACACCAGGTAAAATGGTGTTGGGTCTGAGTTTCTTCTGTAAATGGCTCTGCCATGCTGCTGCAAGTCAGAGAGGCTTGTTTGAGTTGAGAACCCTTTTTAAAATTCCCCCTTGCTTTCCCAGATGAGTGCACATGTTAGCCAGCCAGCAGCACCAGGGCTCTGCAAACACCAGGGAAACTCCTGGATGGCTCAGACCCTAAGACTGCTCATTCTACCCAGCTCTTGGACAATAAAGACTTCTAGTGCTCATTTCATGGCCAGCCAGCATGTTCTGTTCTGGTTACACAACAGACTGCACAAAGCATCTCAGTAAAGGAGCATCCCAGGAGGTAATTTTTACAGAAGTGAATCAATCAACAACCTCTACAAAGATTTTAACCTGGTATAAGCCAGCCTTTGCCCTGATGACAAAAAAGCAATTTCTTCCATTTTTATTTGCTGTGGATTGATCCCTTAGTCAGTTACATTTTCATATCATACAATATGCATGGAAGTTTACAAAACCTATATTTATTAATTGCTCCCCAGACTGTTTAGACAGAAATGTCTTGATTTTTGCCTTGGTTCTCCGCTGCCAGACAGGAGCACTTCCAAAGAAGCAGGTGGAATTCCAATGGTGTAGAAGTGGTGGAAGCCAAAGCAGAATTGAGAATCAAGGAGTCTCATTGATCATTGCTCACAGTGATCTTTCAGCTACCCTTATCAAATATTAACAATAATGACTTATTTATATAGCACCAACAGAGAGCTAGGTGCAAGAGGATAGGCGTAAGTCCCAGAGAACTAACAAACTAAATAATAAATACATATCAATCTAGAATAATAAATAATAAATCCCATATTCCAGAGTCACTTCATTTTTTTTTCTTCAGAGCTGTTTGCCCTCACTTTCTCTGATCAGCAGGAGGCTTGGTTAAAAAGATCAGATTAGAAATGAATCTCTTTGATGTTTACAAAGGCAATAGGGCTTTCACACCTTTCTAAGTGCAATCCAGCTGCAGGTAAAGAATTCTGCAGCTTGTGGAAGTGCTAATTAATGCCAGTAATAACATGATTCACCTTCAGCCCTGCTCTGAAACGTCCAGTGGTTTTTTGCCAGAAGGAGTGTTGTATCTCCAGGGCACTGCTTTTGAGGAGCTCTCTTGTTTCAGGGATCTGCAACGTAGCAACCATACAGGCTGGAAAGGGAGGAAGCCAAGTTGTTTAAATCAATCCTTGTCATAGGAGCCCACTGTTTATTGATATCCTGAAGGTGAAAGGTTAATGCTTTACTCAGGAAACCACTCATCCTCCAAAATACTATTATTGTTTATCTTGCTGAAATCTATTTTTATATTTCCCAAGACATTTTTATTTAATTTCTGTTCCAGGTTGTCTTTACTGTGTTTTCATAGTATCACTGTACAGACTTAATCCTTTTCCAATCTGATAGTGCAAGTTGTGATGGAAAATGCCAAGTGTCTGGTATTTTTTTGAAATAGAAAGATTAACAGAAAGAAAAATTATTAACTTGAGGCTACTTGTTTTATCCCAACGTGAGTTATCAGGGGCTCCAATCAAGCACTGGAGTTGAAAGTAACAGATCAACTAGAATAAACATTTGTCCCAAGGAATAATATGTCTTGTCACTTTAGTAGCTTGGAACATGTTCTCATTTATCCAGCCATTTTCTTGCCAGAGCAATTATAAATGGGCAGTTTGAAACGAGATCTGTTTCCATTGATTTTATTCTCAACCTTTTTTTTTTTTTTAAAGTCTTTTTACCTTCTGGTTAATAAAAGAGCAAGGAAGTGAAAGGTACATAAATCTGCTGCGTACACAAATAGCATTTCATGTGAACAGCTTGGCCTGTGAAATTCAACATGAAGGAACTTGGGGTAAAATATTGACTACCTAGACTGTAAATAACTACTAACATGCATGATAATACCAGTAACTGGATGGGTTGCCTCACAACAGGACAGTGTCTGTGATGCAGATCCAGAAATAATTGTCATGTTCTCCTTTTCTCAGCATTTTGGATCTTCCTCTCCTCAGAGCTGGCTACTGGAAATAGTTAATAAATTTGTAGTCTGATGCAGGTTAGCAAATACTACATATCTACACTCATTAACCTGGAATTAAAATACTACAATGAAAGGAATTGGATAACTTGAAGAATATTCTTTCTTTGTCAGAATTGACATAAATCATATGCTGTTAAGACCATAGAAAATACCAAGGTCCAACTATAACCACTGAGAAGTTATGGAGAGACTTTCTTTGCATGACCATTTCTATATCATTGTGAAAGGTAAAAAAAATTGCTTCATTTTTCAATGCCTGCTGATTGCCCATGTATTAAAGTGAAGTCTGCAAATGTTACTCTAATCAACTAGCAAAGCCCTTCCTGAATAGAACTGTTCATTTAACATGACAAAATCCCTTGCACTCTGAGTGCTGTTTCTTCCCCATGGTTTAGACTGAACCCAGGACCTACTGTTTGACCTTGTCTGTCACCTCTGTCATGCCATCAGGACAGCCAGCAGTGGCTTTACCACAACAAGGTGCATTTCCACATTCCATCCCAGAGACCTGCCAGACCTCCTGGGAAAGTCTGAGTACTCTCCAATGCGTTTGCCTGGACAGAACTGTCTGGGAAAATCTTCCCCAGAGGTGGCTCTGCAGGCTTCTTCCCTCTGAGAATCACAAGCTTGGCAGTACCTGGAGACTTTTAATGAGTGCAGAGGGATTAAGCAGTTTGCTCTGTAACATTCCAGGCAGCAGTGTCTGGCTCAGAAATAGAAGCTGCTATTTAGATATTTCCTTTAGAAAATAAAACTTTTGTATTTTTATAGGATGTTCAGAATTGGACAAATTCTTGTCAATTTCAGTAAAGCAAAAAATTTGTGATTGCTGATAAGTCTCTTGACTTAGTCTCCAAAAAATGGGGTACAGCCAGAAACTCACAGCTCAGTCCTCTTTTCATGTAGCACTTTCTTCTTCCTTAATCTGCCCACTCATGTTCATTCCTCCTTCTCTTGCTGGGAAAGCCATCCTCTGCATGCAGGGATGCCAGTGCACACAGTAAATCCTCACAAAGCAGCCTGCAATATATCAGCCTTCCAACAGTCACAGCACGCAAGCATGTCTTCAGCTTGGGTGCAAAATTGTAGAAAGGAAGGAAAATAAACTTTATGTGCCAAAGGGCAAAATTTGCCTTCAAGTCAATGGCCCTGAACTGAAGATTTATGGAGGGCAGGAGTGAAGTGATATAGTCCTTGAACCACATCCTGTTGGTCCCCAGGGTCCCGAAGGTGAGGGCCATTTTCTGGCCCTCCAAGTTTTTCACTGGATGGTTTTGCTGACAGGCTTCAGCATCCCATGGAAGCCATGCAGGCAATGGTTCCTTGGACAGCTACTGGCAAGTGCAGTCTTTTATGAGTTGTTCATTAATTTCCACTGGTGAGAGCTGGCCATTAGTTCTCGTTTCCTGCAATGTTAGCAATTAAACTTTGTCAGTCCTATTTGCATCTTCCCAGTGGTTCTCACACTTCCCACTGGGGACAATTCTGTTATGTGAGGCAGATCTCTGCTGCTGTGAATGTAAACTCCTGTTCAAGGCAGACCTGGGAAAAACACCTCTTAAGATGAGAGATACTTTCCATACTGGCAAGCTTCAAATCCTCCTGCTGCTCCTTCTTGCTCCCAGAGGCTGTCCCATGTATTTCTCAGTTTAACCAAAGCCCTTGCCCCTCCTTCTCCTGCTCATCTTCACATCTGGATGTGCGCACACATGGCTCCAGGTGCCTTCCTAGAGAGCTGAGTGTCAGTAAGGCCAGGTTTAGCATATGCTGCTGGACATCCTCCTGGCAGAAATGGCCCTGCCAAAACCCACAGAGATCCTTTAAAGGAGGGTAGAAGTTTGACCTTGTTTGAGGCTCGATTTTAGATAGCTTGTTCCTTTTGATTCTCATTCAGTGACACCTCATAGGCAGAAAGAAAATGCCTGCATCATTGATCGTTATTAGACACAAGCTTTGCTCCCTGTCCTGAGTGAGACTTTAATCTGCAAAACACTCATGGCGCAGACAAGGAGGCAGGGCCCCTGAGCTATGTGCTTTGCCTGTGTTTTGCAAAGTTCTCATTTAAGCCTTTTGTTATAAAAAATCCCAATCACTTTCCACTTCCTCCCTCCATCCACACTGCTGATCTTTCTCATTTACTCCTAAATCTCTCAGCTGCATCACAACCTACCTCTCAGCATTTCTTTCTGAGAAAGAAGAACATTTTCATTTCTAAACAGTAGCTCCAAATGCTGGTTTACAAATGTTGGATTATTTCAAGAAGGCAAACATGCACACATTTTCTCATTAGAGAACTAAAAAGGTGATGATCAACTCCTAAATGCCACACACAGTTGCTACTCCAATTCAAGCACAGCATGTAATACAAGAGGCTGTGGTAGGCTATAACACTATAAATGACACCCCATTGGTGATGGAGACAAATCAGATTATGTGTGAGTAGGTTATTGATTGTGCTTAGATTTCTTAATCTCTTAAATCAATGAAAGAATAGTAAATAACAGAGACAATATGTGCCTGGATAGCAAAGCATCCTTTAATATTTAGGTTTTAATGAGCATTTTTTAATGCTCAGTAATATCCTAACTGGAAAGATGCTTAGCCAGCTCAAAGTATAGGTTACTGTTTATTACAAAGATGCCTCAGTCTAGATTTCCTCTCTGTTTATACTAGACATCAATTCTGATTTACCTCTTGTTGAGTTAATGAAAACATGCTATGCAGTTTTATTAAAGAAAATAAAGTCTTCAATTGACTGCCTCTGAAACAGTACAACAAATTCTGAGGAGATTAGCATAAGGATTAAACATACAGATTTTGTTGCAGGAGTTGTTTTCATGAATACATTCTTAATTGATTGTAGCAAAACAAATACACACTTCGGTAATGCATGCTGAGTCTCCAATTCAGCATTATTTTAATTAAGTCTCTTGAATGATGAATTTCAGTACAGCAGATGTTCTTGAGTATTCAGGTATATAAATACAACCAGTGTCAGCATCTGATAAGCCTACAATTTGAGAGTTTAAGCACATATGAAACTCGGCCAATTGTCAAGAGCTGAAAATGGAAGGAATTTGCTAAACCACTGCTTGCACCTGTTTTGAATTATGATGTTGTTTCCTCCACACTAACCTCGGGGGAAAGAAGGAAAGAGTCTTGTGTGCAGTGCCAGAACATGGGGAAGGAGATGTGTTCACTCCCCATTTGTAGTTTCTTATCTCAACTGTAGCAGCTGATCTTTGGGAAGAGGGAATTCCAGTGTATTTGAAGTACTGAGTATTTTATTCAGCAGATCTCTCTGCATAGCCACAAGCATTTAGTTACAGAATTGAAGGTGAATTTAAAAAATGCCAAACCCTGGGATGAAGTGATTTTCAGATTAAAATTATGCCTCCTCACAAATAAATGTATCTTCTGTATGCTAGGCAGTCATTTGTCTTTCAAATAAAATCTGCTTCGACAGGGAGTGTCTAATGAACTTAAAAATCTTTTATATCACCTTGAGCTTTAAATGAGACAATAAACATTACTGGTCATCAAAGTTTTTGGGTGTGTTCTCATTAAATTTTCATATAGGCTTTTAATCAGTGGATACACTTCTGTGCATGGAGTTCTTGAGCCTTAGCTCCACGCTCTTCTGAGCCATCACCCTTTTGCTGTGGGAAATATGTTGATAAATGGACTTGGCTTTCTTTGGTAACTTGACATTTTCATTGCTCTCTGTCTTTAAAGACATATAGGCAGAAAAAGTCTCCCTGTTTGGAACATGTCCAGGCTTCCATGGAAAATCAGCAGAGTCTCTCAGCTGTAAGAGACTGAGGAAATGCAAGGGTGAAAAAGGAAACTCAAAAGAAGCAAAGATCTCCTATGGAATAATATCTGCTTTCAGAGAGCTCTTCTCTATCCAGAGAACTTTTGGGCTCTGACACTTGCAAGTAAAGATGATTTTAAGTCACCAGCTGATGCAGGCATTTGTGGGGCAGAAATATTTCTTAGAGCAGAGTCAAAAAAACCTCTGAAAGAGTATGAGGGGGAAAATCAGGGAGGATGCTGTATCTGAGTCACTGTAGGAAGGCAGGATGACACACTGGAGTTGTGATTGGAGTTTAGGCTGAATTGGATGCAATTGCTCACAGGTGTTTGGCACCTAAAGTGTGACACCAGGAACTGCCAACCTAGGCTAAAGGCCATGAGGAAGAAAATCACCTCAGCTGTCACCAGCACTGCCACCAGCACTGCCACATTCAACACCTTGCATTGCCCAGGCAAATTTCTGTGAGCCGAACATTGCCATGAGAGATCACAAAGACCTTGTATGAATTCTGCATAATGAGCCTGTTACCTGCCCTTCTGCCCCTTTCTTTGTCCCCTTCAATATCAGAGCCCCAGGCTATATTTAGGGAAACCTGATGGTGTGTTTGATCAATAGGAACAGCTTTTCACACAGGTACTTTTCCATGATCCAGAACTGGCAAGGATTGAGACAAAGGTCCTGGTGCAGCTTGGTGAGACAGTTTCCCAGCCTGGGCTCTGCTCAGGGCTCACATCTGGCTCAGGCCAAGACAGGGAGACCATGGTTGTCTTTCCCAGAGCACCAAAGTCGTGAAACCAAGCCAACCCTACAGCCCCCTCAGATTCACAGATTAATACACACCTTCAATACTGCACTAGAAACACTTCAATGCCTTGTTTTATATTTATGTCCTTCTTCAGGGTGAATTTCAGTACAAGTTCTGTGTGTGTCTGAAAATCTTCCTTTTCAATATTCACATTCACACCTTTCTCCCTCCTTTTGTCCCTTTCATTCTCATCCTGAGCTTTGCTGCCCCTGGAAGCCAAAGACACCCATCCATCACAGCTTGTTTGACACAAAGGCATTTCACAGTCTCTCAGCTCCTGGCATGTGGACAAATGTGTTGGAGTAATACCTAGCATTTAAATAATGATTCACCATTGAACATTATGAGAAATTGGCTGACAATTTCAAGGTAATGCCCTTCCAAAGATATACAGTATTAATTCTTTACTACCCTATAACTGTACATTTACTTGGAGAATCTTAAATAAAGTTTACACTTTGCAATTAATTTAGTGAAATTCTGAGTTAAATTACTTGCTATAAAAATATTAAACATATTACAACTGTCTGTACATGGCCTTCTAAATGAAAGGAAAGTTTAATTATTTTAGAAGAGAAATATAAACAGTGTCAAGATTTAACCACTGCTCAATTTAATGTAACTTCTGCCTAATTTTACAAATCATTATTTATACAGTTAACATGCATAAAAAATTAATACATGACCTCTACAAGATCGCTTTTGGTATAGTTAGCAGTGCAGGCAATTATTACAGTAATGTTGCAAAAAACCACAAGGGAAATCTGTAGTTGCTTCCCAAACATAAAAATCATGTAAAGAGGAAGAGAAAGAGAGGAAAAAAGGTGTAAAAAGGAACTTCATTGAACAAAGCTTAGCCATAAAGTCAATTTTGCATCTCTCCTCCAAAGAGTGGGGAGAGAACCTGAAAGCAAGGCTTTGAAACAGTGTGGGATTTGCAAGCAGAGAGACAGGAAAGTGAAGATTTCTGCCACCTTCCTGCCACCACAAAGAGCAGCTCCAGGATGGGATGAGGGCAGGAACCTGCTCCCAGCCCGACTGATGCACTTGTGGTGGTGAAGCCTTTGAGAGCTCTGGCCAAAACCCAGCCCAGGCATTAGACTACAAAATGTTTTATAGTGGGTGGTGGCATGAGAGGAAGCACCAGAGACCATCAAATTTTCTTTCTGCCTGTGAAGTTTCCATCAAGAGCCATCTGGCATCCCCAAAGAAGTGCAGGCAGTGCACAGGAAGGACTGGGATACACATACAGAAACTATTGCTCTCTATTACCATATTCCAGTGGTTTCAATGTGGTCCATGGGCTGTTCCTAAGGGTGTGAGAAAGATTATTCAGAACAGAAAAGCTGTTGGTAGCAGACTTGCAAATATTCTAAATATTGTCTCCCTTTGCTGCAGGGATCCAGAAACTGAGCATGCAAATGTAAAAAAGCTCTTTATTAGAGAAGTAAGTCTTGCAAGAAGGCTTCAAGGGCAGCTCGCCTGTGTCCAGGGGCTTTATGGGATGGACTGTAAAGGTTTTACCAGGCCACTGACAGGGCCAGATACATCCAAACAGTATGGAGGTCAGCTCAGCCCCCCTGAAGTTAGTGGGAGGTCCAGCAAGAACATGTCCCTCCAGCTTTGCTCTGAAATGCACACTAGATTTTCAAATAGAGTGAATTTTCAAGTGTTTATTGCACTTAAAACCTTGGCTTCTGCTCTCAGAGTGCTATCTTCCCTTTCTTCCTTATTGCTGACCTTTGCACTTCCCCACCCTGCTGATTTACATCTGGAAGTGTGAGCTGCAGTATTGGGAGGCACCTACTGCACAGTAATTACTTAATTCCTTTCCAGAAAGAAAGGAAGAAGGCAGGCAGGACTGAATGCAGATAATATTTCTAATGTTTCATTGCAGCAGCACACTCAAGTGATCTGATCCCATCCTTATTGCAAACAAGAAATAGAGAAAAAGAAGGGGATAAACCTGTTGTAACTCCTTCTGAAGCATGATATAAAATAAAACTTATCAGGAGAGGGTAAAGAGCTACCACAGGGGCTGATTCAATACCACAGGGCTTCAAAGATGCTCGTTTGCCAGAGCCCTAGGTGGTACTCCTCTGTGTTTGCAGGATGAACCTCAGCCAATAAAACAACTGTGTAGCACTCTTTTTCTCCTTTATTAAAAAGTTTCTGGCAGATAATAGAAAATTATCTCTTCAGATACTGCAGAGGGGTTTTACTGCACTAGACAATATAATAAAAGATATTAATTCTTCAGTAAAATCATTGAGGGCATTTTTTAAATAGTCTTTTGGAAGGTCAGCAGACTGAGTCCCCAAAACATCCCTCAGCAGTGTTATATGCAGATTCACTCCAAGTCATTTTCAGAAGAAGAAAAACTCTCCACACCCTTTAATATAGAAAAGATTTAAATTATTTCCTCAGGGGGAAAAAAATCAAGGCTGTTCTTTGGCCTCTACTCTGCAGGTCTCTGCTATGTTGACTGTTTTGTTGGCTGAATGATCTGAACAGACTTGCTGAGTCGTCTCAGGAGCCAGAGCACTGGAGACGGATGGGGACAGGGAAAAGAAGAAATGGGCAGAGAGTTTGAAATCTCATATTGAATCAATAAATGCTTTACCATTGGTTTCCATGGAGGACAAGAGTGTCAGAAAGAAAAGTCAAAAAGGTTGAAGTCCAGAAACTTTGCAGTTCTGTACAGAGAAAAACAAATTATGAAAGTCCATGATTTCCCTCCTTTCTGTCCTTTGCCTGATATTAAGTTCCCAGACCCACTCACCTGTACTGCTCTTCACTTTTTCTTCATTACTGAAGGCAGGGGAGAAAATCAAGTCACACCTGCAAGTGTGGATTGGTGAGATTCATCAGGGCTTTGCTTTATTTTACCCGGAATTCAGACATGTGCTGGGCTGTGCCAATTAAGATCTAGCCATTATTCTTAATGGGACCTGGCAATGAAATACCAGGGTATGATGCCTTCACTCCTATGTGTCCACATGAGAAAGAGCATTTCCTTTTAGAAAACTACCATGCAAATCCCAAATCATCAACAGAAGAAATTTATGCACCAAAAAGCCTGTTAGCCTGGAAAACCACAGCTACATGTGGTTGCTCTCGCTATGCAAGCTTATATTTCAGCTCAGAAAGATGCACCATGATTTAGTGAATTGCCTGGTCTCTGGGAAGACCAGTATCTCTTCATCCTCTAAAGGTATTTAATCATTGTAGTTTGTTGGTGCTTTGCATCAGGCTATACAATAAGCCAGTTTAACTTGGTATTTTCTCTCCTGCCTCTCACACTTCCCAGCACTACAAAGTCTGACACAAAGCCCTGGATCCAGCCTGTTTGTGTTACTTGGAATCCAGCTCAGCTCTGCATTATACAATTAATCTCTCATGTCTCAAATAGCTCAAAGCAGAACCGCAGATCCTCTTAACCCCTAAGCCTTGGCGTGTTTCAAATCCAGATCTTGACCAGCGTGCCAAGACTGTGAGTCGGATGAATCACGTATGAGGCACGGTCTGAGAAACCTAGTGGGTGTTGTTAAGGTTATTAGGGGTCCTTCAAATCTTTTGAGAGCCAGAGACCATCTGGGTTTATGATATTGAATAAATCCTGCCAAAAAGGTGCCAGCTGGATATACTTGCTTTGGACTATTACTGTAATGATATTTTGTAACTAAGCATCTTATTCTTTTATTAGTTCCAATAGTGAGGGGGTTGAGTTTCCATGGCAAAGTTTCAGTTGTGAAGAGGCTACAAGGATGGCTTCTGTCAGAAGCTGCTGGAAGCTTCTCCCAAATCCAATCGAGCCAATGCCTGCCAGCTGCAAGATGGACCCACTGCTGGCCAAGGCTGAGCCCATCAGTGAGTGTGGTAGTGACACTCTGATGATGTATTTAAGAAGTAGGGGGAAAGCTGCACAAAAGCAACTGAGGTTGGAGAGAGGAGTGAGTAAAAAGCAGCCCTGCAGACCCCAAGGTCAATGCAGAAGGAGGGGGAGAAGGTGCTCCAGGCACAGAGATTCCCCTGCAGCCCCTGGTGCAGACCATGCTGAGGCAGCACACAGAGGTCCAGGGTGGAGCAGATATCCACCTGCAGACGCTCAAGGACTCAGCTCTGGAGCAGGTGAAGGCCCATGGGAGTTTGTGACCTTGTGGGAAGCCTGCACTGGAGCAGGGTCCTGACAGGACCCGTGGCCCCACGGAGAGAGGATCCCACTCTGGAGCAGATTTGCTGTCAGGGCTTGTGACTCTGTGAGGGTCTCCACTGGAGCAGCCTGTTCCTGAAGGACTGCACCCTGTGCAAAGCAACCTTCCTAAAGAATTCCCTCCTCTTGGGAAGAACTCACCTGGGAGAAGAAGTTCATGGAGGACTGTGTCCAGTGGGAGTGACCCATACTGGGGCAGAGGAGGAGTGTGAGAAGCCCTCCCCTGTCAAGGGAGTAGCAACAGAGACAGGGTGTGATGAACTGACCACAGCCCCTGTTCCCCATCCACTGGGAGAGAGGAGATAGAGAAATAAGGAGTAAAGTTAAGACTGGGCAGAAGGGATGGGTGGGGAAAGGGTTTCAAGAATCACTATCCTACTCTGATTTGATTGGTTATAAATTTATTTTTCCACAAGTTGTGTCTCTTTTGCCCTCGACCTTGTCCTGACCCATAAGGGTCATTGTATTTTCTGTCCAGCTGAGGAGGGCAGTGACCAAGCAGCTTTGGTGGGCACCTGCTGTCCTGCCAGGGCCAACCCACAAACTCTATAATGGAGATGAATATAACTATGAAGCTTTAATCTGGCTTCAGAAACAGTATCCTGAAAGCTTCCAAGATCATTGCTATAGAAAAAGTGTCTGATTTTTCAGAGGTAAAAAAAATACAGCAATAACAAATGAACCTTCTCTAGTGTGGTTCCTCTGTATTTGTCTTAACTGTGTTATCAAATGCTGGTAGCAATGCAGTCTCTGTGTCTGGAGGGTGTGGGTAACAGTCACACCTGCTCTGGATGTTCCTGTCTTGGCTGTCTTGAAGAGAGAGGGTTTGAAAGAATTGACCCCAGTAGTCCCTTACACTTCCATGTTCTTTATTACAAAGTTCTCTCTAATCCATATGTCCTGGAGGAGCCATTTGTTCCAGGAGTATTCTTCCTAAGGACATAACTGTTTTCTGCCCAATATTTTCCCTAGTTTGACATTACATTTTTTTTTTTTTCCCATGAAGTCTCCATGTGTGGAAAACTAGATTTTCTGTTTGATCTAGGTGCTTATACCTGCTCCCTCTGCAGCTGACTTGTGCAGGCTGCTGATAAATGGTGACGTAGGCTGGCATTTCTAAGAAGGCAAAAATGTCTGATGTATAAAAACCCACAAGAGAGTGCACAGAGCAGGTCTGTGTGTGTATGTGCCTACTGGCGTGGGAATTCAGCTTTGTCTGCACATGTAAGTGCAAGGATTTGCAGACAGAAGGAATGCAGGAGCCTTTGGGGTACAACTGTCTTATTCTCATCTTTGGTTGCTACCAGTCTGGCCAAGACTTGAACTCAGCAATAAGCAATAAAGGTTAAGAGCAGTGAAGCAACCCCTCTCCCACATTAAAATTACTTTGGTCTTAACTTGTCAATGTTGTATAATTTGTATTGCCACATCACCAGCCAAGTCACAAACAGACCTTCCAAACTATGAGCTCAGCCCACAAATCAGACGCATTAAGGCTTCAAATTTTTTCAGAGTACAAAAAAGAAAAAAGAAAAAAGGAACTTTTAAACTTCATTTATGCCCTTGTATGAAAACTTTGCAATTCAGTCATTGTTCCAAAAGTTCTCAGGCAGACTACAGATGCTGGTACCTTTGCTATCCTAAATGAATCACTCAGGATAAAATCTTTATTAAGCTTATACATCTTGGCTCTAAAGTAGCAGTGCTGTGTGTAAAATCAAGGTCTCAAAAAGCAGCAGCAGCAGTGTTTCACTGGTCCTGCACGATCCAGATGGAAAGGGTGATCACAATGCCAATAATGTACTTCAGCAATGGCAAAATAAAGAGGAGTCAAAGGAGTTTTAATCTTTAGGAGAGCACATGGCAGTATCTCCCCCAGTCAAAAACATTACAAATTCAATGTTTTATTAAACAGGTTTCTGCAGGGGAAAATGCTGCGCTGCTAATTTGGAATGAAATATTAGCACAGTGCAAGCAAGCTTAGTATAATTTTCCAAATTCTCACTTGCCTTGTAGGAAAGGTTACTTAAAGGATGATAAGTCTAAAGACTGATTAGGTGTGTAATCATGGTCTTATTATGCTAATGATGGATTTGTTTGTTGTCGTGTTATCAACAAAAGATTAAGCAAATCCCTACATGAAAGCTTGAGGTGAAACAGTCGGCTAGAGAAGCGGTTTGGTCAGCAAATCTGTGCACTAGCATCACTTCTTTGTGGGGTAATTATTGCTGTACGGGGTGCTTTTCTCTCAGTTCTCACAGGTGGCAAACCCCGGGACTTTGCGGAGCGTTTTGCTGGCAGCCGTGCTGCTCCCTGGGCCTGGTTTCCGAGGCCTGCGCGTTTCGGCGGGGCTGAAGCGCTGCCGGGGCAGCCGGGACACAGACAGGCTTCTTTGGGTAAAGAAACACCGGTGGCTTTGTAAACTTCTTCTTAATACTTCGAGCCTGAAAGCTCTCCCAAGCGTGGAACTGTGGCGCTGGGTTTGATTGAGCTGTGTGTCTGGGCACATTCTGAGCTTACCCTGCCTGGGAGGATCTCCGCTGTGCCGTGGGCCCCTGTCCCTGCCAGCAGCCCGGGCTGCTGGGCCCAGACCTGAGCCTGCCCAAGCAGGGCATGGAAATGAGCTGGGTGGCCAGAGGGTCTTTGCAATGAATTTTCTCTGCCGTATCAGCATGTGGTCGATAACTCAATCGTGTCTGTGCATCAGCATGCACCGGGCCGGGAGGCGGCAGAAACGCGGTTTGCATTCTGATGCAAATGCCCGGCCCGGGCTCTGGCGGCCGCGTGTTGCGCTGTGTCTCGCAAACACCGATGGCTTGTGCCTGCTCCATCCTGATATGATCCACTGGGATTCCTCAGGGGCTTGGATTTTTTTTTTTTTTTTTTAATTCTTCCTACACCTATATGTTTGAAACCTTCAGCTTTTATTTTCCATATTCCTTGCAGAATGCTTCC
>VWZV01016132.1:456657-647192 GCA_013397155.1 Irena cyanogastra
AGGAAGTTGTTTGCAGAAATGTTCTTGCAAATAAGAGAAAAAATTTTTGGGAAAAGAAGAAAAAAAGAAAAAAAGAGAAAAAACCAGTATGTGATTATATAAATATTCAAAACTGGAAACACAAATCTTAGCAACAGAGGAACATAAACTTCTAAACTAGAAATGATGATCACTCTGGGATTATTGAGCTCATTTCCATGGTTATTAAACCTGGTTCTTTATTCTCTGAGATAATTCCATAAAACTATTAGGGTGGTAGACATACATGATGCCGCATCTGCCTTTACCCTGAGCAACTCGATTGTTTGTTTTTCAACTATAAAAGTGGTAAAGAAACTGTACAAGTATTCCTTAATGTAATTTACTATCCTACCACCATCTGCTACTTTTGGCACTGAACGCGTAGCTGAAAACCCTTTTATTAGGTTTTTAAGGTTTTATAAGAGTGCCCTGAACCAGGGAGCCGATTCAGACCAGAACCAATTAACACTCCCAGCCTCTCCCAAGGCACGCGGCAGCAGAAGCACACAGCTGATGGCGCCTGCATTTTACAAGTGTTTGTGTTTTGTGAGCGTGAATGTGTTGAGGAACCTTTTTCAGCTATAGCACCTCTGTCCATCCTGCCCATCCCTGCACCAGCAATGAGAGGGCAGTGCAGGGATGAGAGTTGTGCAGGGAATGCCCAGCTGCTCGCTCGTGACCGGTCGGAGCAGACAGAGCAATAGCTCCATGGCAGAGGGTGTCCCTGTGTCTTGCACGTATGTTGCCCATTGCTGCACCTGAATGCGAGCCAGACCTCGGGTGAACACTAAGAAGTTGGTTTAGGATTCAAGGCTGGGTCTCCAGCTGCTGCAAATCAATGTGGCTCTCCTGTTTCTTACAGCTCTGCGCCCTCCACCTCAGCAATCCCCTGCTGGGTGATGGGGTCGTGCCAAGTTCTGCTTCACTCTATGGAGCACTCAGTAGCCATGCCCAGCTGGTGGCACCTGGGATTTCACAAAATCCGTGAATCATGCTTTTGGCAATGAAACTGTAAGTGAAAGCATGTGAATGGGCAGCCACAAACTCACTCCAGCTCCAGTAGTCTTCTGAGTCGTGTGTGAATGGAGTTCAGGCTCTGGTGCGGCCCTTTGACAGAGAAAATCAGAAAATCTCCTGCTTTCTTGGAGATTTGCTGGAAATTTCTCCTGAGCCTGTGACATGAAAGTTGGGAACCTCCTCTGAGGCTGTGGGATGAAAGCAGAAATATACAGAGTTCATGATGTGATTCCAAAAAATCTTCTGCTGTAAGTCATGCTCCAAACTCCTCTGGATGAGACCAAAGGCTGACTGAACATATACAGGAGGTCAGTGATAACATGGTGATTTAAGAAAACCAGTGGCACCGTTATTTTTTTTTTTAATCTTCTTGACAGATGTTTTGGGTTGGGTCTTTTTTTCCATTCTGCCATACAGTAGCTTATCACTAGTGAAAAGGCTTTAGAGTTCTGCCAATTAAATAATTACACCTGGGAACTACACCACCTTATGAGAGGTGAAAATCTATTATTGGGAAAAGAAAAAAGGAACCAAAGGGAATATTATTGCTGAAAAAAAAAAAAAAAGTGCAGATTTCCTATTCAACAATCAGCATCAGGGCAGAAAGCCAAGATCTTTTCCATCTGCTGGTCTTAAAGGAGAAGAAATATTAAGAACAGCAGCGATCAAGCCTGAAAACATCAGAGGCCAAAAAAAGTGTTAACAAAGAAAAGCTATATTCACATGCTTAGGAGGAGGCATTGACAACAGAGGGCAGCCTCAATAGCCCAAGTGATTAAATACAGAATTATCACTGTGAAGTGGATACTGCACACTGGGTTTTGGGAAAGGATGAGATGTTGCGATCTAGACAAAAATCACTACAAAGCTGATACACAAATGCTTGAAAATCCTTACATAAGGAGTAGTTACCAATAGTCTGCTGTCAAAATGGAAGGTCGCACCATAGAAGCCATCCCCTGTCCATTGTTATTCAATATTTTTATTAATTATTTGGATTATGGGATGGAGAGTACACATAAAAAAATTGGGGATGACACGTTACTGGAAATCTCATGAGAACACAGGATTAGACTTTGAAACAATCACAATAAATTGGATAAATGACCTGAAATCAATAAGATTAAATTCAATACACATGCTGTATTTAGGAAGGAAAATTATGAGACTGTCTCTTAGATGATATTATAGCAGTAAGGAATCTGAAGGTTTTAGGTGTTCACAAAATTTGAAATTATCAGCAAACTGGAGATCCTGGAAGAGTAGTAATGTTCGTTTTTACTGAGCACTAGTGGTACCTCACCAAATCAGTCTGGGTCCTGCATGTAAACAAACACCAGAGACCAATAGCAAAAATGACAAGCAGATAAAAAAGCATCATCCCTATGGAAAACAATTAGATCTTGGATTTTTTTTTTTTTAACCAAGAAAAGAGAAATATGAGGCCTAGAGGGGGATGGTGGAAATAAAAGGTATGTAACAGCTTATCATAACAGAAAACGTTATTCTGGAAGGGGTAGAAATCAGTTTATTTCTGTATTGGCAAGGGACTGGACAAAGGAAAAGGTGCTACATTTGCAAGAGTGGAGACTCAACGTGAGATATCAGACATGCAATTTCTAAAAGGCAGCTAAGGACCTCTGCAAGATAAGGGTAGAACAGTCAGCAGAAGATATCCTCAAAAGTGGTAATTGCTCAAAGAAAGGAAAATTATTTGCACTGGGAGGGAAGGGAGTTAGCTGTAGCTATTTTTGCTTCTATTTATTCCATCCTAATATAAATGCTGTTATTAGGAATCTGCTGTTGGTTTTTGCCCTGCCAATTTAAGAGCAGCAGCATCTCCATGCATTTCAAGGGTTTGTGTTGTTTCACATTGGTGGAGCATGGAATGATAGGCTAGCCCAAGTTTGTGCAGTAAACTGGCCACCTCTGACTGCAGGTGGGCTACCAAGTGCCCCTGTGCTTTGCTCAGCTACTCATGAAGATGAGACACAGATTTCTGTAGGGTCTGGTTACCAGGATACTCTCTGTATGGAATTGCTGTTCATGGTGCTTCACCATCCCTGCTGAACTGACACTGAAAACTCTCTCAGTTCCTTGGGATTAATGAGACACAGACATTTTATCTGACCTCATTATCCACCTATTCTCCACCCAGCAGCCTCCTTTGCTCGTTCTTTTATTTGCCTGTACCATGTCTACTGTAATAAATGAGATGCCTTGAATAGGCAACCACCAATTTAGGCACAACTGGCTTTTCCAATATGCAAGAGTTTTGTATGTTTATGGGGTGTGGATAAACACTGATAGCCATCCCATTGTTCAGTTGTTTGGAGGGACCATTTATCACTGAGATTTATTATCTCATGAATTAAAGAAGTGAATACAGTTTGACATATATATTTATCTGTTAAAGGCATCAGAGTTTTACCTGTAGTCCTTTGTGTTGAAAAGCTTCCTGCTCTCATTTCTCCTGATGTAGTCAGGAATCAAATCCTAAGATTTATTCCTAAAGTCAGTCACCTGAACTTCAAAGAGGTTTGGAAGACAGCTTAACCTAAATTTGTATAATGTGTTCTGCACCTTAATGTTGTTTTCGCAATATTTTCATGTTACCCTTAATATTTTGTATGCAACCCTTTAAACTTAGGCTTAGTCCTCAAGAGCAGTGAGAACTGAGACATCAGTGTCTATTTTAATTTAGGCAGTAGCTCTGAAAGTAGTGAAGGCATTTACAGCAGAGATCAAGAGTAATGAGAAGGGTCAGAAGGTAGGGAACATACCATGATTATTTTAGCATATCTGCTCAAACCTGAAAAGTCCTGAATTCCTCCTTATACACTGTATAAACTTGGCTCCCACCTCAGATCAGAAAGAGCACAGGGCACCACCCTTTCACTTGGACTTTGCCCTAAATTATCTTATCATCCCCATCATCCTAATTACAATAGCTCTTTCTCTGTATTTCAAAAGCCCTCTCTCAAAAGAGTGAAGTTACTTTCCTGTAACAGAAATATGATGGGAAAAATGATAGCCCTGCTTGTAACTCCTTTTCTCCCTAGTGCAAGCATCATAAAGGAATCATATAAATGTGCACATGCAGAGAATAGAATTGTCATTTCAATATCCAGCCTAGCTCTATATTTTCAGTTTTTGAGAAAAGAGAAAAAATGCAATGCTTTAGAGGCCAGTACAAAGAAAAAGAGATTGTAAAGACTTATTGCTTCAAATAACTTATGACAGCAAACTTTATTATAAATACCCTGTTATTCCTTCAAAGGAGAGAGAGAATAAGAAGCTTGTTCTCCCCTAAAAAGAGTAAGGATACTTGCAAAGATATTGTGCAAAGGATGAGTTTCAGGGGCTGTCGCTTTAAAAAAGTGTTGGATTGTGGCTTTTATCTGAGTGACATTGGTGGCAAGATTTCTTTGATTTTGACAATACTCAAATTAGGCCAGAGGCAAGGGCATTGCAAAATGTCACCTGAAGGACTGTTTTGTTTGCTGATTTTCAGAAGTAGGGAAATGTTGCTGAAGGCAGCTCACTTGAAGGCAGATGAAACTCTCGTTTGCCAAGGATGCTTTGATACCAACAAAGCTGGGCAGTTTGCAGTAGAGGAACCTGCATACGAGGTACAAGAGCTGCTCAGGTCACTGTGGGCTCCGTAGATGGGCTATTGAAGGCTACAGATACTGAGGAGTGTGTGAACCAAGTACACTTTAATTCCCTCTTCAAAGAGAAAGGAAAGTTGTTTCCTGTCTGAATAAAGACTGTCTCAGAAGTGAGATGCATTCAGTCCAAATTCAGGATCCAAGCTCTATAAAAGTCTGATTTGTAAGCAGAAGCCAAGCTTGAAGTATGGGAGGAATCTCACCCAAGAACCTGGAAAAGCTCTCTTGCTTGAAATTAGGTCTCTTTCAAACCACCTGGGGAAGGAAAGCTTTAATATTCAAGTCCAAGAGGGTGAGCAGCATCCTGACACCTCCACTCTCCCTGGACTCACCAGAGCTGCCAAGCCACTTCTTCACGGTCTCAGCAGCACCTCCATGGGGCTGAATTCCTGGTTCCTGTGGATATTCTGTTGGTCTCTCCAGACACTCGGGCTGAGATTGGTACAAGACCTGGTTGCCTGATTAGATTTGTGCGTATCATGATTCATACACCAGGCATCATTCCTTCCATTCTGTAAGGCATATTACATTTCTCACACTTTTTTATAAAATGTGATTCTGAAACTGCAGGATTTTTATTAGAGGATTGCTTACTATATTCTAATTACCATAAAATACACAGTCCCCTTACTAGATTTCCACAGTTACAGCTTAAAGAATAATTTCAGTTAATGTGCTTCATTTACTTCAGAATTATTTTATAATCTAGTTGAGTGTTTTAATGATATTATGAAGTCTTTGTGACAATCCAAATAGCTGGTCACAGAAAGGATTAAACAAGACCATGCTCAATGTGTAAAGAAAATAATTGTTTAAGGAATGAGTTACTACCCACAGTGATGAACACTGAAAATTGAAGTGAATGGATGGGGTTAATTTTCAGTAGGATTATTCTGGTTTATATCTGTTGAGGAATTTCACTGAAATGACTTAATAAATGAAATCAATGGCACTGCATGAAAATGAAGGTAGCAACAACTTACTGCTTTCACTACTGCTTAGTCCTTTCCTAGTCTCTTGTGGTAAGGTTTCTTTTAGAGGGTTCCAAACTCTGGAGAGAGGAGGAATGTCAGATTCCCATCAGGTATAAATCAGCACAGCTCTGCTGAAGTCGACAGAGGCTGCACCAGCTGAAAACCTGGCCAGTTATGTTAGGCATGTCTGATGGTTTTAATATTCCTCATCTTGAAGTGAGGTTTATGGCCACTTTGTGATATAAAGTATAAATTGAAGTTTTCTCAGCTGCATGCTATGAATCTCATGCAGTGACAGTGCTGTTGAGCTGCACTATTGTCTTTTACTGCATACATAAGGCAAGAGATTGCTGTAAGTAATTTGTTTTGGAAGGCTGGCAGCCCTAATGGGGCATGCTTGATAGTCTTCAAAGGTTCTGATTAGGCACAGTACACAGAGATGTTCTTTCAACTTGAATCTCCAAAGAAAAAGACTTAATTTTTAACAAATCACTTTCCTCACAGCTTCATCAATTAGGTTTCTTTGAAACTCAGTAGTAAGATGTATCAAAGGAACAGATTGTTTGCCCAAAGCCTATCAAAAAATGCTTTTTGCCTGAACTCAATATACCTAATCTATTTTCACAACTCATTTAGAAATGATCCTGTAAGGACTATTATTGCTATAGTGGTTTGTGAAGCTGGAGCCCTAAGAAAGCAGCAAGGTGCCTGTGTGCAGCTGAGATGATATGAGTGTGTCCTGGACAGCTCTTCCACAAGGACTGGGGGGAGGAAGGCTCTGGCTCTGGATGTTGCCCGGGAGAGGCGAGCAGGCTGCTCCCTGCTGGCTGGGACAGAGGGGTGGAGAGCCTGCAGGAGCTGCTCTGCTTTTCCGTGATGCCATTGACTTTCTGTCAACTCTGACGGCACCTCTCTCCCACCCCACCAATAATCCAGAAATTCACAGTTAGCCAGCACTTCACCTGAGCAAATAAAAGCACTGAGATGGCTTCTTGTCTGGTTTCACAGCATGGGCAAAGCATTAGAGGACATTATCTGTCCCAGATCGAAATAAGGGGGACCTTTCTGCTGTTAAATCTGTCATTAATCTCCTCCAATACCTCCCACTCCCAGAGATCCAAATCAGGAGAGACGGCAGTTGGAAATAGCTTTAAAAGGATATTATCACATTGATTTACAAAAGAGAGAGCTTTTAGCAAGAATATTGTCCTTTCTGTGTGCTCAGGCTCCATCTTTAATGTTTATTCATTTGGCTGCTTCACAGGGGCATGCAAATCAGAGAAATGCAGGAGCTCTACAGGAGTGAGCAGAATGAACACCACACAGCATTCCAGGCTTTATCCCCTCCTAGCCCAGCTTCTGAGGCACAGAGCTTTGTGTGCTGAGGATCTTGGGAAGAAAAAGCAGCATTGCAGGATTATAATAGCCCTTTATCAGGGAGAAGATGAAATTCATGTGATTTTCTGGGATTTGTGTTTGAGCCACTGCTGTGCATATGTTTGCTTGTGAGAGAATCTGGCAAAATAATTTATTTATAGTCACTTTGAGGGCTTCTGCAAGGCAATGCCCCTGACCTTTCTTTTTGAGGCATTGATGCTTGTAGGGGAAATCTGTGAACCTTCAAAGCTCTAGTCTGTTGCTAGAGGTGTCTTAAACTTTCTTTGATAAATAAAGTGGAGAAGCAGCTTTAGGAAAGAGCCAAGATTAAGCATTTACAAGCTGTGAAATTAGACATCTAGAACTTCCTTGTGCATTTGCTCATCTAGAAAGAGCTGGAAACTGCGCCACAACTGGGAAATTCTTTTCTCTCAGCATCAGCTAGTTCAAAATGAGACTTCTGGTCAGTGGAAGGAGATCAGCACCATAGGAGGCATTTGCTCCCATCTCAGTTGGTTTATTGAGGCAGAGTGGATATATCATCCTCTCGAGGCAGATCAGCCTAGGTGAGGCAAGTCCCTCCCAAGATGAAGGCTCCAAAGGCAGTCCTTTGGCACTGCATTTCACATGTATACTTACCAGAGTGTAAAGAAGATTCATTGCTCTGTCAGCCTCCACTGCCATCAACTTCCATCTGTCAGTTCAGGTTACAGAATAACTGAACAAGTTCCAAAAACAGACATTACCTGCAAAATGATGAAGCCTTTGGTTATTGAACTAAGCATAGCTGGCTAGCAGTAGTTGTATAGTCAAGTAAATAGGTAATTGTTATGCATTACAGTATTTGGCCACTTCTTGTATTTTTAGCACACTAGTGCAAAAGATTTAAACCAATTTATCAGAGCCAATAGGGAAATTATGTTTTCAAGAGGAATTTTAAGGAATGAGAAAAAGAGTCTCTGTTTTGTCCAAAAAGAGCTACATACAACCTGTGGTTGATGAATTTATCCTTATTTTATGCCAGTTGAGGACACAGAGCAGAGATCCTCTAAGTGCCATATGGCTCCTCTCCACTCTTCCTCCTTGGACCCACATGCAGTAGGGGTGACTGAGGTGGTATCTGCCCCTGACAGTTCTGTGTTTGTTGGGCATTTCCTCTTAGCACCCAAGGGATCCTCTGCTCTGTGCTTGTGGATGCAGTTTGTTCCAGTCCACATACTCGAGTGGTAGATCTGGGCTAAAAACCGATGTCAAAGCCTATGGTGGTTTTATCTGGGGGTAAAAAAAATGACATAAATACATATTTTATTACAAGGCCAAAAGACTGTTTAAGGTGTTGAAACAAAGCACCACAGGCACAATAGTCTATGAAGTCAAACCTGGTCAGTGGGAGGCCCTGGGGTATCAAAATACTGATGCTGGTTCTGGGTTCTTTCAGTATTTTCCTTACTCAAGTGAAATAAGAAAGTAGAGGATGTGTTAATTAAATTTGCAATTGGACACTTCACTAGAAGGTGTCAGAAATACCAAAGAGGACCAAAATAAAAGGGTTTGAAGAGGCTGAAGAAGGATGAAACAGGATTTGGCTAAGAAAAAGCATGCACTAATGGCTGAAAGAAAAAGTAATAAAATCTAAAAGGAATGATGCCAAAATAGGTGCATTATTATTATGGTGCTAGAGAGCTCTGCAGCTCTAATCTCAGAGTGTAGCTTAGATCAAGTGGAAAATTGCCATTTGAGAGAGCTAATTGAGTTGGGCTCTACATACAGAGGGTTTTACCTTCATTTCATAAATTAGAGAAGAATCTATTTCAAAATGAGCAAAAGCATGTCTCAGACGCCAGCTTCCTTTTTAAAGGCAAGCTGATTTAAAAATGAGATTTATATTAGTAGAATTACTCTAAAATATGAGCATGTGAGGGCTCTTTTCAAATTATATGATGGCTAAATGCTGCCTTACATGGCTGGAGAGTTTATCTTTATTCTCTTACCTGTCATTGAACTTTTAAGGAGGGGAGACACTGCATCATAGTGGAGCTTCTCAGCCTTTTATTTTTGAAATACCACTAAAACTCATTATTGATACTTAAAAAATACCCATTTCTGTACAAATGCTGATGGTGAGGCTGATAATCCCACTCCTCAAGGCTTGACCCTTCACTTGTTGAGATGGTGCAAAGGCTTCCAATGTGAGTACTTCACTGAACTCGAGGGGAATTTTCACCTTTTACATAATAATTTGGGTCTGTGTGTGTATGAATATGCTATAGCAAATGAATTTTGGTCCCTTAGATTTGTAAGATAAGCTATTGAGTTACTCTTACTGTGAGTGACAGTTGTGTTGTAGTAAACACTATAAGAATCTTTTGTTAAATTGTTTAAATCAGGCTATCAAGTAAGTGCTGTTACTTTAAGAGCTGTTAAAACCTTTAGGCCTGAACTGTTAGTCAGGTCTGGGGCAAAGTTTAGCAAGGGAGTCCACTCCTTGTGAGTCCTTGTGACCCAACAGGAGGGTCTCCCTTATTACTTTTTATCCTTACCTTTTCCTATCCTTACCCTTTTTGCATCCTCAGCCTGCATGTAGATAATTTTTGTTTGATATTTGTTTTAGATTGATTTTAGATTTTAGTCAATTGTGCTTTAACCATCTAGTAAGTAGTGGAGTGAGCCTTGCCAATGAACTTTTTTCACAATAATAATATTATTCATAATAATTCATATTATTAAACCTGCTTTTGCTGATATCTTTGCTGGAGATTCTTTGAGTGACCTAAAGCATTCAATTTTTTAAAATTCAAAACTGTATGGAAACTGTTACGTGAATTGCAAAATTCCATCCATAAGGAATTGTTGCATTACAACACTGCAAAATTTCTGAAGCAGCTCATAGCAACTTAAAAATTTTACCAAGCTTCCATATGCAGAGAAGACTGTGTTTATGAAGCAGGCAAGTGTATGGGACACTCATTAGGAAGCCCACAAATTGTGGCATGGTGTTATTCTTATTTTCAATAGAAAGAAACAAACAAAAAAAACCCAAAACCAAACCAAACCAAAACAAAAAAAGCACCAAAGCTACTATCCATCTTTTAATTCAGGATTTGCTTATGTTTGTGTAAGAAAGGCATCCTCATTGTAAGAACTTCCCTCATAGTTCTTTGAAGAGGCAAGCAAAAATTTCACAAAGACTATTTTTCTTGAAGAAATATTTTGCCTAAAAAGAATGAAATCCAAAGTCACACAGTTATTTTCTAAGGATTTCACATTCAAATGCTGAATGTTGTGGTAGAGCTAAGCCAGCCTCAAGATGATCAGAGCTGAACAGTTCTATCCATCAGAAAATCTCTTCAGGTTCAGTTGCCACTCAACAAGTGCTGGATTTAACCCAATATCAAAATTAATATACATTACAGTAATGGCTTTTTGCACTCCATCAAAGGTGTAGAGGGAAGTGTGGCATTATTCAAAGGAGTAATTTCTATCTTGTAACATGTCCCAGTTCCAGTCCTGCCATCTGCTATTAACAGTGCACCAAAGTAAGTGAGTAGTTCCTTTGCCTTCCAAGGCCTGTTCTCTTGCCCAGAAATTATATCAAATGGTTGCCATTCAAGACACAGAAGCATCTCCTTTTGCAAGGGCTATGAATTTGTCTCAGCCACAAGTTCTGGGTACTTTGGGAGCGGTATAGTAATTACATAAGTTTTTTAAAGGTGCTATGTGAAGCCGCTTCTGTTCAGTGAGGACAGAATTGTTTGTGCATGTGGGTGCTCTGAGGGCTTGGTAGCTTAGCAAGGTGTCAGAGGGTGAACATGCAGACTATCAAGACCTTTCAGCAAACAGTATTTCATTTCCTCTTCTGGTGTAGTGTGCACCTGATGGGTGCTGCACTCCGTGGGGTGATCCTGTTTCCAGCCTCAGGCAGGCCACCTGGGCAATGTCCTGTATTCTGACATCCCACTGGAGTCAAGGATTTAGTGTTCACAAATATCTGAATGTATTTACATTCATTTGTATGGGTTGTTTTTTTTGCTTTCATTTCCATGATGAATGGCTTCTGCATCAAGGATCTTTCAGCAATAAGATCTTTCCTTCTGTGAAATTTCTCCACGCAACAAATTTCCTGTCTGGATCCATGCAGTTTTATGAACAGTGCATGGCAGTGCTGTTGCTCAGAGTGGAATCAATTTTCTAGCTTGATTTTTCAAAAAAAGCAAACACAAAGCTTTGTGTTTCCAAGATAATCCCAGATATTTCTGTTTGAAATGTCATTTGCTCTCTTGATAATAATTCTACACCACTTTGCAGAGCAGACTTGGAAACCTCTCATGTCAGGTGAATATTTCTAATCTTCCATTCTCCATAAAACTATGAACCCATGCTCTTCAAGGGTTGAAGCCAAATCAGTATGACTTCAGCTCTAGAAGTAAAGATCCAGAAAAAACATTTAGCAGTTTCATTGTTGCATTTATAGAGTAAGTTGCTCTGGGATAATGTTTTGTCATTCGTTTTTACACTTGTCAATTTTTAACGATTATATTGCCAGGATGGGTGTACTGTATGTCATTAAACTCCTACCAGGTTTCCTGTTTGAAAACTCCCTTGTTAGGTCTTTCTAACTCACAGCACATTTAACTATTAACAGGACAAAATCAGCATTTTGATGAATTGTTTGGAGAAGAGAGAAAGAAAAAAAAATGTCTTGCATCTTGTGATTCAAGGGTGTTTTCCTCCTTTTGTCCTGACTGTCACTGAGATTTCGTGCATGGTTAATGTGAAATGGGTGTGAGTTGTGCATGCAATGTATTCACACACAGGCACATGCTAGGGCTTAGACACAGCCACGAGGGGCATGGAGTAAAGCAAGTAATTCACATTCTGAGGCTGGCCTTGCTGGCTTTTATCACCGTTTTCATATCAGCACTGCTAGCTTCAGCCCACTTGTAAGACTCTCATTAATCTTAATTCATCCTCCATCTACCTTAAAATATGCCTCAAAGTAATTTTTTCCCCAGCCCTTTTAAACCATACTCAATCTCCCAGGCTAAGACAAATTTATCAACCTTGTGCAGCAACGTCTGGTGTTCAGGAATATTTCAGCCTTTTGAGAAAATCTCTTTGGGTCTTAACATGGCTTCTTCTTCAGCCCTGAGTTTCTAGCATTCCCCCCAAAACCCAGGATTGTTTCATTAATTACCAGCATTGCCACCACTGCAATATAAATCTCCAGACATGAGGGCTAAGTACAACTGTTTTAGAAAAGATGACTTTTCTTTGCACAGACTATGTCACTTCCTCATTCATCACCCTCAAGTGATCACAACTGAATTACTCCTCACCACTGCCACTCATTTTTCAGGCCTCTTGCTAATTCGTGGGGGCTTGTTAAAATGCTGCAAGCAAAGGTGCCCTTCTGATCCTTCCAAACATTCACTAAATGGTTTGAATTTATTCATTGGACTGAGCTCATCCTGGATCATGTCTCTTTTTTGTGTCTGTCTCATTGACTTTTAAATTTCCATTAAGGCTGCAGTGTCTTTTTGTTTGAAGCCAGATCTGTTGAGGAAAGTTACTGCTTTGAAGGGAAAGGGGTGGAAAAAATCTACAGTAAATTGCCACAGCAGAAACAATATGTGACAAACAAGCAATTAGCTTTGCACAAAGCCATCAGCATCTTGGACTAGGAGCTTGAATTTGGTCATAGAAGCATTTGGGGAGCAGCTGGTTCCCCTTGAAAGCAAAGGAGATGATTCTAGAGAAAGGGTTCCAATAGCAAGACCTGCCACTTTAACTTGACCTGCATTTTAAATTCAACCCAAACAGCATTTTCAGATGAATGACAAAAATAAAACCATAGCTCATGATGATGTGTCACAAAGTTCCCACCTGACAACACCTGATTAGTTCAGGTTTCCAAGCCTTCTTGCATTCCTGTTTTTCCTATATTGAATTTCAGAGTTGCGAGGCTGAGAGGAGTCAGAGGAGGAAGCGAAGAGGTCTCACAAGTCAATAGAGGTTAGGGCAAATGCCAGCTGATGGAAGGACTGACACAGTACCTGCCTCCACCATCGTGAAGATGAGCCTTTCAAAGCCAGTGACATAAAGCAAACAGCAACAGGAACAAGCTCCTCCTTTCCCTGGCCTCATCACCCTTCCCACCTGTCATGGCAAAGTTGGGAGCTATGATGTTGAATCATCTGTCCCAGAAATACAAGCAAGGGAGAAAATTCAGATGTTCCACTAGGAAAGAAAGTTTTCTCATCTTCAGCATTGTTCTGATAGGCTTTTCTTATTTTCTGGTGGCTGCTTGGAAATTATAAACACCTGCCTGGCAATCAAGGCCCATAAGCAACAAGGGCAGCAGGCAGAAAACAGCATCTGAACTCCCCAGGCCAATATCCTTTTTTTTCTAAATATTTGATGTTTTGGGCATTTTGCTGCTCTTTAAAGTAAAACAAAATAAAACAAATGCCCATTTTCAACAGCTTTCGTTGGCTGGGCTTTTCATGGCTAAGGGAAGAATATTTTTAGCAAGTACTTGCATTCCATAGTGCCAGCCAAAAGCTTTATGTGTCTGACAAACATTTCTAATTAAGCAGACCAGTTAAAATTGGGGTTTTAGGATCTAATTTGTGAGCTGAACCAAAATTGCTGGGGTGTGAGCATTCCAACTCTCCTTGAATCCCACCCCAGCATCCCTGGGTGTGCTGTGTTGTGGTACCCAGCCCCTCCCAGACAATCTCAGCAAAGGACTGCAGAGCCATTTCCAGGGCCCTTCTAGCATCTGCCCTTCAGAAGGCAGATCCACGTGGTTTTGAACAGGGTCCCATCCTTTTTAGGTACATCAAGCACTGATAGAGATGAAAGGGTTGTAGCAATCTCTCTATGAAAAAGGGAGTAGCTTCTTTTTACCACCATGTTAGATGCAAGCCCCAGCTGGAAATAGAGGAGAAAAGTTGTGTATACAAATACACTGTGGTGTATTTGGTTTTGGAAAACTTGTCATTGTTGAGCACCCAGAATTCTGGTCCTAAATGAAGATGGAAACTGGCAGGTTCTGAAAGTCTGGTGTCAAAATCTCTCTTCAAATGAAAAGCTTCAAAGCCTATTGCCTTTTGTAAATAAGAGTAAAGTCTGCTAACACCAACTGCAGAACACTGAAACTTGACTAAACAGCAAACCCTTCTCAGGAATGGCACTGACTTGGAAACAATCTAATAATTAAACCAGTGACATTTCCAATGTGAGAAGTCAGAGTGATTTTCCATTTTCAAATGTGTCTCTCTTTAATTCAATATTTATTTAGGTGATGCTCCTCTGAGTTAAACAAGATTCCTTCAGGATCCTTTCTGTTCTCCAGGGTAAAAAAGTCAAGACCTGCTCTAACCTCTTTGAACATTCATGCAGTGTTTATAATATGCAAACACACCTTTATTCCATTATTTGGCACTAACAGTGTTTCTACAGCTCATTATTTCCTGCATGAAATAATGCTTAATTAGTGCTGAATTACAAGGGAATTGCTGTGGAACTACATAAGCTATCCTTGCAAATCCCCTAATTAATTCAATGTGATTGCTGCTATTGCATTGAATTCTAAATGGATTCATAATGATTAGAAACCTGAGGCATGCCTGCCTCTTATTGATCAGTGTGTGACAACAGGATTTCTTTATAGAGAGATCATGGGGACAGTATATTGATACCAGTATCTGCAGATTTTTAGGGCCTCTTGGGAGAAAGCTGGTGAATGTGGCATTTAAATCCAAGGCTACAGTGATAAATGAATCAAATCTCATCAGTTTTCCCCAGTCCTTCTGGGGTTGCAAAGTTACTAACCCTGCTGAGTGCAGAAATAAATTGAATTTAGGTTTTGGTGCTGAAGACTATAAATTCAGGTGATCCTGAATTTAATCAGAGGGACACAACACCTGGGTTCTCAGGTCAGGTACAGTGCATATGTTTACAAGACTATATTTCCATGAGTGTCATCCATCTGCCATAGAAAGTTTCTCCCTGGTTTTGCTGGATATTGGGCAAGATCCTAAGTTCACAAAGTTGCTCTGTAGCCATGACTTCACCCCTGAGATGGGAACAGCTCTGCATTTCACCATTGCCACCCTAAACTGGAATGTGGGGAACAGGGGTGTCTGCATCCCCACACCATTCAGCCCCAGCTCTCACCTCTGCACCAGGAATTTCTACAAGCCTGGTGATGTGTGGAGAAGCATCACCAATCCCACAGTTTGGACACCTGTCTTCAGCATAAGCTGGGAAAGAAATTTGGCCTGCTGTTTCAAAATTCTCATTTCTTATTTGTCTAGTCATGTTTATGATCTGGGGGAAGCATGTTGGAACGCAGCTCTACCTCCTTTCATTTGCAGGTTATTAGCTTCCCCTTTCTAAAATTCCTGTTATCACAGTCTCCCATGCATTGAATCCTGCACCCCTGGAAGCCAATGCTAAAACCACTGCTGATTTCAGTAAGAGCACTTTCAGGCACATCTGCTGGGTTATTTTATTTTTAGGGTTTTTTTTTGTCTGTCTTGCAACAGATCCTCCCAGTTTGTAGTATCCTTTAGACTCTGACATTTGGAACAGGTTAGGCTGACACAAACATTTCACTTTTATACCCCCTGTGTAAGATTTATTCCCACAGACTTATATTGGTCAGTGTTCAAATTAGCAGTGGTTCCAGGCAGTCTGCTTCCTTGGGCTATGCTGGCATAAATCTACTGACTTTGGGGGAGTTACTTTTGATTTTCACTGATAAATACAAGAAAGGACTCAGCACTCTCCACCTAAAAGGTTTAGATTAGATTCCTCCTGGCCCCATTAATATTGCCATTGGTATTCTTTCTGTATTTCTTTCTCTAAGTCAGTAAGTGCCTTCTCCCCACCTTTAAAATTCCTTTAACTATTAAGATAACTGAAACCCCTTTCCTTAAAGAGTTCCTAACTGGTCTCTCAGTCTGAGATACACTTGAATGCACCTTGGCAAAAACTCTCTGTTCCTGAACTACATCAAATGCTGGAGTTAGAGAGGACAATCTGGGTCATTGAGTCTCATTCTTCACAATCTCAGCAAAACATGTAAGGGATTCTTAGTCCAGATTGGCCTCAGAACATCCCCTCCCAACAGATCCTAAACCAAGAGAAGGTCCTCTATTGAAAAACACAGGATCATTAATGAATCACTTATTTCCACAAAGTAAAATCTACCTGAATTATAATAAACATCAGAGGACACAGCGAGACACTTACTGTGCTTACAAGGCACTGTGCTTCAGTGGAGCAGTGCTGAGGGGATTGGGCTCACAAGGGGATATTTTACACAAGCACCACACAAGTGTGAGCTGATGTGGTGGCAGCCTCAGATGACTGCATGCCATCAACCACAGGGACAATGGGCAAGAATGGGTACAAAGTTCCTCCTCTGTCACCCTTGCACGAGGAATTTACAGTAGGATCTCAAGCAAAGAAAAATTCCTCGTATTTCCCGGCTGTAAGGTTGGAGCCTGGGCCTTGAATGTCAGTGCTGTAGGACAATCTCTGTTTGTAATCCACACTCCCAGTCCTGGGCTGTGTTTGCACAGGCTGGCCCTGGCAAGGTGCAGATGGCAATCTTGTTGGGAACTTGCATCTGACTTGCAATTGTGAGAACCAGCAGCTGGGTGCAGAATCCTTTCCATTCACTTAAACCAGGTTGAGATGCAGATGTGTGCTGTGTGTCCCCACAGGCAAAGTTTGAGGCAATTGTACTCCCGTGTAACTTCTGGAGAATTTGATCTGTCTCATTAAAATTGTATGCTTCAGACATGTTCTGGTTTGAAGTATTCGATGCTCTAAAACCAATAACCTGGTGGAATATCCTTCCCACAAGGTATTCCTCTCTCCTTCCAAGAGATGCAATCTGAGGCTGAGACCAGGAAGTGTTCTGTGCCTCCTGAGCACCCTGCTGCTCAGTCCACATGCCCAGCAGCGATGCAGACAAGTCCTGTAAGCACAAATATCTCAGAGAGAAGCGTGTGAAGACATCAGAACTCTGCAGCATTTCACACAGAGCACTGCTGCAGATGCTCCTGCTCTCTCCTTGACAGCACTGAATGTTTGACCCTTCCCAAATGGCTCTGCACATTTGACCCTCCTGGGAGAGGTGGAAAAGGTTGAAAACGAGAGGCTAATCCCTCACTGTGCCACGGTGGAGTGAAATGAGTCTCAGCAAGGCAGGCAGGGACTTTAGGTGGCATGCATGCAAAATGTGCAGCCACATTAACCAGTCAGACAAGGAAGCAGAGACATTTCCTGAGGTGGGAAATATATTGAAATGCTAATAGACCCCGGCAGGTATTGTTGGTCCTTTGGGGAAAGATACCTAGGAGGAACTTCTTAATTGTATGTTCACCAGATCCTTTCAACAGATCAAAAGAGAGTAGTGATACGAGCAAATAAACTTTGATATCTGCCTTTCACTATTGGTACTAATTGGAAGGAAATTCCCTGGCCTGTGGACCAACACTTAATTTAAAAACATTGGAAATGTTAATTGAATAAGGGGGCACGGTTGATTAGAAGCATGACCTCATGTCTAAAATGTTAATGAGGGCTCTTGACACGTGAACAACAAAAGGTCATGATAGTATAAACAATGAGATGAGAAAGAACCACCAGCTAGAGCCTGACAGTGACAAACGAGTCTCCTGTGAGAAAGAGCTTTGGGCAGAGAGGAAACTGCCAGCTCCAGAGTTGAGATAGATACAACACAATCTAAAATAGAAATATTCTACACTCATGTACTGCCACTCACCTTTATTAGAGTTTCAGGGCTACCACTCAGGCAGAGTTTTGGCTTAAGTGCTTAGTTTTCTGTTCATCAAGGACCATTGGGTCCTTTCTTGTGCAACCTTGGACCTGATTTACTGGGCAATGTGCAGGTCAGAGAAGATTACCCCATGATGAGGAGTTAGGGAGGCTGACAGATAACCCTTGGATAACTGTCTGGAAAGGATGTGCAGAGATATGCCATCTTTTCCTACTAAGAAAAGGTCATTTCTTTGCCTTCAGCAAGGAGAATCACATAATTAGGTCAATAGCTGGATTTCTGCTGCTGGGAGAACAAGACTTGGGGGTATATCTCATCTCCTTGACAGAATGTAGTTTCTGTCTTGTACACAGACACGCAGCTGGAGAAAATCAGAAGAAAAGACAAAATATAGAATCACAGAATCATAGAATATCTTGAATTACAAGGAACCCACAAGGAACATAAAGTCCAACTCATAGTCCTGCATAGGACATTCCCAAGAGTCACTTCATTTTTGGAAATAATTTTCTGCATAGAACCTCTTTGAAAACTGGTGAACTTGTATCTTTTTAGATTTCATGTTGTCTCTCCTTAGATATTTCTGCTAAACTATTTAGAGAGCATGTTTAAAATATATTAGAAAAGATCATGTGGGAAAATGCTTTTGTGTTTTTTGGCTCAGAAAATGGTTCCAAGACCAGGCAAGGGCTGTATCTTAAATTTCAAGGTTTGCTGTAATTATTTTAATTTTTTTTTTAATTGTTGGGATATGTATAAATAACAGTAGAAACCCAAACAGGGTCAAAGTAGAGAAAAGTATATAACTTATAACTCAGCATTATTCCACCTGGAGAGTCTGTCTGTGAGATGACAAGTTTGTATGAATCCAATATCCCGGGATTTTCCAACCTCAATTTAAGTACAGAAGGAAAAATCCAGTGTCATGAGAGGAAGGTTCACTAAGTGTAGAGATGATGTCTGGACATGCTTTGAGAATTTGTGTTTGGTTAGTAATTTCCCACACAGATTATGTTTTCAAACTGCTGAACCTCTATTGAGTATATATTCCCTCTAGATTTTCACTCTGCCTCTCTTCTGAAGTCTCTGTTATTATATTCTCAATACTGTTTGCAGTCTTCAGACTCTATTTACAAATTCTTCCAGCCTCCTTCCTCCTTTATTCCCAAATCCTATTAATATCTGACCTAGCATGCATTTAAGTCTCCCTTTTTCCTTTATACACATCTTACCATCACTGCCTTTCAATCTGGTGGCTATTCTAGAAAGTTTTGCTATCTGTCTTGCTCTTCTTTATGCAGTCAATCAAACTACTTCTCCTGATAATTCTGGTTTACTGTCGTATTCAGTTACAATTATTTGTTCTTTTTTTTTGCTCCATTCTCATGATCCATAGTCCTGCATTCCCAATACCTCTCCTGTTTCTTGCCAGATTACTGTGTATATAGAATTAACTTCATTAAATACACTGTATGCCTCCGATGCTTTTTCAAAAAATTAAAAGAGAGAGGAAGGAGTGAGGAAAACAAGAAGGAACTTGATTAAATGTGACATCAAATACACTTAGAGTAATCAGCCTGTAAAGCTTAGTACAACTGTCCTCTTTCTTTCTTAGCTTCCTTAGAATAGGATGTGTCATTGGGCCATATTATTTTAAGAGGGGGAAGAAAAAAAAAGGTATTCTGCTTCTGGAACTCCTATGGAATCCCAGAGAACTCAGCACTTTCCCAATGCAGAACACCCTGAAGGACAGTGCTGCTCAGGGTGGCTCCATGACTCTCTTTCAAGCTGAACCCATGCTGGTTTATGCTTGGCCCCCAAAGCTACAGCAGGCAGCCAAAGTGGGGTCATGTCTGAGCCCTTAGAAGTGTATATTGTCAGCAGGAAATCTGTCCCTCACATGTCAGAGCTGAGGTGGCCAGGAAATGCTCTCCCAACATTGATGTCCCACTCACAGAAGTGCCCAGCAGTCTCCCATGTGAATTTGGATTATCTGGGAAAATGGAAGCAAATGGGAATGAGCAAAACAGAGCAGAATAAGCAGTGACAGTGACATAAGGCAATTAGCACTGTCAGTATCTCTCTATGCCAATGTGGTTCCTAATTGATTTGCCCTGTCTTAAAAATGTAATTGCTGAGTGTATTTGTACCATGGATGCATGTTTGAATTATTGCACTCAACAAAGATGTTAGCAGAGAGCTGTTCATGTAGCCACTGGAAACTACCCTAATATGATGAGCTGAGAGTGGGAACAATGATGCTGTGAAAACAGATATCGTGAACCTCTCTCTTCATGGGTCTGGATTCTTTAGGTATGGTATATTTCGGAGGATGCCAAATGCCAGAATTCCTGGTTTATTTTAGAAGACTTGAAGGACAGAGGACTTGAGAACTCATGCTTTATAATAATAAATTATAATAAAACAAGCATTCCCAAATGGGAAAAGGCTGTCTTAGAAGAGGGATGATTTGTTTGAACTAAAAGCTAAAAGTAGGCTGGGTTTCCTTGTGGAATGGCATTTTGTTCTTCACCCACCCATTCAATCTCATGCCATACTGCCCTTCTGCAAAAACTAGATACCAAATCTGATACTGGACAGGAAACAGCTCCATGCTTAGCTGGGTGTGGATGTGGATGCCCAGTTCTGAGCTGAGATGATGGAGCAACATGACACTGTAACACCCTTGAAAAGAGGAAAGCAGAATCAGGAAAATACATTAAGAATCAGTTTTCTGGGATCTCAACTCCTACTTTCATTTCAATGCAAAAAAGCCAAGAAATCTGGTCTAGACAGTTCCAGACAGTGTTTTCCTTTCAAACCCATGATGGCAGCTGTGACTGTGACATCTTGCTAATGATAATCATTGGCAACTTCCAGTTTCACTTAGAAGACTCTTCTGCTCAGGACCCCTCAATGCTGCATTAGTCAGCCACAGCAGCAGGTGAGTTTGCCCCCCTTGACATGTCCCAAACCCAACAGCCGTGCTACCTGAACCCCTCCCCTCTTGTCCTCCTTTGCCCCTGTAAATCTGAACTACCACTGGGGAAATAACCGTGCTGAGCTCTCTTTTCAGCTGCTGAAATAGCTCAGTCACCACTGAACCCTTCACACAATGGAGAGGACCCTCTTGGCACATCAGCCCTTGGCACACAATCCCCAGAGGACTTTGAGAGGATCCCGTTTGCACAGGCTCTGCTTCCAGTGGGAAGGATGCTGCTGATGTTATCATCCCCTTCCTCCCATCAGCACTTCCAACCAATCTGAGCTTTTTACTCCTTGGTCTGTCCCTGATAATCAACTGGCGTTTTTACAAGAAAACTTTCCTGCTGACTGTTGTGGTAAGGTTCTCTCTCCAGGGAGAATGGCATTGGTGAGATGTTTAAAATTAGACAGTAGACTGTTCAATGTACAAATAAGGAGGAATTCTTGTCCTAGCATGGAAATGAGTTAAATGATGGAAAATCTTCTGCCTGTAACTTCTCCAAATCTGCCCAGTGCTGTGTTCCCCTAGACAGTGCATCCTCCCAGAGGGTGATCAGACAGAAAACTGCCAACAGCTGCAAAACGGATTAACCAAGGTCTTAAATTATTTTTGTCTCTCAGATTTCTCACTGCTTTGACTGAGTGGGGAATGACACTAAAAGTTAGAGTAATCCAGCCTCTTCCAGAACATTTCATGGGGTAGAAACATTTGCAAATAACAGCAACCACAACAAAAACAAAAACAAAAACACAAAAAAACCAAAAAAACAAACAAAAAAAAATCCAACCTGTTATGGCTTTGGGGAAGTCCCAAATATATTCCTTTTGCCCTCATGATCTGCATCATGTTCACACTTCTTTGTTCTGGTTTTCCTTTCAGTGCTTTCCAGGATCTCTGTGCTGACATGCCCTGTGGCAGGGAAGGGAGGCACAGAGCAGGAAGGGGGAGGATTTCTGAAGAGCTTGTGTAATCCTCATGGGCTTGCTCTTCAGCAGCACTGTCTTCAAAGGGTAATGACATTATTGGAGTTACACTGCAAAAGCAGCAAAGATCCTGAGTGGCAATCAGAAGCTTTTTGCTTTGTTTAAATAAATTGCTTTGGCTTAATGTTACCATACACATTCAAGGGTATGTATTCAAGTGTTTTTCCTTCAAAGAAGATATGAGTTCCATTATGAAATTAGCCCAGGTGCCAATCACATCATCTTTCTTGTTGACATGGTTATGCTTGGCTTCACCTTTACTTAACCAGTCTTTGGTGATTTACCACTGGTTAGATCCTATGAGATCACCTGACGATTTCATTGCAGTTCAGCACAGGAATCTGTCCTATACACCACAGGCTGCTTCTACCTTACCTGCATTTTAATGGCTCTTCCAGTTCCATGGCTTGGACTCTGCAGCCCTTCCCACCAGACATGAGCACGTTTTGACCTCAATTTGAGAGGAAACAAAGTGCTGCAAATGACTTTTCCATGACTGAAGCACCAGATAAGGTTTTACAAATGGAAAAGTGAGCCACAGAGCACCATCTATGTTTACCCTCTGTTTAAAAAAAGAAAAGGAAACAGCCAGCTGTCCCACCCCTTCTGACACTGCCAGACATTGCTTTGCAGGATTCACCTTCTTCCAGAAGTAATGATTAAAATTTACCACTCAGTCTCTTCAGATGACATGGTTAAAAAAAGCAGCTGATGCATTACAGAGGATATTCTCAGCAGCTGTCAGGCAGGTTTCCTGTATATTTGAGCACTTCTTCATACACAACCACTATACTGTAGCCATCCCAAACTCACAGGTTGCCTTTTTCTAGACACAAATTAACATGAATCTTATTATTTCTCCTGCAGTTTTGCCACTGACTCAATGCACAGGCTGAGTACAGAAGCAGCAGCATTTTGCTGTTGCTGGCAGTTTTGGAGGCTGTACTTATAACTGAACAGATTTGATGACTTGTGTGGACATTTACATTCACAGCAAATCCAAAGATATTCCCAGGAGAAGCAACAGTTAGCTCCAGTGTCCTTGACAAGTATGAGCAACAGGATGTTTGTGGCAGGGTAAATTTCTCCCTGTGGCATTCTCTGCTGCCAATCCTCCCGTTTTGTGTAGTCTGACTTGTTCTCTATTAAAGTGGAGTCAGGCAGGAAATTCAGAACTTCTTAAGATTTTTATTATTTTTCCTCTTAGTTAACTGAAATATTTGTAAATTTTCTGTGGAAAACAAAAGAGTGAAAATAGACCTGTCACAATGCTTTGTTCTTACTCACATTCTGGGTTTTAATCAAAGATCCAATTTAGTGTCTCACTTCTAGAAAGGAGTTTGTACCAAGGTTGGGGCAGTCTCTTCTCTACAGTAACATGGCAGGAAATGGCTTCAAGTTTTGCCAGAGGAGGTTTGGATTGGATGTGAGAAACATTTTTTTTCATGGAACAGGTGGTCAAGCATCGGAACAGGCTGTCCAGGGAAGCAGTGGAGTCACCATCCCAGGTATTTAAAAGATGTGTAGATGTGGAACTTAGGGACATGGTTTAGTGGTGACCTCAGCAATGCTGGGTCAATGGTTGGTCTTGATGACCTTAAGGTTCTTTTCCAACTTAAGTAATTCTATGATTCTTTCGACAAGTAAGATCATGTGCTCCTGAAAAACATTCAGAAGGAAAATTCCATCAAATCTTGCAAGTGCCTGTGAAAAGAAGCTTCAATCAGTTTGCATTTTCATCAGAGGCACCCTTCAACAAGAAGTAAAATGATGTTCCATTGTGTTTTTTAAACAATTATACAGATTCTGGATTTATGAAGTTTTCAAAAATCTAAAGTACTATTCTTTCATGTTTTCTAGGTGACAAATTCAGGGGCTCCTCCACTTGCTTGGCAGCTGTAGTAAATCATTTGCTATGAATGAATCACATTTTATCTGTTCCAAGTGCTAATATCCAACCAAATGTCAACGCAAGAGTTAAATTTCTACTCTAGACAGGCTTTTCTCCCTTAGATTTCAAGAAAAAAAATCCATTTTAGACTAGGCAAAGGTCAGTTAGCTTAAGTTTTTGTCGAAGTACAAGACAAGATTGGATAACAATCACTGGATTTGAGTGGATGTGGGCTGGCTTCTCTCACTGCTGACAATCCCTCCATTACTTTGGCTTTGGATTTGCAATTCTTTGCTAAAGAAAGAAACTGAAGAAACCCCCAGGCCTCCATTGCTCACTATTGTTCTCCCAAGCCAGCAAAGAATGCAAAACTTCAAAGCTCTATAAATCTGGTATTAGTTATGAAGATAATGACAATCATGAATTTTACAGAAGTGCCTGTGGGATGACTGACGTGGCCTTACACTGCTGTGGAGCAGCAGATGGCCACAGCCTTGGAAAGTCTGTAGCCCGAGCTGGCATGAGGAAACCACATTGTTATTCCAAGCTTTCTTTAGAGATGTGTCTTTGTGTTAAGAAGTAAATCAATCATTGCAGGAGCTGCTTCTGAACCAAGAGTATAGCACAGACAGCCACAAGTACATCCAGATTTTTTGAGGTAGAATTCAAGCTTTGTGGGGAAACATTTGTTCCTCGAGACAACGCAGATTAACAAAGCTTTCTGGGCTTGATGAACTTTGGTCAAGTCCAGTTTTTGCCAGGGTCTTGGCAGCCCATCCTTGTGTAACCGTTACAGAATGGAGAATCAAATGCTGCACATTACCTGCTCCATGCTGTCTGCTGATGGATCACAGTCACATCATAGACATGGATGATCTCTCTGAAGCTGCCTTTACCCATCTTGTTTTGGTGCTTCAAGGTTCATGAGTGATTTTTATTTGATGTTTTTTAACTTAAATCTGATTCTAAATGCCAGGAGAAAACATTGGTTTTCTACTCACCTTAGCCATGAACTTTGGTGAAGAGGTTGAGGTAGCAGCTACTTCTCACTGATCCTGATGCAAAAAACAAATCTCTGCAAATGGCAACACATCAGACAATGTTTATTCACCATCCTGAATCAAAATAGACATGAGCAGATGCTGTCATTCTTCCTGAAGAAATACATTCTTATTAAAGAACCTAGGAAAAAATTCACTATTCTATAGGCATTTGCAATTCACATGTAGAGCCAAATCCAGTGGTTGGACTCTGAGTCATCTGTAATTTATCCATAGTAGCCTGAAGCAGTTTGTTTCATTTGGACTACATAAGGATTTTTTTCTCTGGCTATAATAGAGGTGAGGTACCTGAGTCAGAATAAAGATTATCCAGGTCAGGAAAAAGGAGGAGTAGTGACAGGAGGGGACTGAAGACGAACAGGACTGTGCTATCTCCCCTGGTTTGTTTACAAGTCTTGCTATCTCTCATCAGTGCCTGAAGCCAGAGAAGTGTGGGCTTCACCCAGCTCTTTAAAGTGTAGATTGAGTTACTCCTGTTGGTGATGTTCGATGTGGATCATTTAATTCATTCTGCAGAAAATGTGAAAATCGTGTGGCTGCAGCAAGTTAGCCCAGAAGCAAGATGTCTTGAGAGCTTAGTTTTCTCTCTTTTATTAGGAAGCACTGGAACATATCCCAGTGGCTACATCAGTGGCCCCACTAACATTTCTGGCAGAAAAGGAGTAACTGGTGCTTCATGCTGCAGGGGTTTCAGATGGTGTATTCAGTCACTCCAGATGAGACACAGATGACACCCAGCCTGTCTGTGAAAGTGCTTAGAGACACTCAATGCCAAGTAAAAATAAATGCTTATCACTATTTTTACATATAGTTTAAGAAATTTAACCATTCTGTCTAGAGATTAGGTTTATAGCTGGTATTGCCCAATATGGCTTGAACGACTTAAGTAAATATATCAAAATCCTCCTGTTATAACAGTTCCATCTCTCCTCCCTCAAAGCAGCTGAAGATCCATTCAAAACAAGGAATTTGAATCATATTCACAACAAGCATGTGTTTTATCAGAAGAAAGAAAGAGACTTTACTACTTCCTCTCCTTCATTTAGACACCACAGGATTGGCGTCAATTGCATTTCTGGTTCATCTGTCCAAAGACCTTCAGTGCAGCAATGGAGTACCCAGGGTCACCTCTGCAGCAAAGGAATGACAGGACATGGGGCTAACTGGGAGGGTAAAGCCCTTCTAATGGCTATTGCAAGGAACAGGACATGGGTCTAGTCACTGCAGGACAACAAGAAATCACTTCAGCCTGTGCTAAAGTTATTTCCTTTTGGCAAAGGAGATGAATGAAAATATGCCACCCTGACCCTCAATGGGGAATTCAATACTCTCAGCACAGTGTTCTGATACATCACACACAGTACACACTTTTCCAAATTTCAGGTAGGCTCTCATTCACATTTATTTTTCTGCCTCAATGCAAAGGTCAGTCTGAGCTACAGAGGTTCTGGAGTTCTCACCTCCAAGTGCACTTGGTCTAGCATATTGTCAATACTGGTTGGTCTAGCAAAATGTGCTGTCCAGCAATAGGGGGAAAAATAATAGGGTTCCAGCACTTCCATCTAATAAGTTCCCAGATGCTCAAAAAGAGTATGAAAATCCTTGTTTTGTACCCTGGATTCCACTTGCTGGTGGAAAATCACATTAAATTTTCATTTTTGTGGAGTACAGAAAATTCCACCTGCCGTACATGTGTTATGTTATTGCGGAAGAGGGAAATCCCTGATACTGTTTACAGAGACAGACAGATTGTTTGTTCAGCATTGGCTAGAGCTGGCCAACCAACCTTAAAATAAAACTGCATGTGAAAAGCTTGCAGGAACCAAAAATATTTACTGTCAAAAATATCCGCTCATTCAATGAGTTCAGCTAAACCTTCCAAGTACAGGCTGCAGTTTGATTAATGGAAGAAGCTAGAGAGCTGTGCTTTAGCTGGGATTCAGGATATTGCTGAACATTTATTTTTGGTGGATAGGAATGATGGGATGCCTGTTCCATAGGAGGAGAAGGCAAAGCAGCCTCTTTGGCAGTTCCATAATGGAACTACCTTCCATCCTCTTTGGATGTTCCAGAACATCCCAAGGCAGGGTCATTTCTGGTGTGACACTAAGTGCTCTGTGAGGTCTGCTGCTTTTAACAAACTCAGTAGCTTTATACCTGTGGAAGGTAGAGAGTAACTTTAATTTGATTTTACAGCTAGCCAGAACTCTGCTGTCAGGTTATAGGAACTGACAACCAGAGCACATGAACTCTCATGGACTCCGCTGGAGTCACTCGTCTAAGGTTTCATCTCACAAAACATTTAGCTTTTGCTTTATGACAAAAAAATCTAACATCTAACACTCCTAAGAAGGAGTTTTTTTCTCACCTTAATTTTTCAAACCTTCTATCACTTGTTTCATTATCCTCTCCATACTCCTCTCATCCATTCAAAACTTTTAGCTGTAAATGTCCTTCAGTGACCCTCTTCACCTGGCCACATGCCTTCAATTTGGTATTTCAAGATCCCATGAAAGGGGTGGCTATCTCACCTTTTTTTAATTTATTTATCTTTTTTTTTTGAGAAAAACAAAACAAAACCAACACAGTTTCAAGATGTTAGACAATTTTTCAGTTTAAATCATGATTTAACCTCAATAGGCTGCAGAGGCCAGGACCAGAGCAAGATACTCTTGAAATCCTCAATACTCTGGTGCAGCATTCATAATCTGGCCTTTATAAATAAACATATCTTGGGAAAAAAAATCAAGGTTGATGTGGGATCATTATTTGCCAGGTTTGGAAAGATAAAGTCTAGAAAATTCAGCTTGCTCCACCCCTGAACATAGAGAAAATCCTGCTGAGAGAGTATAAAGTTGCTTTACATTTACTCCTCAGAAATTTCATCTTTATGAGGGAGACTGAAGAGAATATGAATCTCTGAAGTATTGGAGATACTTTGCTTAGGATATTTTTTTTCTTTCTGCCTGACCTAGTGAAAAAGCCTCAAGTGAATTTTTCCTTTGCTGATTCCCTGTTGGAAGCAGCCAATGGAGGAGCTTTGCACAGACTCCCTTTACATAAGGCAGAACGTCTTGCAGCATTAACACACAATTCATTGAAAAGTGCTCTGCCCTGTATTTAATGTGCAGAAGGGGTGCACCTCAGCAATTGTACATGGGCTCTTTGTGACCCAGGCAATGGCCAGGCTACACCTGCCAAGACAGCCCACCCAAAATACCACAGGTTTATGTTCTCAATTCCTGGCAGCTCAGAAAGACTCAGCCCCTGGCATGCCTGTCCATATACCACAGCTGAGTTCAAAGGGTGTGATGGCTCATATTTTGGGGGCTAGAGCCACTTTTTTTCTTATTATGGGGTGTTTGTGTTAGCTGGGATTTTCATCAGCAGCCAGGGCAGAGTAGGTCCCCATAGCAACTTCCAAAACAGCACTAACTCAAAAACTTTGTAGTTTTTATTTTTCCTGTGTTTCCATCTGTGTTCCTGTGTTTAAATCTTGCTGAAGACCCTTTCTAGGCTCTTTATGGGCTTCTCACCTGCTGCAAAGCCCAGCCATTGCCAAGGACTGGCTGCTCGGGGAGGTAGAATCAGCCCCTGGGCAGATGCAGGTACCCCAAGACAGCAAGTTTTGTTTATGTCAGGCTGGTTGCTGAGGAGAAAAGTTGGATGTGCTGGTGTGGAGGCTACTCTGGGAAGCAAAGGGAATGCCCAATCACTTCATGTCATCTCCTGCTCATAAAAGCAATCTCTCTCTTTGGCCTTTCGCATCACCAAAGCACCTCTTCAGGCAGAAAAACTCTTTTGCCTCCACCCCTGAACAGTTCAGGTCAAGTTTTGCCCCCAGGCTACCAACGGGAGCCAGTCAGGCACCTCCTGAAGTTGAATTGCTGGTCAAGGCACTCTCTGGCAGTATTCTCCCGGCACTGATTCCAACCAGCCTGATTAATTCTGAGCAATTCTGTGTGTACACAGCAAGTCAGTCAGCTGTAGTTGCAGAAGGATGCCATCTTTGTGCCATTGCTTCCAAGGTCCAGCTACAAAATCAGCTGCTGCTGAGTCATTGGTCACCCAACAGTAGCAGTGGGCAGAGTGGTCTGATTCCTACACACACTCTTATGCACATTTAACAGAATGCATGTTTCTTATTATCTGCTAGCAGCTGATAACTCACTCCTACCATATCTGTCTCTGAAAGAGCATTGTAATAGTTACAGTACCAAGCTCCAGCCAAGATGCAGGAAAGGACAAAGGAGCTGGGCTCCAAATATTTCTCTCGAGGAAATTGCGTTGTCAGGATTGTGAAACAATCAGCATTTCCACCTGGAAGTCAAAATGCTGGGTTTTTCTTTATAAGTGAAGATGCTAGATATTTAGGAAAGTTAGAGAGGTGCTGGGCAGTGTAAATGTCTCTCTGCAATATCACACAAAGAACCTATGGCTGCAATTGTTTCACTGTAAGAGCTGAATGGCAAGACTTTACACTGTTTTTCTCCTTGACTGGGCCATGAAGTGTCATGTGAGGTGTGAATACCTGAGATCTGACTTCGTGCTCCTTGCTCAGCAGAAAGCCCAACAGAAACAGTGCAACAGGAGCACTGCCCTAGCTGAGAATTTTGTGTTGAATTTCAAAAGCTTGCGCTTGCTGCTGCTAACTGATTGTGCAGCGTGAACTCTGCAGTTCTCCCTGTGAGAAAGGTAAAGCTCTGAGCCCTCTATTTCACAGGGGTGGGAGAATGACAGAAAGCAAATTTCTCTGTGGTCTCCATTGCCACAGATAACTTATTTGTTGTGACAAGTGTTGGTGCAAGCCAGGTATCAAAAGCCTTACTAAACCCCCCCCCATCAAGCCCATCTTTGGCAGATCTATCTGGAAAGGAAGAATGCAGTAACACTACAAACCCTCATGCAAATCCCATTCTGGTAAGAGTGGGCACTATTAGGATCATGTCTGCCACAGCAGGGGTTAATATAAAAGCATACATCAGAGCCATCTTTTCAAATTAGTATTTCATTCTAAGTGCCCTTTAGCTCACTACATCACAGAACAGAGATGACATTTCTGTCCTTGTAAATGTGCTGCTCTCTTCTAATCAGGATGTGTTGTGTCAGTGTTACTGGCTGCTAACACTGCCTGGCCTGCTGCAGCCATCCCATCTGGAATATCTTGCCATCTCTAAGGCCAGCCTAGAGCCTTTCAAACAAGGCTGTATTGATAAGGAAGGAAATGTGTCATGTATCAAGCACAGCTGAAATACAACATGTAGCAGGGATTAGAAACAGCTTTTAACTGAACAACGCACCGTCCACATGCACAGACAAAACTCTGTGTTGTGTTGATTTAAAATCTCATTCATCCCACATCCTCTGTAGCACCAAGGGTAACGTAGCAGATTACTTCATTCCTCTAGCATCCCTCACCCTTGAGTGCAGCATTTCCTTCATCCTGCTAGGTTTGGGAGCAGTGCAGGAAAGCACACAAGTGACGCAGGTTAATTTGGACCCTGCTCTGATGCAAACACCAGCAGAAAATGGTTTTCAGTGTCTCAGTTATCCCAGGTGTGTGTATAAGAAGTGAATCAACCATCTGTATAAGAAAGGAATCACTCACTGTGTTCAGACCACAACCCAAGGAGGATTTCAGCGGCTTGCACTTGGATCTAGGAGCAGCTGGGGATCTGGGATGGTACAGGATGAGGTGAGGTGAGGCCTGTGCATTAGCTGGATCTGTATGAAAATTAGTGGGCCCACATTGGACTATTTGGGATTTTGCTCATCAGCTGGAGCTACAGCTTCAGCACTGCACTGAGCTCCAGGTACCAGGTCAAGGATGGCTGCAATCAAGGAGCTGGATGGGAAACCTGTGGTAAAACATCTCCTGCATCTAAGCATGTTTCACCATCTGGAGTTAGACAAGGAGGCTTACAGCTTTCAGATATGTAAATATGTCAAATTGTTGATGTTTCAGATGGATTATGAGTTTCTTGAACAACCTGCCTGAATTTGTTCAGTTCTGAGATTCACCTCAATTTTTTAATGAATTCTCTACAGCAACTGGTCTTCAATGCTCTGACCTTTTCCTCCCTCTCTGTTCTCCAGAGATAAGATAGTATAGATGTGAGTGGGTAAAATAGAAATCAAAATGCAACAATAAAAAGGAAAAACATAGAGCATGCAGAAAGATATTTTATATATTGAAATGAAAGAAAATACTACAAAGCCAAAGAAGTTTGGTGCCACCAATTTCTAATAACAATTTCCACATCATTGCCACATGTGTGCCATTTGCAGCACTCCAGTTTGGCAACAAACAAAATAAACATAAATAGTGACCACAACAATCTTTTTGAAACCTGACAGAGGTACCCAAGAGACCAGAAATTTTAGGCTACAAGTCAAAACTGGTGCAAGTCCATCTCGGTAGTGAAAGATATACAGAGGCTTAAGTGTGGCTTCCTGTTGCAGCAACTTGATTGTCTCAGGTCCCCTGTGATTGCCTTGGAAATATCCACCAGCAGCTTACAGTGCTGACAGGGAATTTGAGCCTCTGTACTGACATTTCTGAAGGCTGGCAGGGAATATAATGGTAAATTGTTGGCCATTCTGACATGAGTTTACTTGCCAGAGAGGTTGTATTACATCAGCTCTGGAAAGTCTACCGAGTTCAGAATCTCCTTCAGTCTAACCTAAATGTGCCACATGGGGGAATTAAAAGCCTTGGTATACTCAGATTTTCAAATTGGCTCCATGTGTACTCAAAAGCTTGGATTTAGAGCTTGTTATATAGTTTTGATGAAGCAGACCTGAAATCAGCGAGCCAGTAAGGAAGTGAGGAAGTTATTTGGATTTGAATTTGATTTCTATGATGAAATACAAAAAAAACCCCTATCTTTTATTGTTGCTCAGAAATGTATCTTGGTTAAAAAATTACATGCATTAATTTGCCTTCCCATCTTAAATTGTTCAGAAAGATCCTAGGGTGAGACCATAAGCTGGGTCACTGGAGCAATGTTTTATGAAGGTTTTGCAACAGTACAGGAAGATAATTTCATTTGCAGTAAGAAGAAGAGGGGTAGCTGCCTCATCCACTGATGAGAGCACTTGAATGAGACTCAAAAGATTTGCTCTGCACTACAGATTATCTTTTGGGAAGTTACTACAATTCTTTTATAGTGCAAGACAAATGTCCTTTCTATAGGTGCCATAATAACCCAACTTGGAAACAGCAATAAGTGCATCACAGTGAAAAAAGTGCCTAAGCAAGAAGTCAGTAGCTCTGATCCTCCCACAGTGCAGTTTCCAGCAGTACACTGGGCTGCTGTGTAGCTCTGGCTCACAGTGTTATTTAAGAACTGACCCCAATGCCTGTGTTTGCTCACTTTGTCAGAACAGAGATTTATAGTGCATGTTCTTCCACTAGAGAGAGTCAAGACTTCCCTACAGAAACTGACTTTCCCTGGAGGGTTTTGAATCCAAGTACATCCTGACCTTACTCCCTGTCTGACAAAAATGCTGCTTGTGGTGCTTTGTTTCTATGACACATCTTGAGAAATGCTGTTATAAACTCAACATTTCAGGCAGTGTGGATTGCTAAGCCTCTTAATTTTTTTATCATAACAACTGAAAGAGTTCTCCTCTGTAGTCCACTGCCTTCTTCCACAAACAGCCAGAATCCTGAAAACTGTTGCATTTTTCATCAACAGAGGAAGGATTTTGTCCAAGCTTGCACCTGATATTTTGCCACTGAGTCTTTATGGGGGGTTACCCCACTCAGCTGCATAAGTAGAGTAAATATGTAATACCTTGCTAGCCCAGAAGGTCTATACCTGTTTTGCAGGTGTACAAAAGAAGGTTTTTGGCTTTATCAGACTGGCATGAATATATGGCAAAATTTGTTCTAATTTACATTTTCTGGAAGGTAACTTTTCATCCATTGTTGTTGCAGTTTTTTAGCTTTTTTTTTAATAAATTCCCAGTCTTTTGTTTAAACTATAGCACTTTTTCAGATCCTCCCTTATTGTAAACATATTTCTAAGAACATTCAAGGAAAGATTGAGCTTTCTCTGAAGTAACTGAATAAATGCCAGGGCCAAGGACAGTTTTGTTTGGGGGAGCCCTGATCTCACAAGTCATGGAACTTCTCCAGCAGGGAAAATAGATGAGCAGCAAGCCTTCCAGCCCAAATCATTCTATGATTCCATTAATTCTATGATTCTGTGACTCTATGGCAATTCCTGTGCAGGCCATGGGACAACAATAAAGTTAAGTACTAAACTAATGTCCATTCCTATCTTCTCTGCTTAGATGTAATATCTTGGCCGAGGTTCTTCATTCTGGTGAAATTCCACCTTCAGTGTCAAAATGCCCTCTGACTGCAGCAGGGCCAAGATGTCATGAATTTACTTGCATAGGACATGGACTACACACCTTCGGTGGGAGTGAAAATTTCAACAGAGTTGCAGGCACAGTATTCCACCTAGGGTAAAGGTTCAAAGAATTTTCTTTCCACAGATTATTCTAGCAAGCTTTATAAATAGTTCATAAGTCTCTGGAAATGCTGAGTGGGCTTCCTGTTTTCAACAATCAAGCCTCAGGTCATCAGACTCAGGTTAGTCTTATACTGCAAAGGAAAAAACATCCTTACCACCAGCATGGACTTACTAAATCGATGATAAAGCTACTTCTTGGCAGTGTACAGACCCCTTTCCACACTAGGAATGAGTGCTACATCTTCCACAATCTACTTCACCTCCAGGCTAAGTTCTGATTTGTTTCTCATCAGGATAAACCTCACATAATTCCAACGAAGACAATGAAGCAATTCCAGATTTACCAGGATGCCATGGAGAGCAGATTCTGGTCCTCTGCTTTAATAGTTGAGGTAAATGAGACCACAGACAATGTCTTCATCATAAAGGAGAAAACTGGAGTCTAATACTTGCTGGTCTCTAAAGGCTTGGCCTCCTCCTGGAGCAGCAAATAGAGGGAGGCTGTGTGAGAATTACATCAAGTGAGCCAATGACTCAGTTGTTGACAGAGTCATCTGTTCATACTGCACAGCCTAGCTAAGCCCTGTCCCACTTGTGACTCGTTTTTTTATTGATATGAAGTGCTGAGAGACAAAACCACAGTAAGAGAATGCAGAGAACATCCATAAGGGGCAGAGAACAAACTAGGAAGGAAATGTTTAAAATTTTGAGTGGAGGGGAGGGGAAAATAAAAAGCTTGCCCATGTGCTTGCCCTGGAAAAGTGTATAAAAGAAAAATGGCACTGAAAAAATAGAGACACTAGATAAAGGAGAGGAAACAACTCTTAAAAGCAAATGAAGAGACTGATGAAAAGAAATCAGACATTGTAAAAATTCTATTTGGGCCTATTTTGCCTGCTGAACTTTTTTTTTCAACAGTGAGCATGTGAGGCAATCCATATTCTTAAGCAAAGAAGAAAATCATTCCACTGCAATCTAGATAATTTCCCACTCCATTTGATGATATAATGCACTAAGAGCAAACTGCTCTAAATCACCTAGGATAACCTACCACTCTCACTTTTCAGCAGAAAAGAATAAACTTTGCTCTAAACAGTTTCACTCTCAGAATCAGTGCCTCTTACAGCCCCCACTGGATATTCTGTACACACTGCACTCCTACCACGCGGAGGTGCTGAGTAAGTCCTTCTCACAGGTGTGATTGCTCCAACAGGGCTCTGCCTATGCACACCACAGAGCAGTTTCTCCTTTCCAGAGCCCCCTCCAAGACTGTTTCAGTCATGATGGGCATAAGCAAATAAAAGGAAACAGATTTTATTAAATTCCCTAGCTGTGCTGAGCAATGGATTTTAACATCATTCTGTCCTGTTCCTGCAGTAGCAAGTTGCTGTTGTAGGGTTTTTTCTTCCCTTTACAGAATGCTAAATCCAGCCAGAAAGCTGTTATGAAAAAATACCCGAGGGAAGTGTGATGGAGGTTTTTCTTCACTGATTTCTCTTCTAACATTGTTTCCTTCCTTCCTCCCCTCTCCACCCTGCAGACTCAATCCTCAGCCTATTGATGTAAAAGGAAAAACCCACACTGACCTCATGTGGCTCTGGATTATGCTCCCATTCCTGGGCCATTTGTTTTTATAAGTGAGTTAACAGGAGCACTGAAATATCCTGTCAGAGGAGCTCTGAAAGTGCCATCCACTGCCCTAATGCCTCGTGTGAGTTTTCTGTGGAACTGCATTGTTTGAACCCAAGATAATATTTTACCTTCAATACACACCATTATGAATTCATTTGACTTTCAGTGTACAGTAATAACAATGAATTTGCTGGATATTGAATGTCACATGCTTTCTGCAGCATGCATTTCATTGTAATGCACAGCAGCATTAGTGTAACGATGCCAGGCTTTTGCCAGAACCCTCTCTCTGCATCTCACACACACAGCCCCTTCTTTCTCCAGGAGAACAATAAATACTCCTTAGCACTGCCTAAGAAAAATAAAATCATACTTTGCTTTTGAAAAGAAATATGATCTACATGCAGGCCTCTAGCGAGCTGAACGCCAATGCTTCCTGGGACAGTGTGAATATGTGCACAGAGGCTTTCTATAACCATAAAATGGATGGCCTGGAATATTAACCAGGGTTTGTTTCCTTTTGGTTTGCTTTGCTTTTTGGTTGTTTGGTTTAGTTTGGGGTTTTTTGACTTGATTCCAGAGTGCAAAGCACTTGTTCTTTGAAACAAAAGTTGTGAAATTTATGGCCAAACCCTACCTCTGTCTCCTGAACAGTTTACCCATAGGAGTTGGACAGGCCACACTGCAGGGGTGTGGTGAGCTGGGCTGCATCCTACTGCTGGTGCAGTGAGGGCTGGGGGCTGAGGGAGGAGTGGGCAGCCAAGGGCCACAGCAAGGGAAGGATGTGGTTTTCATCCAGCATTAGGGAGAGCCAGTGACAAGGAGTGCCTGCAGCTGCCTTAGACCTCTGACCAAGCCACCACCTTTGTGAAGAGGGTGTCACCCTCTGTGCCAGAGTTCACCCCACCACTTCAGCTGGGGTGATCAGTTGGATATTTCAGTCGGAGAAATTCACAATGGTGCACCCATCTGGTTTTTATGGTGAGCATGTTCCCATGCCAGTGCTGTGCTGGATGAGTGAAACCATGCCACTTATCTGCTGATTGTATCAGGTGCTCTGCTGGGCACCAGCTGGTCTCGTTTCTACACATTGGTGCTAAAGCCTTCTCATCCATTGTCACAAGGTTCCCAGGATCACAGCCTGCCACCCCATCCTCCTCAGAAGACAAAATAGATTGTGTCCAGAGTGGGTTTCTTGACTGCCTGCTGGTTTACAAGTTATACAGGAAAAAAACAAAAAAAAACCAAAAAAAACCCAAAAAAACCCACAAGAAAAAAAAAACACAAGAAAAAAAGAAAAGAAAACCAAAAAAAGAAAAAAGAAAAAAAAAGGAAAAAGGGGAAAAAAGAGAGAAATGGCACAGAAGTTATTTTTTATTGCAGAAGGAATAGCCATGTAAATGCATTTTTTTTGAAGCTGTTTTTGTACAAACTGCTTCAGTATGCAGTGTCCGTAAATGTCCTTGTAGAAATCCAGGTAAAGCTCCTTTGACTAAGCAAGTTGTTTCCAGGGCATTATTTTTTGTCGTTTTCAGAGGAAAGCTAGTAATATTTCTGATAACAAAGTAAACACTGACATCACCTGAACTGTTAACAATGTAAAGCCCTTTAAGACTTTTGTCTGACTTTGATTATTTGATTATATGGAAGGACTTTGATTATTGCCCAATGTTTTGCTGAACTCTACTGAATCACAGATAAAACTATCATTTCTATAAATGCTCTTTCAGCAAGACAAGAATAAATACAGAGTGACAAAATATGACAAGGCTTGATTGAGAAAGATCCCTTCCTGGGCATGTGGAAGTCCAAGAATAAGAGTAGCCTGCAATTAGTATGTTTTAATGTGGTTTCCTGTAACATGAGTGTGCCAGTCTAATCTTTATTTAAAAGCTCTTGGAGCTACAATTTTTGAAGTCTCTTCAGCTTTATGTTTGCTTGCTTGTATTCTGGTTTTCATCTGAGAGCACAGAGGCAGTTTCCAAGGCAAGGTGCCCTTCAGTGTGAAATACAGAATATATTAAACACTGAAATGAGTAAGGCAGCAACTGTAACTATTGCAGCTAATGCTACATCACCCAGGCTTGCACAGAAAGAGTTGAATCTACACAATTATTTGCAATCAATTTGCTCCAGAAGACCAATCAGCATTCTGAATGAAAGAGAACCTAGGGGAAAAATTACTCATCTCTGCTAAAATAATGAAGGCAATAGTCAGTGGGATAAGGCAAATTGGATGGCAAAAGCTGCTTGTTAAATATGTTAAACACTTCTAACCTGCACAACAATAGAAAAGAACAGCATCATAAATGTGACACTGTTATGTCTCATGTTTAATCTTATCCAGACAACAAATTTTTTTTCCACTTATCTCCTAGGGCCAATATTTTATCCCCAATCCTGTTGTGGACTTTCAGGCATTCACCATTTGGAGAAGGTTGGGTTACGAATAAGAAAGTCTGAAATGTTTTTTTCTTGTACTTAATATCTGATGTGATATTTGTAAATCCAGATCTCAAACCACACACCAGCCAAGAAAAAATTTCACCATAATTAGATCCTATTGATGAAATGCTGCAGACACAAGGTCTCTTTGTGGGAGGATGAAATGGACTTTCCTCGGGTATTTGTAGGCCACTTATTGAAGACATTGATTGATAATTTACCAATCTCTTCATTGCTTTTTGTAGTGCAAATACACCAGTATGTTCGGATACATAAACAGATAAAAGACAAGTGGAAGAGGCCATGCTCAATCCAAGCAGACAAGTGTTCTAACAGAGAATTACAAACAGGTAAGTGATTCCAGACGACACACAAAAGGAGAAGGTTTAGATCACACTACCTGAATAAATGGTGACTTGAAAGAGTTCAAAGCAAAGCACAGGGGTGTCCCAGGAGGATTTATGTGTTTTACCTGTCTATTCATACAACTGCCTGTTAGATCAAATCAAACATTTCTCTTGTAGAGTGCATGCAGTGATAGAGCACAGGCAGTTTTTGATGTGTCAGCACGTCAGTGAAGTGACACTGCACACATGATGCTGCACTCAGGATGAGCTTTTATCTCAGGTGCTTCTCTCCTTGGCAGCAGTGGAACAGCAGCAGAACTGCTCAGCTGTACTACCTGGCTAATACAGCCACCAGCTTTGAACCAAGCCAGTCCAAAGGACAAGCAAGAGGAGGGCAAAACCAAAGACACTGTTCACAGTCATTCCTCAGTTATATGTAACCTTTCTCTTCCCCAAATCACTTGAAAGAGCAAGAGCAGGGGCTGTTTCATGCACTGCTTAGAGCATTATTGCTTAACAGCACGTGGCAACTCTGCCCAAGAGCTTCAGGTCAGCAAAGAGGACCAGCCCACCCAATAGAAAGTGTGAGGCAGTCAGACAGGCAGTGATCTTTCAGTATGCAATGCAAAGAGGATTCTTGTCCTTACTCACTCATGAAAAGTGCAGTTTAATGCTTTGTGAGCACTCATCACAGAGACTTGAATTTTACATCTTTGCTGGTGGCCCAGGAAATCAAACCTGTTAACCCCATGACTTGGAAGATGCCCAATTTTATGTTAGAGGAAAGATTAGCCATATCACTTCTAGCAATTTAGAAGTCTTACAGATCCTAAACTTTCAGTTATGAGATATGATGACAACTTCAACTGACAGAGTTAATCTTTCTAATCAGATGGAATCTGGTCATTAATCTATAACATTCATCACTATTTACTTCCTCTTTTAATAAAAAATATGAATGCCATACATATTCCATACAGATATCTTCATCAGCTCCTGAACATACAAATCCAAAGATTTTTCATTTTCCTCAAATACTATGTTATGTTGTGACATTTCAAATCCACAATTAAGCTCTCTTGGCTTCCTAGAAAGAAAATCCATCTTGAGCTATGTATCATAATTTCAGCATCTTACCCTGTGTCCTTTAACATAACTCTTACTCAAATAATCTGCATTTTGAAGAGCCATATTTGGCCCCATGCAGCTTCCAACTTCAGGATCTGTTTAGAGAATAAAAATACTTGTGAGAGGAGATGTGACATTTCTGTTGAGCCCTTTACAGAAGCTGGAAAAAACTTAAAGACTCAATCCAGATTGAAAGGAGATAAATGAAAGCATGAGTTTGTGTTACTAAGATGTTTGAATATTTTCCTGGACTTCGTCCTGTACAATTAAACAAGGTATTTAGGGACATGTCTAAATTAAAATATCTCTAGCTTAACCTCATTTCCTTCCACAGAGTTTATTTCTACAATCTTGCTCGTGCACACTTCCCTTTGTTCTCTTCCTCACTGTTTCTTTTCCTTTCAGGAGCCTTATTTCAAAGAAAGTGGCAGTGTGCTCACCCAACCTGTGCTTCAGCCCCTGAAGCAGACCAGAAAGTTTTAAATTGCTTTCAGAGAGTAAAGTCTGATTAAGTGCTGTGACATCACCCTAGCAGTAATGTCCAATCCCAAATTAAATCTTTGGTGGTTTTGATTTTGTACGTGCATGTTTTCTTTCAGCTGCTAATGACAAGTCTTGGAATATCTGAAACACATCTCCATTTCTCCACTCCAGCCACAGCCCATAAATAATTATTCTGCATTGGACCCAGTTTTGCTACATCCATACCCAAATTTGTACCTCCTATGTGTTATTGCTGACACAGTTATCTATTTACTGCTGGACTTAAAAGATTTGACCCACCCAAAATCTCCTTTATTCCATTTCTTGGTGAAGTTCTGCTGTTTCTTGCACAGCTTCCCCTTAAGTGCCTGTACAGTACAGCCATCCTCCATGGACCAGCCCATAGCTTCTGTCAGCTTCTGACACTGCTCTTTCTCATATCCAGCAATTCCTCATGTCATGTGCAGCAGTTGTGCTGTTCACTTGTCTATATCTCAGTTCAGGCAGCACTTGGGCATCTGCCTGCTGCCCTAACACTTTCCTTGAAAGAACTGCACCAGCCAAAGGTATTTCTTCTGAATCCCTGTTACCTCTGTCAGTGTGCACAGGGCTGAGTAAACTCTCTATTTGCATACAGCTGCCTAGTTCTTTCTTCATGATATTTCGGTACAATGATCTTTTATTTTTTAAATAAAACCATGTTTTGTTAAGAAAACCATCCTAATCTGTTAATAAAAAAAAACAAAACCAAAAAAACAAACACTAAAAAACAAAAAAACCCTCACTTGCAATACTGATATCCCCTACCATATGTACAACTTGATTTAAAGTCTAATAAAACAGAATGCCTTTCAATCCTTATTCTGTTTTACAGAGCATTTTTCAGTTATTTATTTTCAGTTCAGATTGCTGTATTATTTTTCCCTTCAAGTCTTCATGTTGTAAGATGAGGAAAAGCCAAGGAACTCACTTCGGCTTCTTCATCATCATTTCAGTCTCCTGTAATTTATATGCCCAGGTTTACTAAAATTGAGCAGTTTGCTGCACAAAGGCAACAGATTTTAGCCATCCAGCTCCTCCTGCTTGTATGTAAGATCACACTCAATGTACAGGGTTTTGCTGTTAGGAGGTAGCTGTAGAAAAATTCAGTCCTTTTTATCAACACTGGATATGCTCCACCGTGCTCTGACTCAGTGACTGCTCCAAGCTGCACCAAGACTGACAGCAGACTCCCTCACCCCAGGGCTGTGCCAAGTGGCATTTCTACCCCAGCTTTCCTGGCACCACTGCTCCTGTATTTTCCTGTCCTTTCACCAACGAAGCCTCCTCCCAAAATCAAGGCACAGCAGAAGTGCCCGAAGGCAAGAGGCAGCAGCAGCTCACAGAGTAAACACCTCCCAGGAAAGGATGCCAGCAGAAGCTGGAGCTGTCTCTGGTCTGTCTCTATCCATTGGCCAGGACTGGTATGTACAGAGCAAACCTATGCCAGGCAGCAAGCTAATGACTAAATATGGACAGATATCAGTTTCTTTGGCATAGCTGCAGAGATTAGGGACAGAGAAATCATCTTTGACTTTTTATTATTTTCTTTGATAAGAAGAATCCTACCCTATCTGAACATAATATATTTTTACACTTCAGGCTGGTGACTTGATTCCTTTCTCTACAAAGCAGGTCCTTGCTAGTAAGAGTTGGCAATATTAACAGAAAACCTAGAGAAAAACAAGTAGATTTCTCCCTGTCACAAGTGAAGATTTAGGTAATAAATGGGAACCCAAAATGATATATTGTCTTATCAGTGGTCGTAACAGCTAAAAACCACTTAGTAACTGGGAAAATAATGGGGACAAATGGGGAGAACAACAGCAGAAATGAGTGACAGTCTGTCAGTTCTGTGTACAAATGCTGAGGCAGGGAACAGCTCCCATCACCTACTGCAAGCTATCACAGAACGTTTCATATTCTGCTCCGAGTAATTTTTTGTCAGCAGCTGTCCAGTCACCGTGAAAATTTCTCAATTTTATACCAAGCATTTTATCAGTTCAATATTACAGTACATTCTTTCTGGGCTTAACAGCATCAGCAAAATAAAGGATGCAAATAATCTCCCTGATCTAGAAACAGCAGCAGCCAGATAGATCACTGTCCCTTTCCATTTAAACTGAATATTTGTGTGTTGAATTATAAATATTACCTTCCTATCACTTTTCAATAAATTCATTTCTTTCTCTAACCCAAAATGTCTTGAGCTGTGACCACACAATTATTGGTGTTATAAGGATGATCTTATTTCCACCCACAGATTATTTATTTAAGGATGGCCCAATCATGTCACAGAAGCTTCAGCTGGCCAAAGAAGTCACTGTTTTGGCAAGAGATAATAATGCTGACAGAATTCTGTTTGCTAGCTGACCTCTATTTATCATTGTGCACCAGTTAAGCTCAAGGTATGTCCAGGGAAGAGCTTTTAAAAAACAACTAGAACTACAGATCTTGCACTACACTAAAAACAGAAAGAAGATTTGGGTGAAAATGTAATTATTCTAACCCTGCCTTGGGGTAATTGCAGAGAGCAGGATATACAAATAATGTGATCTAGATTCATTCCAATGTCCCATCTATTCTACCAATCTTACACACATAGAAATTTTCAGGAGACTTAAAACCAGGTCTTCAGGAAACACGAGCACTGAAGTGACCTGAAAGCCACCACCAGGAACATAGCCAGTCCTTGAGCATAACAACAGCCTAAGCTACTTGAAACAATTCCTCTCATTTCCATTTGTGCGCTTCTCCTCTGCCATTTGTGTATTGATTATTACAATATTGGTAATAAGATCAGAATGACCATAACTTCTCCTGTCATTGTTTTTCCCCCCCTTTAACTTCACATAATCAAAACAAAGCAGCAAAGTATGGGAAATAAAAACACCATTGACGAATTGTACCTAACCTGGAAGGCTCTTTTCCTGCTGCTCTGCCCCTAGGAAAGTGGAAGAAGGCAGCAAAGTTGTGCAGGAGAGCATTGCCAGTGGAGACAGAGCCCATCAATGCAGTCACAGGAGCTGGAGGGGAAAACAAGGGAGAGGATCTTGGCAGCTGATGTGGGCACAGTCCTCGAGATCTGGCACGAGGAGCAGAATTCCCTGAGTGATGACTGAGCCAGGCTGAAATGTAAAGGTTACAATGCAGTGACTCTGAGCTCAGGGAGGGCTTCCTTCTCAGTGTGATTAAGGCATTAATAGCAATAATAACCATTGTGCTATTCCTGAGGATTCCACAAAGGATGATGCAGGAGAGCTCACTCATTTTATGGTTCTCCTGCCAGAAAATTTTTAGGGCATCAAAAGAAATGGGAAATTACTGAGTGAAATCATGTCTGGCAAGAGGGGAGGAAGCAGGCTGGCACATTTGAGTTGCAAGAGACTCTGTGAACTTCCTTAGGTAACAAGGCAATGGTTGAGCCTCTGACATCTCATTTTCACTCCTGTGCTACCTGAGGGAGCTGCACAATGGAGGTCCTTCCAAAAAGCCTTCTGATTATATCACTTATCCACTGGCTAGTACAGCCTTTTCTTCCTAAAGGAAGGTATGGTCACATTCTTGGTTGATATAAATCGACATCAGGAGGTGCTATTAAAGGGATTTGTATCAGACATGATGTTGCTCCAGGGTTCCCATGCACTTCATTGTACAATCATACTCTTTTATTGTGTAAGTTGCAAATTAATTCATGGATCCTCCAAATCAATCCATGAAAAAACATCTCCTGTTTGTGGACTGGTACTCAGGTGTGATTCTGGAATCTGAGTCAAAGCCAAGCACTGGCTTTGGTGGAAGTTCTTACAGAGAGGAGGTCAAGACAATTGTGTTTCTATGTTGGTAAAAGCATTTTGAAACGTTTCAGTATTTGAATCCCAGGCACAATAATAAATATGTGGTTTGAATAAATTCATACATATAACCTAATAAAATCTTACATAGTTTACAAAACAAAACCCAGGTTAGCTGGATACAGAAGAATTCGTTTTGCTTACATTTCCAAAAGATTCAGTTTAGCAGGATTAAAATTGCTGCACTGGAATTATTCAAATGGAATTTTTTTGGCTTTGCAACAAAGTTGCCTTATCTTTATTTAACTTCACTGTTTGATCATCTGTGTCCTGTTTTCTGCTTCATTTAAAATTCTGTTCACACCTAATCAGATAACATTAAATTCTGGATTGAAGGTTAATCCAAAAAAAGCTTGCATGTGAGGGGCTCCATGTGCTGGGCATCATTAAGATTTTTTCAGCGTTCACATGACATTTTACAGTTGGAAGAGATTTCACAATTTGGCTTTTCACTGTGAAAAATCTCATTCAGTATTGTCACCTATGTACAGCATCTGGCAAAGGTTCTTTTGAAATAATGAAATTCAGGCCACTGAGTTTACTGTATGTTCCACCAAAAAGATGCATGACTAAAATGAGGAGGAAAGTTTCAAAAAGTCAATCACAATTAGAAGTCAGAGGTTCAATACCACAAAAGAGGAATTTAGTCTAGTCTTGCACATTTAGAGACTTTTAAACTGGAAATATATTCTTCCAGATACTCGTCCCACAAAATACATCCCCATGGAATATCACTGAATTGCACACACTGAATAATTTATTTAATTAGTCACATGGGAAGTTTATTTCTAAAAATGACTGCTTTCTTTTCCAGCTATACAAAGGAAGCCATAAATGTTAGTGTGTGGAAATTAGAAATCTACTTTTTCATTGATGATATTCTTTAAATTTCACTGGAGCTTTTCCTACAGCAAACTTCTAGAGCCGCTTGATTCCCTCACACATCCTGCAGCATACCCAAGCCCAGTGTCACCAGGAGTGCAGGACACTGAAACTTCATTTCAAATCCCATATTCCATATCTAGTTCACATGGTTTGAGGAAATTCAGAGCAAATGAAACACCTAATGACTTTATCTAAAACCTAATGAAATCAATGGGGGAAAAAAATTAATAGGGAGCCCCTGGGTAGATGTTAGAATCTCACCCTCCTTTCCCTGAGACAGACCTGATCAGAATTTCTCTCTTTCATGCTCGTGTCTCATTGCCAGTAGTCTGCAAAGATTGTTCTCCATTAACTTTTATCACCTTATATATACCATGTACCCCAACTCGGGTTAGAAACTAGGGTTTCTTCTATAAAGGAGAGAAGGACAACCAATTCCAAAAGAGATGCTGAAGATTACTAGGGCAAAAAACCCTTTTCTGTGCATATGCCCCTTTTCTGCAAAGTTCTTTAAACATCAAACTTTCCAGTAGCTATTTTGAGAAGAAGATTTCACCCACGTCAGACTAGTCCCTACAGCAAGAAACATTGATTATTTTAGCTGATCAGAGGAAAGGGAAAAAAATAGGAGAAAAGAAGAAGAATGAAAATGTAATAAAACTTGGGTAGAAAAGAAATAAAATATGGTGTTCTTCCTGAGAAAGGAGAAAGTCCCACAATAAGACATATTTAATGGGAGGTTCCAAGAGTGTTGTTCAGATCAAGATGGAGGAACCCAGCCTTCTCTTACCTGCAGAGCTGTGCATTTCTTGAAGTAAATACATTTGAAAGACTTCTCATACAGTACCTTTTAAAGTTGTTTTCCTTCCCTTAAACTACTTCTAAGAGCCCATGGACTGAGGTTTGATATAATAAAACATAAACCTGGTTGCTACATAATTAACTCAAAATTTAATGAGCAATAAAAGCACCATTATGCTCTTGTAATGCATTAAGCTTATACTCCTGCTTAATCCATTTAAAAGGGCTCTCTAGGTGTTCACTTGCCAAATAACAAAATAAGGCAAGTCAGAAATTACACTTATTAAATGTAAATGTGTATCTTTAGCAATTGATACCTAACGTCATAGAACAAACTTGCCAAACTTAATTAAATGAATAAATGTGATTATGTACTTAATATCTCCTTAATTACAATGCTTAATTATCTTTTACATGTCATGCTGTCAACTCAGTGGTTGCCTGTTACCTCACCAAAACAGCAGTGGTGAGCACCAAGCCCTGTCTATGCTGGGCTCCTGCTGTAGCTGGAATTCTCTGCAATGTGTCACAATCTTAAATTTCACATAGATTTAATACTTTAACCAGCTTATACCAGTCTTATTGTGGCAGCATGCACGTTTTTGAATTAAACTTTGTATATAATAGGAAAATAAATAATAGTTTCATTTCTATAATGTAGACTGTGCCATGAGGTCTTTCAGCTTTTGGAATGATTTGTTACTGTATTGTATTTTCGCATAGTGGAGGAACAGGAACATTACAGGAACTTTAACTCATGGATGAAGAACAAACCTGTTCTTCTCCCAGCACCTCTGGGTGGTGTTACAAGTGTCTCCTTTCAGCAGGAAGACACACTTCAGCTCTAGATCAGGCTCTTTAAGGCCAGTGACCTACCTGTCCCTTGGCAGTCCCAAGCTGCAGGACCTCACAGCAGGCCTGTAGGACTGGAAGTTCTGTCTCCAAAATGCCAGAGATGTCACAGCTGATCAGGCTCCAGGCCAACCTCAGCCAGAGCCAAGGTGTGAGCTGGCGTGAGACACCTCGCTCCAGAGACCAGGGCTCGTCAGGGGAGACCTACAGAAATGCACAACAGTTTCCTCCTCTTCTGAAAGGGCAAATGAAATGTTGCAAGAGTACATCTTTTGCCATGGTGACATCAGAAAACAACAGCAGACCAAAAACCAAACTCCATTCATACAAATCTTATTTTACTACCTCCAAAAAAAGAGTAATATTGAGAGAAACATCTCACCTATTGTAGGGACATCAGCTTCAGCTCAGGAGAAGACTTCACCTAAGACAAATGTTTCATTTACAATTTTCAATGTTTTGCGTTTCAATGCTTTATGTTCCCCAAATATAAAGTACAAATAACCTGTAATGTTCACAGGATTTTTAGAGAATGTATTTCCAGATAGCCAGACCTGGTTTGCCCTACTCTCACACTGTCCTGCCCCAAAAAAACTTAATGGGAATTTATCAGTGGTGTTCACTTCCTAAGTAACCAGAGCAGGGTCTTTTATTTTAATTATTATTGTGTTTCTTCATTCCATCTTTATCCGTGTGTTTTATCCAAATGAAATGCTGAACTATAAATGAAGGTTTCCAACCTTCTCTAAACAAACTGCTTCAATGATGTCTTTTGCTATTTCCAAATGGATGTTTTTGGTAAATGTCATTCTTCTTTTGTGAAAAATTTTGCACTTTTCATTGCTTGATTTAGGACAAAAGAAATGTCAAATAATTTCAGTTTCTTCTGTAAAAGCAATTCCAAGTTTTGACCAGTTCCATAAACTAGGGTAGCCTTCAATTTCATTTTAAATGCAGAATAGGTAAAGGGCACTGAGAATTTGAAGTGCACTTTGAAAGACAACTTTGCAATATTTTACTCTCATCATCACTGTGACTCATGGTACAGCAAGGACAGCTCTGAACTTTTAAAACACAACTGGAAAAGCTGTTGTACACTTAAAAAAAAACCCAAAACACTTCAGCATATTTTAAGAATGCTTGAGAACCATCAAAAGCCTTTCCTGATCATATTTTAATATGACTTCTGAAAATCATTTATTGCCTTTTTCCTCTGTTTTTCCAGGAACCTTTAGACATTCTCTTCCTACTAAGCTGGCTGTTTTATCTTACATTAAAGGCAAAAGAATCAAAATGCAAAACAGAGAAGGTTGTCTATTTGTTGTGCTACAGTGCATTAGAGATTTGCAGAATAGTTAACAGAGGCCAAAAGCATTAGCAACAAATGCAGGCTCCTTTCAGGAGATTCTTTTTGAAATGCTTTTTTCATTAAGGAGAAAAGAAAGTTTCCGAAGTGTCTCGTGAGTGATATTATGCAGTAGCATTTAGGGATTCCTTCCTTAAACCAGGAATTCATACAGTGTGCTTTTATACAGCTAAGTTGTGCATTTGCATTGTAAAAAAATTCTTCTTAAAGAAGAATCCTTGAAAAACTGCCACAAAATATAATGAAAATCTATCAAGATCGATCACAATTCACACTGGACATTTTATATCACTTTATAGTATATAAGGGATCTACCAGCAAAGTTAAAATACATTTGCACCCAGCTCAAGTGTTATAAATGAGAATGTTATGTATGGATTTTTAGCAATGTTGAAGTCAGGTTGTGTGTTAAGACTACTGACACTGTATTCAAAACCCCCTGTGGGCACAGCCTGTTAGGTCAATGCATCCTCACTGTTGTTTAGCTACTGCATCACTGAAAGGAAATTTAGCCAGGTTGTAATTCTGGACAGAATTTGACTCCCAGAAGGAGAAAAATAGTCAACTGAAACAAAATCCTGACGATTCAAATGACATTTATATCTGAAAATTGCTCAAGATGGTGAAAACTTTGGCTTGAGGATCCCATTATATGTGAAGGAAAATACATGACAGCTTCTCTGCTAGCTTTTCTTGGGTACTAAATACTTCTCATATTGAAATCCCTTTTCTGTTATTCTGTACAGAGCTCTTCAGCTGAGGTCCTTGTCATGCATTTTTGTTCTACCTTTAGGTATTGATGTGCTGTGCTCTGCAAGGAAATACAAACTGAGAGAAAAACTTCTATTTCACTTCTGTCTCAGCTGAATTCAATGAGATTCCACTACGAGAAAAAGCTGGCTAAGGATAAAATGGCCTTTTGGGTCTCTGCAAGGTACCTCCTGAACCCTGTGCTATGGACAAGGATGCCCAGCAGGGATGGATAAGGAGAAGGAAAGCACCACAAATGGTGCTGAGATCCCTTCCCCAAACACCTTCACAGCCAGAGAAATACAGTTATGGCTCCCCATCCCCACAGAGTGTACTGTCACTGTCCAGCCACTGATCCACTTTTGATTTTTCAGCCAAGGGGTATTCTTTTGATTCTTGGCCATAGAAAGATTTTAGCATGTGGCTTGGACTCATAGGTCCTGAGAAATCTGCGCCAATATATATCCTCAGTGCCCCAGGCACTAAAGGTCCCTCTGCTTCCCCTTGGTTCTCTCAAACACCCTGGAGTTACTCCTGCCACACACAAATAAGTGTTCCCAAACCAGTGTATGAAAAAGAAACAAAATTTCACATTGGCAAGCACAGAATTTACTAAGTGACCTGACTTTTGAGTTATAAAAAAGGTGTAGAGATACCTCTGTCCTATTTTCTACTTCCCTTCTCAGATTTATGCATTATGTCTTCTCCCTATTTAAAGCTGCAAAAAAGTCTTTGTGAACCCCAGAAAGTGGCTCGTGCTGCATTAGTTTTCCATACTATGTCCACAAGACCTCAGGATCCCTCAAATACTTTTACAAGACTCATAGATAGTAGCTAAGAAAAGCAGACTTAAGAGGTTAAATTTACTTTATCTATGGAACAATTATTAAGACTTTCATAAGCTGATGAGCTGATGCTCTCTGTTGTGCTAGCTATGAATATTGTGATTGGGAGTAGAAGGGTGTTCAGGAGATGACTGGGGTCTCAGGGAGCAGAGTTTAATTCTAAACTCATCTGCAAGTGAATCAACCTAGTGCCTCAGCTTACCATTTAAAAAATGAAAATGATACATCTCTTCCCCAAATGACATCCAGAAGATAATTTCACCTGGGTTATGAAATGCTCATGTATAGTTTAATGAAAATCCTAGAATACAAATATATCCCCAAGCTATGACCAAAACTAAACCAAAAAAAAAAAAGTATAATTAGGAAAAAATTACCCTACTTGGAAATTAACTGTGATTTCATTTTTAACACATGACCCATTTATTCAAAACAGGGGAATCCACTATGGAAAGAGAAATATAGCAGGTGAAATTTTAATCAAGCTGTCAAGCTTCTTTCTAATTCTCAGGCAGTCTACATGGAGGACAGAAAGGCAGAGGAAACATTAAAACTGATTCTCCTAAAGAGATGGAGAGACCGAGAGCAACAAGCTGTGCTGATATATTAATCATCTATTTATAATATGTAATCTTCTCAACTTCTGTCATGTTAAAATCAACAAAGAATTTAGCTGAAGACAGCCATAAAATGAACTGATTACAGCTTGTGTATGGCAGCGATGAAAGAGCGAGTGCACAGAGCTATGCAAATGTGGAATGGAACACGACAGAGAGCACAGCCAGGCGAGAGCGCGCGGTAATCGCCGGGCTCTGCAGCTCTCCAGCCATACCGCCCCTGTGATCATTCCTTTGTTCTGTAACTGGCACTTTTTTGGCAAGTAGGAGGGAGGGGGAGGAAGCAAGCCAAGAGTGAACTCGTGAAAGAAAGCTGCTGCAAATGCGTGGAGTGGCAGAGCAATGGAAATGCTGGGTGTCGCAGAGCTGAGCCTTCAAGGTACCACCATGCCCAGCCCATTCCTCCCAGCAACTGGGAGGAATTGTGTCCAATAACCTCATGCAGACAGTGGTTAAAGGCTGACATTTGCCCTTCTAATCCCACTGGAAATCCTCCATGAAGGCAACACAGTGAAATGCAACCCACTGCATTTAATACGGGAAGATCTCTTGTTGCTCTTCCCCAGAGGATGAAGAGAAAGACTGAGATTTTAAAGAATCAGAAGGTTTTTTTTTTATTGTAATAATCTATTTTTAATAGGTTTTTTTGTTAATAGTTACCTGATTGGTTAAATGACACGTTTCTCTACTACTACTGGATGAGATAGAGTATGTTTTGAGAATACATACAAGAATAGAACAAACTAAAGTGAAAAATAGTACTTGTTATTTTGAGAACGTGAGATGTTTACAAAATTTTTATTAATCTTTTCTTGAGAACATGAAATTTTTCACAGAGTTGTTCCCTAGGAAGGTAAACAGTTTTCTCTTGGGAAACTTCAGGTTTGGTGCTGAACTTCTCTAAGATTTACTGAAAGTCAGTCCCACAATCCCTCACTCCCATGAAACTGCCTGGGGTCAGGACCAAGTCTGAAAGCTCTCTGGGTAGCAAATAACACAGATCATTTAATGCACATATTTTCATGCATAGTTGCTTAAAGGTGCACATTAGCAGTTTCATCAAAGTCCACAGTAGACTTAGGGCAGTGGGGTAAGTCACTTTGGAAACCAAAAGCCTGAATCCAAAAGATAAACTTCAAAAGTATCACTCTCCTCTCTGTTCTGTGCCATTTCTCCAGTATTACAGCTACACCTGTAACAGCATTTTAATATCACGTAGTTCAACAAAAATTAGAAACTGGCCTTCCTGTGCAAGACTGGCGTCTTGTCAGTGAGGGATCACCTTCCTTCACCATCCTCTCTTAGCTGTTTCCTGCCCTGGGTCCCTATCTGGTCCCAGGTCCATGCTCCCCGTTTTTCACGATCCATTCACCCTTCTCTGTTCAGTATTAAACATCTACACAGCATGGGAAGTGATGGGAGCATAATGAAATACTGGTTTGATACCACAACACAGTCCATCCCTAACCTAGCCCCGTGCAATCAAAAATTGTTATTGCCTCAGTAACCTCATTGTGTAGAGCTAGGCCCAGCATAAATTAACAGTGATTTGTAACCTGGATAAGTAAACATTAAATGTGTGTCAGGGCCTCTCAGAATCACAGAATCATCATTCAGGCTGGACAAGATTTCCAAAACCATCAGGTCCAACCGTTAACCCAGCACTGCCATATCTGCCACTAAACCATGTCTCTAAGTGCCATCTCTGCACATCCCTTGATTATCTCCAGGGATGGTGACTTCAGCACTTCCCTGGGCAGCCTGTTCCAATGCTTGACAACTCTTCAGGTGAAGATATTTTTTGTAATATCAAATCTAAACCTCTCCTGGCACAACTTGAGGCCATTTCTCCTGGTTCTATCACTTGTTACTTGGGAAAAGACACTGACCCTCAAATGACTGCCTCCTCCTTTCAGGGAGTTGCAGAGAGTGATAAGGTCCCCCCTGAGTCTCCTTTTCTCCACTTTTCTCCACCTCTCTCAGCTGCTTGTCATGAAACTTGCGCTCCAGACCCCTCACCAGCTCTGGTCCCTTCTCCAGACACACTCCAGGACCTCAAAATTCTTCCTGAATTGAGAGGGCCAGAACTGGGCTCAGCACAGGAGCTGTGGCCTCACCAGTGTCGAGAACAGAAGGAAGATCAGGTTGCAAACCAGGGGCTCCCAGCTGTGTTTATAGCTCCTTCAATTCACTCTTCTTCAGTGCTTGATTCTCTATTCATTGTGAGGTGCCTTTTATATAATGCAGTTATGAGACTGTTCAGTATGCACATTTTGGTATATATTTTTTTAAAATTTCAAGATTTGCTCAGGATTTGCTTATCTTTTGCTCCTTCCATTTTCCAGTGGCTCCAGTGTAGTCAGGCACTCCTGACCATGCTAACTTTTAGAACATCAGCTAAGCCACTGCAATGAGACTAGCCTCATGCTCAAAGCTCAGCTTCACTCAAAGAAATTAGTCACAGATTTAACTCTGTATAGTCAAAAGTAGGGAATTAACTTCATTATAACTCATTTTTCCTCCAGCATAAAGTTGAGCACGTACCCCATGCTTTGTAGATGGGAAATTTTAGAGGTTTGTTCAGTAGGGGGAGGTTATTAATTTCTGGGAATTCTTTAAGGTTTGGGGGAAAATAATATTTCCAAATTGGAAGGATAGATTATTAATATTGTGGTATTCAGAAATCTCTGCGATTTTTTTTAGCTTTAAGACAAAAAGTTCTATAGGACAAAGCTAGAGAGTTCTGTTCCATTGGGACATTCTGAATAAAAGCAGGAGCTGTGTGTTTCTGCTGCTATATTTTGCACCCCATCTGGTAGAGTCAGATATCAAACCCAGACTGTCTTTCATTTCAGTGGGAGAAAGTATGAAGAAAATAGCCTTTGGCAGAGAAATCAGATCTGTAACTTCTTAAATATTTCCCAGAAATACAGTGCACAGAATATCACGTCTCCTAGAGAAGGGATGTGAGCTGAGATTTTATATATCCCAGATAGATAATCTAATCTGTGTTTTACAGACAAATGATAGGTGATCAGAAACTGGTTTTAGGGTGATACTTCTTAAGGGGTTTTTTTTTGAGTACACTTAAATTGATTTTTTTTTTTTTTGTGAATAAACATGGCCAAAAAAAAGTCATAATATTGTGAGTAAATTTTAGTGAGATCTAAAAATTCAGAACCTTAAAAATTCATATATTTATTTCTTCAAATGTTGAAAGCACCACAATATAGTATCTGGATTTGTTACTATGTAAATAGATATGTATCACCTTGTTTGTCTCTTTGGTTCCTTTTTTTCTACATAAATTCCTAAATCCATGTGGGGAATGTGAAGGAATTCTGTGTTCCTTTGCTGTAATCTGAAAGAATAAATAAATTCCTAGTTTCCCCTATTTCAGGAAATAAATATCTCTTTCACAAAAAATTATTTATTTTCCACCCAAAACCTATGTTTTGCCAGCATTTCTACTCTAGACAGATGGAAACAGGGCTCATGTTGCTGCCAGAGGCATCTGCTAGAGGGCTACAACTGGGGTGCATAACTCAGCTGTTCTGAAATAAAAGATTATTACACCAACCCAGTGGACAACCTGTATTTGCCTTGCTTTATTTCAGCTGGAAATTTTTATGTCACAATCTCGTCTTCCTATCAGTCTATTACAAATAACCCTTTGTTACACAAACATCAAATTAAGATAATGTGAAAGAAACTGATCAATAACTTTCTGCCTAACTCATTTGGTTCAAACTCTCTTCTCCCAAGCCTTTTCAGTCACTCTAACCAGTGTCTGCTGAGAACAGCCTTTTACCAAACTTGACTGATCTGACCGTTTAATTTTAAACAAGGGATCATTTAATTTTAAAGTACTCACCTGCAAGTTAGCTCACACCACACAGAAGGGGCTCAGTATGACCTGAGAGTTAATCTTGCATTAGCAGATGTCCACTGACGGTGCTACCCAGAGAAGAGAGACTGAAATATGGCCCAATCACACCAGATTATCAGTGTGGCTCTCAGTGTCTGGGGCCAAGGTTGCTAAAGGACTCTCATGTTCAGCCTATGTCCAAACTCATGCACTTCCCTGCATCCTTCACATGCTGCTGTTTAACTTTCCTCCTTAGGGGAGGATTTTTCCAGTGCATGGCTTGCAGATGCTTTTCCACTTCCAAACTCCTTCCTTGTGTAGGGTTTTGTTTTTTTCTCAGTGTTGACATTTCCATGCTTTCAGGGCTGGCCATACAAGATTTGCAATGTGGGATCAGATGAATTGCTGGTCTTATCAGCATCCTGATTCCTGAAGGAATGAGGTGCACTGGGCAGTAACGCAAAAATCTCAGAGAAGAAGGGCTGTGTGTTTTGTTCTTTGGGGTTGAAAGTAGGGGAGCTGCAAACCTTCTCTCCTCCTGATAGTGCCTGACAAATTTGATTCATGTGGGTCACATCGATTTTTATCTAGTGACAGTTTTGGGTTTCATACAAGCATATATTGTTCCTGTGGGGTTTTTTTGTTTGGGTTTTTCTTTGGTTTGGTTTTTGTTTTGCTTTTAATTTGACTTTAACAAAACGAAACCCATAAAAGGGGCAAACAGGCATGTCCTTGAAGATCTGAAAGCTCTTTGAAGTAATTTGGCTGACTTTGCATGTTAACAAGGCTCAGCTGTGAAGGCAATATCAAGTAAACAAAAAACAGTAATATCTTGAATGACTGTCTAGAGGGCAAGTGCTTGCACCAAGGTAAACTAAACATCCACCACACAAACTCTTTAAATTCATCCATTTCTCCATTTTGATATTAATATCTGAATCTCGAAGGCTTTACCCCAGCCTTTAGTCCTTCTTGATTTTCACATTTCTTTAAAAGCTACTTTTCTGAATAGACTTTCTCTTTCTCATTTTGTTATAAAAAATTAAAGGAAGTATAGACCTTTGAGGAATGAGTAAGCTGTCATTAGATATAAGTGGAAAACAAATAGGTTGTTGTAATAACTGCTTATAGAGAGCAGATTGCCTAAGTATGCAATAGGAAATGAAAGATAACAAGATTATTTGATTGCAAGTGACTTCAAAACTGACATCTGAAGAAAAGGAATCTTCATCAACCTACATGATAACCAAATCACAGCTTCATTCCTTCATTTTCAAGTGCTTATCAGCCTATTAAATCAACATGGGAAGGATATAGATTGCAGAATTACCATGTTAGTTCACAGTATTTTTTGACCATTTCTCCTAAAGCTGGGAGTTAGCATTTTATGGGATTCCAGTGTGTGACTTTCACTTCTGTTAAAAGGCTTAGGGACACAGGTTGTGTGGTGGTTTGACCTGGGCTGGATGCCAGATGCCCTCCAAAGCTGCTCTATCACTCCCCTGTTCAACAGGACAGGAGAGAGAAAATATAACAAAAGCTCATGGATTGAGATAAGGATGAGGAGAGATAACTCATCATTTAACATCATCGGCAAAACAGACTCTACTTGGAGAGAATTATTGAATTTATTACTAATCAAATTCAGAGTAGGATTACGGGAAGTAAAAGCAATCCTAAAAAACACCTTCCCACTACCCCTCCCTCCATCCAGTCTTGACTTTATTTCTGGTTCTCTAACTCCTGTCCCTCCCTGCCCTGAGCAAGTAGGGGCAGGGAGAAAGAATGGTGGTTATGGTCACTTCATCACATGTTCTTTCTAGTGCTTTGCCTCCTCAGGGTGAGAAGCTCTCCCCTGTGCAGCAGGATGTTCTGCCCAGAATGTAACTCACACAATGTCCTATTTTCAAGGCTATCAGTGGTGGGCTGAGAGAAGCTGTGTCAGGCTGAATTATGCCAAAAGCAGTCTGACTCATTACCCCAACCTTAAACATCCTGGTAGTGAGGTAAAGATGTGGCAGATATGATAAAATATCCTTATCTAAAACTGCCTAGATGACACAGCTGACCTGGATTGCCAGTCAATCATGGTAAAAGTCCAGTCCCACAGTCCCACTTTCAAATCAAGCCCTGCTAATATATCCCTTCTTGGAGAGTGCATGAAGACTCCTGCCTTGGCTGGGGATGCTCCTCTGGGCCCCTCACCATCTCTGATCACCTCAGCCTGAGCCAGCAACAGGTCCTGGAGCTGCCTGGCATAGACTCTGTTGGACACAGGGAAAATTCCAGCCCTTTCTCACAGAAGCCACCCCTGTAGCCCCTTCACTACCAGAACCTGAAATAGAACTTGTGTTCTGACACCAAATTCAGATTTTACGGGAAAAGAATCTCCTCTAAGCAGTCAGAAACAACACATTGTTACGTGCATAATACAGTCTTCATAAAGAAGATGGGGTGCACCTTCTGCTTAAATTTACCTTGATATAGGTGTGTTGAGAGACAGTCTATTATCCCTTTAGTATACAAGACTGGTTAAGGCACTCACCCAGGAAAAGGGAGATGTACATTTTAAACTCTCCCATCTCATCTTTTAACAAGAAAGGTGCTACTAGCACCAGAGTAGTCACGGGAAAGAATATGATTTCTTCATTTTTTCCAAACAATAGGGACAGAAATAAGCTTGTTTTGTACTTTTGTGTTTAGGAAAAGGGAATTAAAAAAACCCAAACCGTTTTCTTGTATCAGTTTCCCTTTTCCAGCTGAGCATCTCAGCTGTGAGCAGATTTCTTCTTCTTTGTTCTCCAAGCCAGGAAAGGCTTTCCAAGATAAAAGCAAGTAATCATTGGGACTGGCACCATGCTCCAGGTCATGAACACAGGAGGATGATCTGGAGAGTTCTGAAGTCAGCCCATGCCCTGCAGGGTCTGCTCAGGTAGGTCTGCCCCAGCTCCCCAGGCTCAGGAGTGGAAGTTGTGAGTGACTGTCACACGCTGCCTGCCTTCAGCTGTGAGAGAGCGAGATAACCCAGATCTGAACATACCCTGCAGGCACCATTCCTCTTCATTTTGTTATTGCTTCTACTTTTAAGTGCATATCATTAAGCACTGAGTCTCCAGAGAGCTGTAGTTAGTATTTCTATTTTTTTTCTTTAAATCAAATTATATCCTAACTGCTGTATCATGAAATTACACAGCGCCACAAAATAGAGAGGTAGTTTGTGCAATACACATTTTTAAGAACGAAAAATGATTAAGGAAGAAGTAGAGCTGCAATCATTTCCCATCTACCTAATGATGGTGTTGTGGTTTCCCAAGGGCCCTTGTCACCTGTTCTAATTCACTAACTCTGACACTTTGCATGCAACCACAAACAACTAAAATCAATGGGAAATGGAAATGTCCTGACAAGGCCAAATTGAGCCCACCTAGGCTGTCAATGATTTCTTCACCCTTATTAATGTTGTGTGAGTGTTCCTGGGTGCACCACGGTCAATCACACAAAAGCAGGGCAATATAGAGCAATGCAATGTGCCTGGGCTCCAATGCAGAGCCCTGGAGTCAGGCATCCTGCAGTACATCAGGGGAGGAAAGGACCTGGAATGGGAGCTAATCCAGCCAAGAGCCTGGCTGCAGAGACTGCCTTGCCATTCAAGATGTCACTGAAGACAAGGGTGTACCCTTGTGTACTTTTGTAAATGTATTTTTGTAAATAACCAGCTAGCCTCTCTCTTTGCACCCTACTCCAAATATTCATTTAAAGCTACTTTAACTTTTCATTGTGGTCTTTTAATGTGCTGTCATTGTATGTAGGGTTTTTATGAGAATCCACAAGAGAACCGGGTAGTCATCACTCTATTTTATTCAGGTAAGTCTCAAGCCCTGTGAAATATAGTCATTTAGGAAGATAGGCCTTGGGTCTCCTCTTTATTGTGCCAAATGGAATCTCCATATTCATGTTTTGGAAAATTTAAAACTTACTAATTTGCCTTTTAGATTTTTCCTAATTAAAAAATAATATGTTTTAAAAATCAGTTCTTTTACACTTCTCTAATTAAATTTCCACAGGATATTTTTTGGTAGGAGAATTCAATTAGGTTTTAATTTTAGTAATCAAAAAAGCATTGGTGCTTTGAGTATTTGATTTTTAATTTAAAAATTTGACATGGCATTCCAATTAAAATGTTCAACAGTTGCATTGTAGCATAAAAAGTCTATTACATCTGGTAATCAGGAGAATCCAATGACCATAAAAAATGCAAACAGTATTTCAAGCACCCTCAGGTAATAACCATATTTAGCAAAGACTAAACACTTCAATTACAGCTGCCTATAGCAGCTCTGATCACTCAGAACCCATGGCAGCAAGTAGAAGCAACTCTTTACCTATCTCAGCTTTAGATAAGGTTATACCTTGAAAATGCCACCTGAACTCAGGTTCCAGCAATATAACCAAACCTGCCAGAAGCAGCATCAAAAAGGAAGTTTTGACTCTGCTTCTCATTCATGCAAGCTCACATAAACCCACAAGAAAAGAAGAAACCATATCCATGCTAATAAGAAGAATAAATAATATCTTTTTAACAGCTAATAATTATTAATTCTAACAAATATTTTAAGAATTACAGCACCTACATGTAAAAATGTAATGCTATTTATGATCCCACATCAAGAGGTACACAGCCTTTCAGACAATTCAAATGCAGAAGCTTGAATGTGCCAAATCCACAAAATGAAGAAGGCAAACAGATGATGTAGAGTCAAAGTGAGTTAGGAAGACAAAACCACTGTTTCAGTTTTCAGCAGGTGGATAATTTATATAAAAGACAAACCAGTACCTTGCCAGCACCTAGCACAGGCTGGGCTTATCACAATTGTATACAAAGCAACCCTAAGAATATTTTGGTCCCCAGGGGCTTAGTCATTGTCATAATGGATCACAATTGGCTCCATCTAGTCTACTGACCTGCCTCTGACAGTGACAAATGCCCCTGAAAGAATCCAATATTGTCACTGCTTCCAACAAGCTCATGGCGTTTTAGAAGAATTGTATCTGTCTGTCTTGGCTTTCGTCTGTCCTCCATCGCTAGACAATATAATGTTCCTGAGTTAAATTTTTTCCATTTTCCTTTAAATGTCAACTTCACCATGTACTTCTCATCAATCACATGATTATTACACTTTCATTTTGGAGTTCCTCTGCTACACGTGACACGGCATGACACAGACAGGCACGAGATCAGGTGCATCTGCATGCTTAAACACATGCTATGGTGCAGTGGGGGAAAAAACAACCAAAAAACTTTTCAGGATCATCCATTTTTGTTCTTTTTTTATAAAGACTGCTATCACGCATTGACAAGGGAGCTCTGATTCAAATCATGTCAACAGCTGAATTCAGAATCTAACTTTGTACCCGTCCAGCATGATGTAAAAATGATGCCTGCTGTGGGTGTGCATGACTTTTCTGAAGACACTGCAGAGGCAGCTGAGAAAAGGTGTTAGATTAGCTCTTTGGTGGTTAGTAGAGGTAATTCAGAAGGAAAAAAAATGGAGAGGAATTAAGATGAAAGTAATAGAAAACACAGAGCTTAGAGGGACTTCTTGTCTGCAGCTCTCTGCAAAACAGTGAGCACCACAGGGGCAGATTTGGGGGAAATGAAGAGAAGCAATGATGGCAAGAAGACAAATTTTACTTTTTTCAGATCTAAAAACTATTTGAAATGAAGAGAGGAAGGTTTTCAGGAAAGCAAATAGATCCAAAGACTGAAAAGACACAAGTCAGATAGCAAATCAGACTAAATGGAATTTTAATTAAATTAAATATGGCATGAATCTAAACAGGCCCTGATGAGGTAGTCAGCCAAGGACAAACAGGCTCAGTGCTTTCCTCAGAGTGCCCAAAGACTGGGATAGTGACTGGAGTCAGTCCATTTACAGACTGGGATAGTGACTGGAGTCAGTCCATTTACAGCAAGGTGGAGTAATTCCTAGGGAATGAGTCCTTGTCCCTTGCATTACACTGCTGCTGCTCAGTGAGGCAAACAGGCAAACAGGCTGCAGAGTCACTGGGTGATGAGAGCCCAGGAGCCCCCGGGTGTCTGCAGCCCAGGTGACACAGAGCAGGCACTTCACACACACCAGTCCCACCGTGACCGCAGGTCACCCTGCAAGCACACCCCAGTGTGGATTCACCAGGGATGCCAGCAGGGAGGGGTGGCAGGAATGAGAGCTGAGGGGAAATGTCTGTGTCCAAAACCTGCTGTGAGACAGCTCCCACAGGGCTCCTGGGGGGATGCACCAGCTGAGTGTCACCCCACATTTCATACACTAGGGCCTGTTCCTACTTATCACAACTGCAGCTGTCGTGGGGGTGAAAGGCTAAAGCCCACCCAGCCCCTGCTCTTGGCACCTGAGAAAGTTCCATCAAAACTAACAATCCATATTATGCTGGAGGAGCAGCTCCATTCTCTGCTCTCACACACTCTCTGTAGTAGAGAGAGAAAAAGAGCAGCTGGTGTTTTAAGGAGTGAATATGAAAAAGGGTAAGCTTAAAAGTCTAACTCGAAATTTAATACTAAACAAGAAAAAAGCCACCAAGAAGATGAAACAAAAGTTGAAAACAGGCTTAAAAATAAAGGAGCAAGCAAAGGAATCATTTACAAACCAAATTAAGAGGGGAATAGATAAGATAAATTCTGAATATTAATGAGCAATCAGAAATAGAGGGGAAAAAATAAAAGCTAAAATAGGTCTATTTTACCACAGGCAAAAAAATGTGCAATGTTTCAATCTCCCCAGTTAAATTATAGAATAAAAAGGAACCTTAATAAAATATTAGTGTGTTAATCTCTCTCCAAACGACCCACATGCTGACTGCTGCTGGAGATAAATAGATACAATAACAGGTAGAAGGCAAAATGCCACTGCCACAAATGCAGCCAGGTTGATTGTTTTTCTGTGGACAGTAGAAAAGGTATTTTAATAAACACAAACCAGGAAAATTAGTGCAGCTGAGCTGACCAGTAGAACAATTTTCAAGGAAGTGAGATTACACTGTGCATGACTCAGACCCTGAGGGGTTGGATATGTGTAGAAAAGATGCTAAATAGGCTTGCTGAAGTGTCTTAATATTTCCAGTCAGGAAACTCTCAGTTTGCTGATGGCACAGAAGGGTGGTTGATGCATTCAGGGTCCAGCCTAAAAAGTCACACTTTCCTGCATAATTATGGCAGAAAGACTCCTAAGAGAGAATGGAACAAAAAAAAAAAATCATTTTTTCCCCTTTCATCATTTTGTTTGGGTTGGGTTACATTATTTAAAGGTGTCCTGAGGACTTTCAGGGCTTCTGGGTAGTTCCTGCTGTAAACAATGTTTCTCTCTTTTGTTCCAGGGCTGGAGCAAACCTAGAGCTTTGCATGTAAACTTCTCATGAGGCACTCTGCTTGTTACATCCTCGGGGCACCATACACACTAATAAGAGAGAGCAAGGGAAGAACCTTTGTGGAAAGGCTTTGATGTCTTGTGCTGAGACTCCACATACAATCTGATATGTTAATTTTGGCATTAGTCATTATGAAGTGAGGAAAAAAAAAAATTTCTACTATAATGAATATATAGCTTTCTTGGAAGTGGTTGCACAACCCAGGCTTTTCTCCTGGCTCACTCAGTCCTATCAGAGCCATACTGCTGTAATTTGTCTCACTGGGCAGCATACTTATTCCTCACAGTGGGAAATCAGGACTCTCCCTCGTCTGCTGGCAGAACAGCACTCTGGAAATAAAAAGAATGTTGTCAAAGTCTGCTGGCATCCTAAGTTCAAAGATCCTCCTACTGCAAAAAAATTCGCAGAATTTCTCACTGCCGGCATATCCTTCTCTAGTGCCCTGCAACTTGTCAGGGACCAGGGCAAAGCTTTGAACTTCAGCCTTCCTCTCCCAAGCACAGCTTCTGCAGCCTGAACCGAATGAGAGATGACACTGGCTCTGCTTTTTTTCTCTTGTTGCTTTCCAAAAATAATTCGCATTAAAGGTCATAGGTGAATGTTTAGAAAAAAATACTGCCCAGCTCTGCAATGAAGTTTTCCCAGCTCCTGGCAGCCAAAGTCTGGCTGGGTGAGTTCTGGTGTCCCCCCAGACCTGGACAGCCCTGAGACTTTCTGGTGTTCAGGGATGTCTTTGTACTCCCACTGAGAAGTTTAGTCATTTTCTTCTCCTCTCGAATCCTTTTAGCTAACATAAGAAACAGGACAACAAGAACTCATTAATGCATCTCCAGGGCCTGAGAGTTCACATGTTCAGACAGGTTCTCCCAAAATATTGAGAAGCATCCTATACTAATTTCTTGCAGACTGAGCAATACAAGATAAGTAATACAGAAAATAATCCTGCAGAGGATAAGGGACCAATCACTGTATATTGCATACTGAAAAAGAAGTATTTTCATTCTTTTTATCATCCTGAAATTGTCTTTTGAAGACTCCAGCTCTAAAGAAAGACTGCCTTCTTGCTCAAGGGAATTTCAAATTAGCAGTCAGTAAAACTCTAAGAGCTGTTTCTCCTGGGAATAAACATTTGTTTTGTTTATCTCCAGCCAGCAGCTAATAGCACAATAATGATCCAATCCCCAGATCCCTTTGGCTGGAAACTGATACCTTAATCTCTGTATTGCAAGTCTTATCAGCCTTTGCTCCCATGCAGTTTGAACATTTCCTTTGTACCCTCCATGCCCCCTGCAATGAAAGACTGTCACTGATTCTGGTTATCTTTACCATGAGTTACCTTTCCCTGACCCCATTCACCGCTTTCCCACAAATATCACCTTTGAACTCTTTTCTTCTGGCCCCTGTATGACTGTTACTGAAGCCCAATGTTACTGTTAATTTTGCTTAACTTTGTTGTTCACTATCCCAGTGGAATGGCATTATGTTTGATTCAATGATCAAGACAAGCCAGTCCTGCTGTTGCCCTGGCTTTACTCAAATGCAATCAACAGAAATGTGTAAAGGAAGCACAAAGTGGACATTTCTTTTGAATCCCAAAGCACATGGAACTTCCCCATATTACTGATTACATCCAATAGTACCTCAATGAAAGAGAAAATTAATATTCCTGAGGGTGGCCTTCTGGCATCCCTAGGTGATACCATTTCTTTAGATTAGCAGTCCAGATATATTGGATAAGGATCCAGTATGTTCTGGTCACATTTAGAGAATCCTTAGCAGAACAGAAGCAAAATTAAGCTTCCTGTCAAGGTTTACTCATCACCCCATCACATGTATCAAAGCATGGAATAATACTGTGAAACAGTGAAAGCTCACACAAAGAAAAAACCACACAATTAAAAATGAATATATTAGAAAATATCCTCCATTCTTCCCTGTGTACAGACCTAACTATTTATTTATCTTACACAGCTTTAATATCACCTTTCTAAAGAAAAGTCTCTTCCAGAGACCATCCTTCTCTCATCTCTCCTCCTTCTGCACTCTCAGATGTTGCAGGTGTTTGATCTGGTAAATGATGCATAACGGATAAACAACATAGGATAAAACAATAACATAAATTTGCCTTCCTCAAGATACCTCACCAGTTTGTTTTACAGACACACCACTAATCTGAGCATCTAATTAGAGTTGGCTTGTTAAATAAACAAAGGTTAGCAATTTTTACTTTACCTTATACACTTCTAGTTTAAAATATATACTGCTGTATCCATGGTCATTCAGAAGCTGTGATGCAAATATCACTGATTTTAATTAATAACAAGGATTTTCTTTTCTATTTAAGCTTTGTTTGTTTCTCAGTTAGTTTAGATTTTCCCAGTATCTATCTCAGCAATAAAAGTATGGACAGACAGGAGATGTGGCCACATTTATCCTACAGTATATTATCCTTCCACTTACGTCATATGACTCCTAAAAACTGAACTCCATTGGAGCCTAATTTTGTCTAAAATAAAGCAGATTGAGAAGAAGCCTCTAATGGAAGCATAAAGCTTCGCAGAGACCATAAATGAGTCACACACCAGACAGTGACATTGCCCAGGAATGCAGATAGCTGCACGATAAATGATTGCAGTGCATTCCTCATTGTTTTACCTCAAAAGGAAATGTACTCAGAAACGAGAGTCAAGATCACAGAAACCAGCAACTTGATGCAAAACTAATGCCAGATTTCTTTAAAATGCAAACTGAGCCTCAGCATACCTGACCAGGTAAGTACCATTTCTAGTTATAAGTTTAACATTTTTGGACTAGGTATTTTCTGGTGTTGGAGGAGAAAAAAGTGCAAAGGAAGAACATGATGAGCCTTTTAAAATTTTTTTGAAGTAGAAAAATAGATCTACCACATTCTTTTTTTTAATTGATTGCACATCAGTTCACCTGAGGAGAAAGAAGCAGCTCTATTGGACCATATAGAGATTACATATGCTGTTTGACACTTTTTAAATTATTTATTTCTGCCTTTTGGAGAGGAAAAATATCTGTGTGCTGCTAGAAGCCATTTTTGTCCAAAATTCTTTGTAAAATATAGAAATAGCAGGAATAGTTTGAGAATTTTAACATTCCCAGCTCCCTCTTTCTTTACCTCCATGTTTTTCTCTCCCTTATTTGCAGTTATTACTGGTTTGAGCCCAAGAGCCCAGCAAAGCACCCTGCCTGGAAATCAGCACTGAACAGAAGTGAACCTGACTGTCTATTTCAACAGCCCAGCCTGAGAGAATTGCAAAGGATATAGAGCAACTCAGCTAATGGAAAATAAATCAGTGGTTTAAAGTCCCTCCTGTTTTAGGAACTGCAAGTGTTACCCATCAGTGACATGGCTGAGGACACTCTTTTTAAAAGTACTATGTCCTTGCAGCTGTTTGCCAGGTTCTGAGGTTATTCTGGGCCGGCTCCTTTGCCACACTCAGTGGTTTTCTGCCATTCCACACCTCTGTAACTACAGTAAATTGGTGGAAAATGTCACCAGCTTCAAGTAGGGAGCTCCAAACTGGCTCACACACTGAAGAAGAGGGTGTAATGAAAACTTGCTTTGTATTTTAGGTAGCTCAGGATGCTTGGACTTGCTCAGCCCTGTAATGGGATTAAGCTCCTATTTACACTGCACACTCAGCGAGCCTCTGGGTAGCTGAGGTGGCTCCAAATGAGCTGCCCAAGGGTTGGGCTGAGAGCCAGGGGAAAGCAGCCTCTGAGGGATGGCCACCAGCTCCTCCTGGCAGCCCCCAGCTCTGCCCCACACCGCGGGGCTGCACAGGGACCCCTCCCTGCACAGAGCTGGCCTGGCATCTGCACGGCCTGGCTGCGAGGGGACAGCTTAAATAGGGCTGGCCTGGAGTCAGACAGCGGCTCGGTGCAGAAGGCAAACAGCAGACTTCCTGCCTTATCCACACGCTTTTCCTCTCGTGGAGCACGCAGAGCCCCACTGCTGAAGGCATTCTCAATGAAGGGCTTTGCCCCATCCGAATAATCCCAGTTTGACACGCGCTCGGTGAGGGTGTGGGCAGGGAGAGCCTCGGGAGGGAAACGGTGGGTGGTGGAGGAAATGGAAAACACGGGGCAACACCGGGAGAATCTGAGGGCACAGACAGGAAAGCAGAGCCAGTGCCTGCTGGGCAGAGTGTGAGGTGTGGGGGTCCCTGAGGGCTGGCGAGGGTCGCGCTGCCTGCCGGCCACAGCAGCGTGGCCTGTGGTGAGCAGCGCTCGCTGGGACAATGCAGCTTTCATCAGCAGGATGCTGCTGTGGCAGAGGAACAAGGAAACATGGGTCAGATCCTGCTCTGCTGCCCTCCCATGGAGTACTGCACTGGTCTAGCAGTGGCATGTGTCTCACTTAGACTGAGAAATTGAAATGTGGCCTACCGCATGCATTGCAAAATGCTCGCATAGGAATGCTGTGCTGGGCTTGCCTGAGATGGAGTTCATTTTCTTCCCAGTGGCTGGTATGGAGCTGTGTTTTGGACTTGTGCAGAACACAGTGGTGACAATAGAGATGTTTTTGTTATTGCTGAGCAGGGCTTACACAGAGCCAAGGCCTTTTCTGCTTTCTGCACTGCCACGCTGGCGAGGAGATTGGGGCTGACTGCGAGGCTGGGAGGAGACACAGCCAGGACAGGTGACCCAAACTGACCAAAGGGACATTCCAGATCATATCACATGCTCAGCATGTAAGGCGGGGAAAGAAGAAGGAAGGAAGGGACATTTGGAGTGATGGTGTCATCCTGAGTAACTATTACACAAGACAGGATCCTGCTCTCTTGGAGCTGGCTAAACACCTGACTGCCCATGGGAAGCAATGAACGAATTCATTGCTTTGCTTTGCTTTCATGTGCAGCTTTTGCTTTCCCTTTTAAACTTTCTTTATCTCACCCCAAGAGTTTTCTGCCTTTTACCCTTCTGATTCTCTCCCCGATCCCACTGGTGGGGGAGTGAGAGAGTGGCTGTGTGGGGCTTGGCTGCTGGCTGGGGTTAAACCATGAAAAAAATAAAGAGGCAAAGTAGAGCAGCAGCCTCGATTCGCCTTCATTAGCTGGTCAAGGCCAGGATGGACCTTTATATCAGTGAGAGCTAGTGCAGGAGTATGGGAGGAGGTGAATTAAAATGCCTCAGTCCAGTTTAAGTGTTGCATTTGAGCTTTGCTTCAGACTAGTGCAGTTTCTTAGTGAACTCAGCTGTATACATTCTCCTGATCAAGCAGACAAGGAAAGCAGAGGGTTCTGAATGTCCACTGTGACTCAATTACTGCAAGAGATGTGGCTGAGCCATAGTAGTCCCGTGGCTCTCTTACCTCAGTGCCTAGGGACTCCATAGGGCTCAGTGCAGGGAGGTGGGAAGCATAAAAAAACCCCAGTTTTTCTACTGATAGATCTCCAAAAGGTTCCAGCACAGAGCAAGGAAGTGAGGTGCAGAGTAATGTCTTTGTTTTAAGAAGAGTGAATGAATTAAGAGTTCTCTTTCCCACAGCAAGGGGATTTCTCCCTATGCTCATCTGAGTCTTTACCTGTGCTACATGAAAGACAGCAGATAGTTCTCATGTGCTACCAACAGGACCTGGCCTGTTTCTGCAATGCTGTATCTTTGGAATAAAACCTGCCTGAGAGATGATTTATCAGCAGGAGTTTTACATTCATTGCTTGGGCACTTGAGCATTCAGTAAACCATGCCTCTGACTCCTTGAATGGTGGGCACACAGGAGGTCAGATGGTAACTGGAGTGCCTGGACCACATTCCTTCCCCATTTCTGAGACAGTGCAGCTGCTCTGACTGCTCTGACTGCCCTGAAAGGACACTGGCTGTATCTTGCAACTCTATCTCAGCTCTGTGCTTCTATTCCTGGCATTTGTTGTTGGTTTTTTTATTTATTTTTTTTTCTGTCAGAACTTACAAACAAAAGTTATCTGTCCATCACTCTGCACAATCTAACTTTAAATGTGAGTTTCTGGAGCATCTGCCCCAAATGTGTAGTCCTGCCTTATTGACACAACCCCCACCAACTCAGTCAAGCAATTTAGCTATAAGTTACAAATTTCTGCAAGCTTCCAACACTGCATCTGCTGGATCAATGTCCTGTGGGGGAAGAATGTCAATAACCAGCATTAAGGTTTGATTTGTAAACACAGCTTTAAGGTTGGTTGAAAAATGGGCATTGGCTGGAATTCCTAAATCTTTGCACCATAACTTGTCCAACAAGCTCAGACTTTAGCTCAAGCACTGAACATTTTTGAGGAAGACTGTTCCTCTCTAAAAATGTGCTACTCTTGCCTTCTTGTTTAAGCATGACTTTTCCTGTATTTCATATGCCATGATATAATCCCTCTCCTTGGGAGAAAGCAGGCAATAAAGTTGGACAGAAATAGATTTCATTTGGATGAGAACTTGAGCCTGAGGTGGCTATTTGATCTGGACATTTTCCTCCACAGTTCTTCTTGGTTTGTGATATACCCAAGTCTTTTCTCTTGGGGAAGAAAAGTGATGCATTATGAATTGCATATTCTAATTAAGAAACATAGCTCAGAGACACAAACGGATCACCAAATAACTGATAAATTTAATTGTATAAGACAGTAATAATTTCCAAGTAACCAAATTATCTGGGGCTTTGGATACCTGGCTGTTCAAGAACATTTCAAAAATTTTCATGGCAAATAGAAGACTTTCCATATTATTACATTGAAATATAAGACTAATTTCAATCAGAGTTCTAGCCAAAGAAAAAGAAAAGAAAGGAAAAAAAAAAGAAAAAAAATGCTGGCAACCTTAACAGTCTCCTTAGATAGTAAATCAAGAAATATCTAACTTCTGCACAGGTAAATTGGAAGCATTTTGTGGAGAGACTGTTGAAATGGTAATGTTAGGGATACAATAAAACTGTTGCCTCCCTCAAAACAGGATCTGGCATGAGTAGTGGATAAAAGGGATTATTACACTATAGTTACAAATACAGCCTGTACCACAGATAGCTGCCTGTAGCAGAGAAATGAATTGATACACTGAAATGTGGTAACACAGGTCTGAAATGGAATCAGCTCATTCCCCTTGATGGAGTAATCTAAAAGGCATCTTTCCTTTATAGAAGGGAAAATGAACCAGAATTAGTCACAGAACATATTCCATTTCTGCTCTGGGATGGTGCCAGGTCAGACTGGGGCCCTCTGGTGCATTTGTTCATTCTTTTACACCCTGGCCCAGGGCAGGGTGCTGATGGTGTGTCAGACACGCCACACTGAGCAGAGTGTGATGGCTGTAGATTTTATAGGTGGTGAGTGAATTGCAGGCAGGGTGAAAGCAAATAGGTTTTGAGCACAGAGTAACAAATCTTTCCAAGAGTTAGTAAAGGATTTGGTTTTAATCAGTTAAAAGTTAGGTATGACTGAAATTGTTTGTGTTTTTAATTAGAGCAACAATTTGGAATTAAAACAAGCACTCTAACAATTTTTTAACTCTTAATAGAAATTATCTTTGTTAATGTTTCTTTGTGGCAGCCACAACTGCTGAGACTTTGAGTATTGAGCTGACAGAAAAAAACCTCTGAGGGAAATTTATTAGGATCAGGCTGTAAACAGAAGCAAGACAGACTAATTTTTTCATTTCTCAAGCAGAGAAACACCAAACTGGTTCTGTGGCAGAGTGAATGGAAAGTAGTGGAAATGGAAAACACATTGGAGCTGTCATTTATACTTGGTGTTCAGGGGCTGTTTTGGATTTTTAATATATGCTTAAAACTGACAACATCCCCTGAAAGATCAAAACTGCCATTGTGTTCAATCCCAGGTGCAGTTCAGCCACTGGGACTCTGCAAAGCACAGATGTGTTTCACCGAAGCAAAGTCAATGTGACTTAAGTGCTTTGCTGAACTGGAGCCATAACTGGACCCGAGTCAGAGACCCATCAACCTCACATCCTGGAGCACTCCCACAGCTCACAGAAACCCCCTTTCCCAGTGTAACACTACCTGTCCTGGCAGAGAGGTGTGTGAGCTCAGTAGGGACCTTGAATAAAGGTGTTTCCAGGGAGGGTCTGTCTCCCCATTCAGGCTGAGCATACACAAAGCTGCTCTTACTTAGCTCACATTCTCTTGTTTCTTTGTGATCTTTATAACTTGTGAATAAATTATTTGTTTTATGGAGCTGTAGCATATGGCAGCAAAGAATCGCTCTGTTATGAGGAACTCCCAAGTGACAGAAAGAAAATGAATAACTAATTTCTTCTTGCTGTGAATGTGTGAGTAGTCTCTGATATCGGGTCCTAGGTCTCATATGAGTGCATTTCACTCCAAAGACAAAAGTGAGGAAAAAACTGTCAGACCAGGCATAAAATATGAGGCAAAGGACTGGCTGAGTGTGATCACCTGAGGGGTCGTTTCTATTGTTCTTCCATGCAATAAGAAGGATCAGACTATTTCAATTACAAAAATGGAGATGGAATAAATCACATAAGCAGCTGAGTATCTATCTCCAGATTATTTTATCCTATTGTGCTACAATTACAAGACACCAACTCACCACCAAGTTCACCACCAGTTGTGAACAGCACTTTGTAAGGTTGTTCTAGTTTTGCTGTCTGTTGAGGGAAAATCAAACTAGGATATGAAGTCTGAAATCTCATGCATCTTGAAATCTACCTTTTATTTGGACTAACCTTTTACTAGGTCTGAACAAAAGGTTTTTGTCTTTACAATTTATTCACCAAGGATCCATTCTGCATATAAACCAATCTCCATTAAGTAATGGAACAGATTTCATTAGCTGCACCTTACCAGGTTTTGGTGTCAGGTCGTTCCTAAGCTGCTGATGCAGTTGTTGGGTGGATAACAGTCATAAAAGATAGCAGAAAATGTTCCTGAGGATATATGACTTGCTGGTTATTTTTTAAAAAGCAATTTATATACAAGAGCACTTAGTATTTATTTAGTGCCAAAAATATGGCACATTAGCACTAAAGTGTTCCCTGGCCCTGAACAATTACAATGGAACAGAGAGGCACAGGGGAGTAATTGTATGCTGGAAAATCCAGCTGAAATCTTGTATGAAAAGCTTTGATTTTTGGTTTAAACTCCCTACTCGTAAGTCTTGTAGTGCTGCCCCAAGAGTGTCATGAAGGACAGATCATGGTGACTGTCTTTATAATGCCAAATGGCTCATAAAGTGCCAACATGTGATGGGAAAAATTCTGAATGAGGGATTGCTTTCCTCCAGCATTAATACTTTAATACATGGAACATGAGTATGAAAAAAGATCCTGTATTCAAGAGCTGCTCATTCCCTCACCCTCACCTCTGATGCTTTCCCCAGACACTCAGAGACACAGCAGGAGCTGATGACTCCAGACTTTTGGGCAATTAGACTGTAAGGAGAAAAAAGCCCAGGATTTCCTTTGTCCAGGGTCCCTCCTCAGAGGCACCCAGCTCCAACTGTTGTTCCATTGTTGCACCGTGGTTAAATTATTTTAAGGATCCAGGTATCTGAGGCTGAAACTCACTGGAGCCACCTGCTGCAATGGGGCTTTGATTCTATCTCAGGTGTTCTGAGGTGCCTTTCAGACTTTCTAAACCTAACTTCCAGCTGAAGCTTGGTCTGAAACAGGATACAAAAACAGTAGTCTTTGGATAGAAAGTTTTTCTAGAGCTTTGCACAAAATTCAGGTTTATACATGGAAGGTCATTTTTCATGAATCTGCTCTTGGTGCTTTGTGATTTAAATTACAATCCTCCTCAGGGGCTCTTAGCAGGGAAAAATTATTAACTGGCAGAGTGGCAATGGTAGAAGTGTTGTAACCATAATAGTGCAAGAACATGCTGTTATCAACCTCTGCTTCAGTCTCTTCAGACATAAAATGAGGCTCACATGCCTGCAAGAGCATTTGTTGGTTTGTTTGTTTTTCTCCAGCAGGCTAATACCTGTGCTTACAACTCTTGCCCTGGCTATTTGACATTCTCACCACAGTGTGCAGAGACAGAGAGTGCTGCCTGCATTCAGTATTAGGCAGACAGATTTAATGGTCTCAAAGGTTGGACCTGTGCTTCCATGGCCAACTTTTCTGTTTTTCAGTTTCTGTATTTCAGTGGTTTCCCAGCTCCTTCTGCTCTCTTTCCCTCTGCCTTAGCCACAGAAACCTCTGACCCCAGAGATCATAAGCACATTGCAAAGGTCTCCAGTGCTCAGACCCCATTGCTGCTGTCACAAACATTCAGGACAAGCCTCGTGTTCTTGCTGTCCAATAGACAGATCAGAAGAGAATAGCTTCAAAGGAGATTTTAATCAAACCAAAAACTGACAGGTGATTTTTCTGTAGTCTCAGTGCTATGTATTGCTCTCTAAAAATGAATTTTAAAATCGCATTTGTGGTAGTCTGGGTTCAAGAAGGGACAGGAGAAATCCTTGGGAAGAAAATATGTACTGGTTTTCTGTTATTAGTTCCATCCTCTTGCCTCGGGGAGGCCCTCGGACACAGAGCACTGGAAGGATATTCTGGAGGAGTGGCACAAGGTGCTTGTTTGGGTCTTACACAGCTCATTAGGAATCTGCTCGCTTTTGGACACTGTATTATACAGGATACAGAGCTGGGATTCCACAATGCCTGTTCTCCACTTCTGTGTAAGGAGGAAAAAGCAACTTGCAACATCAGTAGGGTAGAAGTTTTTCTGGCAGGAGAAAAGAAAGAAAATGGGGGAAGATGAACTGGATCATAGATTTTGTAAAGAGATTGAAACCTGGAAAGGTTTTATCAATGGAATAGAACACAAAGACTTCAGGAAATAATAAAAGAAAAAAAAATAAAAGAATCAGCAAAAATAGAAAAATGTAGGCCTGTGAAAGATTGCCATGATCATTCCTAGTGAAACTATTAGAATAGGATTTGTGCAGATGCTGAATAATCTCACGCTGGTTGCTCTGAGATATCTGGAGATTGAATTCTGTCAGATCAATATAAGAAATGTGCTTTCAATACAATGCCAACACTTACTGTAATATGCAGCAAAATGCTGCATCCACATCTAGCTCTGTATTGTCATTTCAGATTTGAGTTCAAGTATCATTTTATGATGTACCACAGGAGAGGGAGACAGCATACTCTGCAGCAGAGAGTATTTTCTCTCTCAGACATAATGCAGCCTACATGCATTTTAGTTGCATGTAAGTTTAAAAACCAAAGAAAACAGAAATTCTAAGGCCCTATTTTGCCTGTCTGACATGTTTTCAAAAACCCTGAACTGAACTTCTGTGACCCAGCAATTCCAGAAACAGGTGCTGCAAGCCCAGCAAAGAGGGATTCCCTGCCTGCCCCGTGCATTTGTTCTGACAGAAATGGATGGCTCCTCTCTTCAAATCCGGAATGATAGAAATACCTCAAAAGAAAGCAAAGACAAACCAAATGAATTTTAAGCTCCAACATTTACAAAGTTATTTTCAATACAAAAAACGAATAGGCTTCATGTGTTGGAAGACTTACTGTCACTCTGTGTCAAGTTTAAAAGTCCACATCACATCTCTATCAGGTGCTTTTCTTAACAAAGTTGCCCCATTCTAAGATCTAACTTAATCTTAACAGTCCACAAACACTGAGAAGCCCTTATAAGACAGGTTCTACTCTGAAAAATAAAACCAGAATGTCAGCAGTTTTTATTATTATAGCTCTAGGGAACTAAATTGGAATTTTTTAAGGTAAAGGCATCAGACCATTAAAGCGTATCTGTTTATGGTTATAGAAAATGGAATAGAAGATCTTTAGCATATACTGTATTCGTAGTGTCATCAAAATGTTCATTTCAGGTCCAGGAGGTTTATTAAGTTGCCTTTATGAGTTGAGGGTAGAGGTGCAGGTTTCAGACACAAGGTCATTCCAGAAGCCAAACTGCCATGTAAGGGAATGGACGCTCTCCAAACCCAGTTTTTAACGTGATATTTAACAGCATTTAATGTTTCTCTTGTCACATATCAGTGACTCAGAGAGATGTCTTTTTTCATGGATATAAATTCACACTACTCCCAAATACAGTTTGTACTTTTCAGCAAAGCTCTGCCTTATTCAACAGGGAGCTCATTTATCTTCCTATTCAAAAAAAGGGGATCTCACTTTTCCTTTTTTTCTCTTTTGTTTCAGCCTTTTTATTCTGTATTGGAGACCAGGGAATTATTAGGTCAGGAAATGGAGTCAGAGCTACAGATTAATCAATCACGCCTTATGTCCTCATATTGCAACACACAGAGTGATGTCACTGGGGATTGATGAATGCCACATCTGCATGTACAACCCACAGGCACTGCTGGGAACTCATTCTGCAGCTATTTTGTGGTTACCTTCAACTCTGATTGATACCATCTCCTCACTGCTCCCTTCTGCAATCTCCAGGCTCTGTGAAGTAAGGGAACTTCTTCCTGAAACTCCAGTCTCACTAAGAGATGGGGGTCTTGGCTTTTTCTTGCAAACTCCTGTGAAGTTGGGTTCAAGAGGAAAGAAAGTTGACATTTAAGATCTCAATTTTGCCCAAATTCAGCAGTATTTGCTGAGACAATTTTGACTTGACACGTTTCTCCTTCACTCAGGGTACCCAAGAGCTTGTCAGGGTCCACATACCACAGGAGGTGATTAATGCTCTGTTTGCTTTGTCTGAAGAGTGAATGCTTGCTCATCCAATATGGGCAAATCAAGAACAAAGGACCACACACATGAAACCACCAGACATACTGCTAGACAAGAGTTCACTGCAAAAAAATACCACATTCAGATGAGGGATGGGAGGAAAAAAGCAAAATGTCAACCCAGCTTTCCTAGAACAACACGCCATCTGAAATTATGTCAAAAATTAAAATTAAATGAAATAGCTTGTGAAAAAAGAAGAAATCTGACTAATAATTGTAATTTTCCTTTAACATGATGAAATTTTCTGTCACTTCAGGTGAGAAAAGATCTGCTGAAAAAAATCTTTCATCATTTCATAAAAGTCCTATTCATTTCTGCTGATGAGTGCTATAAGTGGTGACCTGAGCACAAAGATGCTGAGAACAGTTCGGCCATGATTCTCTTTCACCCAGGTCATGCAGACTTCCAGGAGAAAGCTTGATACCATTGCACTCCAAACAGGAGACCTTAATCTAGACATTGAACACATGCATTAAAATGTTAATGTAAAAAATGTGTTTAAAAATGTGAAATGGAGCCATCCTCACTGCATGGTGGATTCACTTGTGTCCATGTGGTGAGGCTCAGGGTGCAAGTCAGCTCGTGTCATCATGAAGATCATTAGATATCCAGTTACCCGGGAGGGCCACAGCACACAACACTTTCCATGGCACCACGAGGAAATTAGGCAGGCCCTGAGCTCACAGGAAAATTAATCCAGCAAGCAGCACATTTATTACATGTGTTCAATGGGCTCTCAGGGAAAATGGCAATCAGGAGCATGTTCAGGAGTATTAATGAGAAGGGCACCAAATGTCTGAAGTCCAAATATTTACCCAGCACCAGCATGGTGTCTTTTGGAATCCAGAGTAGCTTTGGAAAGGATGCCCAGCTCTACAGCAAAATTACAGTTTGACGTATGGGGAGAGAGGAATCACCTCAGGGAATTGAGCACTGTGACAGGTCTGTGGTTCAGAGCCTACTGAATTTTATGAGAGACAACTAATTTTAATTACTGCTCTCCCAAACTAATTTCAAACATTTCTCCAAAATACACAGGCTGCTACAGAGGCTCATGTGCATAATGAACATCTGTAGTAAAACTGCTTTATTATGGGTTGTTTGATGCTGTTTATTGCATACCCATTGGTTTTTGGAATGGCATTAGTGAGCAGCATTTTGAAGACGGATGCTAAATTTTGCTGTGGCAAATTAGTGTCAACCAAGAACATATTAGCAAATAAAAGAGTGCATCTGCTCCGAACAATGGTTTTTCTTTGCATCATGATGATGATTGAAAGGCTATAATAAAGAAATGATACATATACTCTATCTCCCAAACTACATTAAAAATCTGTTGCAGGCAATCAGCAGTGCAGCAGGGTAGACAACTGTGTTGCACGTGGGCAGTGGAGGAGCTGATGCAGCTTGCCTTGGTTTATAAGGAGAACACCATCCTCAGTACCAAAATGCAATGCAGTGCAAAGTGTTTGCTGTGTCCCCTGCCAGCAGCCTTTGTTGCAACTATCTCTCATCTGTCCTTATTTCCTGGATATCTCTTTGTCTGGGTTTGTCTCCCTTTCCTCCTCTCTAGATTAATATCAATTCCAGGCCAGGGCATGTAAACTCCCTTGATGATCATTACAGTAAAACTTCAAGAAAAGTCTTTCTGAGCTATGGAGAGCAACATATGGGGACAGTTTGCTTTATGTCTCATTTTTCATACTAATGTGGTTATTTTATAGGACTGCATCTCATCTCCTGTCTGACTAATGCCTGAGCTGTGTCTCATTTAAATGAGAGGCTCCTCAGGTTCACTAAAGCACAGGAGGTTTGAAACTTTAACACACAGCCGATGCCACGGTGAGTATTTGCTTAACATTGCTCAGCAGTGAATAACTCCTCTCTTCAATATCCTGAATTTTGCCCTCTGATAGGCAGTTCAGTCAGAAGAGAAGTGCTACGGTATGAACGTGAATTTACTCTTCCTTAGACAGAAGGAAATTGTGGTTCAAATCACTCATGTGGTTTAGGTTTCCCTAGAGCAGCTCTAATGCGTGATGCTCGCAGTCACTTGGCAGACTCCTTGCGGGTGTCAAAAATGTTCTTGGCTTGAACCAAATGTCTGAGCAAGTACATTTCCTTGAGGGCAGTGCTAGACACAGTAAAAATGTCCTCCAGAGCAACTACTTAAGAGAGATAAACTTTTTAAATGGGGGCTTTGCGGCGAAATTTCTGTTTCTAATTACTGGAGCAGAGGGAATCGTGAGGGATGAGGATGGAAGGAGAGGGAACATCCATTAGGAATTTCAAAAACAAAGGGTTCTTTTGTCTTTAGAATTCTCATTTTAAATTACTTTAAATTTTGAAATGCAGGTTTATTTTTAGGAAAAAACCTTTCAAAAGGATAAGTTAGACATTCAAGTGAAATATCTCAAAACCATTCATGTGAAACATTTCAATGATTCACATTTGTATTTGGGGACGTGATTTCAGATTCAGCACATTTGCAAGATTTCAACTTTGTCATGCCTTGAGTCTGGAAATGTTTGTTGTTGGTTTTGTTTAGTTTTATTTTAAATTTAGTTGGAAGAGGAAACTAGGTTGTGCCCAAATACATGTCCAAGAAACAGTTCATATTAGAAATATTTTCATGTCCATAGAAAGTGCAGTTCTATAAGCAAAGCTTGTTCAGGGAAAGAATGCTGGAAAGAATGCTAGGGGTATTACAACTGTAATTAACAAAGGTGAAGTTCAGAGAGTCAATGTATTGTGAATCCTCTCATCTTACAAAGTTTGCAGTAGCACTCCAGGAGCTCACATGCTAAGGGATTAGAGTTTGGAATTTTTATGTCCTGTCTGCAAGGATAAAGTCTTTGTGGAGAGCTGGTGCCTGGCTGGTTCAGGTGGAGCACTGGGGACCAGGGAAGCTCCTGCCCAGAGTTTTGTCCTGCCACCCCTTAATCACCAGGACAGGACTGACTGGTTTCCAGGGGAAGTGACACACCCCAAGATTCAGGCTGTGGTCCTTGATGACATTTTAGTGCTCTTAGCAAAACTTAAGTGGTATTCAGCTGCCAAAAAGGACAGTTCTCAAAATTCCTGCCTAGACCCCACTGCCTGCAGAAAGTTTTTCCTCCTTAACTTCCTGGTGCCTGCTCAAAAGACCTTTTATTGGGGAAATACTCACCCCATAGCTCCATACTGTACAGATACATCAAGTGACTGTCAGCAGAGTGCAGGAAAGCTGCTGCCCCACCTTCTCTCCTTGACAGCTGTACTTTAAAAGGCTTGAACTTTGTCATAACTACCCAGTGTGTGGTGTTTTGGGCACCTCATCAGGACAGGAGAAGTACATTTGAATCCCATATTCGAAAAATTTCTGCAAAAGGCAAAGATCTCATGCAGCCAAAGAAGACAGAAAACGTGTGTCTCAGTTTTTGGCAACTTCTGGAGTAGCAGGCATTAAACAAAATGTTAAATATCCCCTCCTTTTTCTGTGACAGTGCTGTAAAGGAAGTGTAATCTATTCACTCAGAAAAACCAACTTGGCACCTAAAGGTACTGGGTTATACACCCCAGCTTTACATAGATAATTAATGCCTAGGTGTAGACATCCAAATCCTGAAGAAACACTGGATTTCAGATATTTTTCACTGGTTATTAGGGACTCATGGAACTTCATGATAGGCAGGGAGAAGGTCAGTAGGGGAAAATACACTAACCAGATGAAATTATCACATATGCAAATGTGATGAAGGTGCTCTGTCACACACGGAACAGACCATGACACCCACTGACACAGACTGCTGTAGCTGACAAAAGTTTGTATTAATTTAAAGTGCATTAAGATAAATTAATCAGTTAGGAGGTACTGAGCAAAGAGATGGCACCATTGATCTGCTGGAAGCCATGGGCTGGATGGTTGCATCAGGAACACACCAGTGTGTACCTGCCTCATTCTTACACACTTCTCTAAGCATCTGATACAGTGCACTGATGGAAACAGGGTAGGGGAAGAGCTTTGATTTGCTGATTTTCCAGCTTGCCTGCCCTTCGGGTTCTTATCTTTAACTGCCACTTCCTTGAATTTAAAACAGAAGACATCATCTTTTCCCATAGACTTTGCCTTTCTTGAGCACTGCTGGCTGTGCGTAACAAGGACATCAACTCTTGGACTCAGGAACATAAAAATTTGGTGTGTGCTGTGATGCAGACTTCACTGTCTGAGCAGAACATGACTTAGACCATTGAGTTTAACTCTCTCTTTAGAATCTGAATTAGCTCATAAAATTACTTGTTCAAGACCTGCTAGTGATTTTAATGACAAAAATCACTGACAATCCTAAATGCCACTAGTCAATGTCTGTTTTACATACTTAGCTATAAATTGCAATAGGAATAATTCCTTTTTCTCATGCTTCACGTTTCTCATTTTAAAAATGAAAGCTTCTTAGAGTCTTTGTGCTCCTATATGTGTGAACCTGGAATTATGTTCAATACAAGCATGAATAATACAAATTTTATCTACCACATGGAAGCAGACTGTCAGCTGCTGATTTTATGTGGTGTGCTGAGTGGTCCCTGATGTGGGATAAGTTTCTCACCTATTGATAAAAACCTCATTTTCCCTCAAAAGATCTTCTCATGTGAACGTCCAGACTATATTTTTTCATTCCTCTCTTTCTTTTTAACCCAGGAGAGCTTGAGAACCAAAATATTGTATTTTCTTCAGCTGAGTGAAGCTGACGCATTGCTAGGGAAGGGTTAAAGAAAAACAAACCCCCCTCAAGATGTTCCTGGAAAACCCAAGCAGATAAACACATGGGAAGCTCAGACAGCCGGCCTTCTGTTAAGTATGTGAGAGAAATTTCCCATCTTGAGGTAAGGAAGACGGAGGCACTGTTAAATTATGTTTCCCGTGAGTGTTACTAAGGCATACTTACACATTTTATATGAGGTAGAAAATTAGTACTTTGAATTGTTATGGTTACATTTGCAGTAAAGTGTAAGTGTTTGCAGTTTTTCAGAAGTTTGACTATGGTTCATCATGCAGTTCACCCACTGAGAAGAAAATTTACTTGCTGTAAAATAGCAGAACAGATCAACAGCTACAAGGGAACAATTGCAAACCCTACCCAGAGTCCTGTTTCTGGAAGAGGTGATTATTCTAGAGATGAAAAGACTAAAATGACAGCTCCAGGCTTCACGTTTATCCACAGCTCACCTTTGGAAAGGTTTAGGCCTGATCCTCAGTGCACACTCAGCAGCAATATTGGAGGACTTGAACACACTGGCATCAGTCTCTGACCCTGGGGGTGTGAGTCTACTCATGAATCAAGGCTCAGTGTTACAGCACAGCTTAAATAAGTTTAGGATTTCTCTGATAGTGACAGGTGTCTCTAGCATTGTTAGGAAAGTTGTGGTACCCAGGTCTCAGAATTTTTTAGATACATTTGTGTGCAACTATGTATATAACTAAATATTTTATTTATGTGTCTGTCTATATTTATACACTTATATGCATATGTATATATATAATGTATATAGGCTATATACTTAATTTAGGTAGCCCCAGTACTGTGAGAAGTGGGAAGAAGGCTGAGCTCTGGCAGCCCTGGGCAGTGGAGATATGAACTGCTCCCTTTTCTCTCTCTCAAACACAGATAACAGAGACACCTTCCACAGACAGGCTGAGCACAGCCCAATAGCAATTGCAAGGGATTTGGAATCGGATAATCAGCTCTCATGCATGCAATAAATTACATGCTTTGCTTGTATCTACAGAACACACATGTCAGGAAGGAAAAAAAAAAAGGAAAATAAATTAAATAAAAATCTCTGACTGAGTGAAAGTGTTTCCTAGTCCTTAGTCCACACGGCAGACTGCTAACCCCATCCTCACCCTGAGACTCATGTGACCAGGGACTAATTCAGGGGAACTAAACATCTCCTGAGGGTTTGGCACTTTGCTGTCACTGAACAAGACACACAAACTTACTTCAGTCCCTGCTCTCTTTCCTGCCAAGGAAGGAAAGAAGGCAGAGAAGACAAATCAAGAGTTTAGTGCACCAGCAGTAGCATTCAGTCCCTTTCCTGAGTGCTGATCAACCATAAATGCTGCTATCATTGCACCATAAACTAGGACAAAGCCCAGGAATGGTAAAGTCCGGATCACAACAGAGCATTTAATTTCTGTGACTCTAAATTCACCTGATCCTTTCTTCCCCTAATTGCAGTCCTAAGCAAAATCACTTGAATGTCGTGGGCTGTCAGGTAATGTACATGGTTGGTGTGCACATGTCCATGAGACTAAACTGCCATCCAACTCCCACTTTATTTTCAGTTTCTCCACCGTGTGATGGAGTCTGATGTCACCATACAGCACTATATCAAAATATTCCATGGCAAAAAAAAAAAGACAAATCAAGAGCTTTGGCCTTTAAATTCTGAGGTCAGTCTGACTGAAAGCAGAGATCCAACCCTCAGTTCAATCAATCTTTAACTTTGTTGATTTTACTAGCAGTGGTTTTGTCCCTGATGAACATGCTGACCACCCATTTCAGCTAAGCACTCAGAAAATGATTCTTCCCTTTCTGTTGCAATATCCTCTGCAAAGTTACATGCAATTGCTTCAAAGGGAAATTTCTTTACAGTGGTCAGTATGGGAACTGATTTCTTAAAATGAGTAAGTGCTTTTGTAAATCTCTGTCTAGATTTACCAGTCATTTGCTCTTTGAAGATGCTCTACATACCAAGTGGCAGGACCAGCTGAGTAATATCAACTAAACATACAGAGAAAATATAAAAAAAAAACCATGTAATTTTTGTCAGTGACTCATGAGAGTCTTTTAATTTGTAAGTGTAAGGAAAATGTCAAAGTGTTGAATTTGTCTGATTTCTATTAAACATTTACTCTTTCCTGAATGACATAAGAAGCCATGTATCCTGCATCAAATGTTGAAAACATTCAGAATAGGATGCTCTATGGAGTAAAGTAAAATACAGAAGAGCAAGGTGAGAAGCCAGTACCTTATTTCCACAATTAAAAAAAAAAAAAGGTCTGTAAATGTGCAAGAAAACACATTAAGGAGATAAAAATGCCTGGGAGCAGAGACATAGTTTGAGGATAAGAGGAGGGGTACTGAGCTCCACTGTTGCTAAGTATTCAGCAGAAAATGGCCCAAGATTGAACATGTCCTTTTATGGCAATGGGAAGAGAGCAAATCCATCACAGGGAGAAGGAACAGAGATGAGGGGAACTGATTTAGCAGTTTTGCCTTCTTGTCTTTCTTCCTTCTGAACAAGCTACTTGTTCACCTCTAAACTCATCACCTACCACCACAAATGGTCACCTCATTAGGGCTTCTGCAATAAACACTCATGCTTTAAATTTAATCAGAACTTTTACATACAGCACGCTGAGGCTGCACCATTAGTTAAAAACAAAGGTCACCCTTTTCTCTTTGTTGTCTGCTAATATGATTTCGAATATTACTGCTTTGCAGCTATTACTGTTTACACTGGGTGATTGGCTAGACTCATTAAAGTGAATGAATGCCAGGAGATGACATCATTTACATTTAATTCTCTTGTTTCTCACCAAAGTCTAAACAGTTGTTTTAATAAAGGGCAGGGGAAGATAAAGGCTACGTTTGCATTGTCTAAGCAGCTTTTGACAAGGGTCTAGGATGTTGTTGACATTTATTGTTTACAAATGAGATAATCGAACAATTTTTTGTTTTTGCAATTGTTGCTGGGGTTTTTTTCCAGTAAGTTATAGTTTTTTTAATTACTGTTATTACTCCTGAATGTTAATGAACAGATACTCAGTTTAAAATTACTAGCAGACTCTTTCCAGGATGCAGAACAAATGACACATGTTCAGCTTGCTCAAATTCCACTTGCTTGCTCAAATTCCTAATGCACCAATTTTGCTATAGCTAGAACAAGATTTTAAACATAGCCATAAACTGCAGACTTTGTGAATTGGGGCATTCTAGCTTCAGAAATCGTATGGTCAATATTTTCTGGGAGAGTTGTCCATTTTCCTAAGACAATGCAAATAAAACATGCAATATATTGCTGATTTTTCACCTTTTTTTTTAGTCCCATACTTGATTAAAAGACAAATTGTGTGATGAGCTGGTATGCACAGATGTTATCATCCTTCCTCTTGTGACCTCACAGTAGAACTATGCCAGGTCTTGGCTGGCAAATCTCCTGCTCCAAAGCTTCCCCATCATGTCTCAGTCACAGTTCATTTTTTCCTTCATTTTCTAACCCCAAAGTCCCTTGGGATTGCAGCTGTGCTAACTGCTTTTTTGCATTTACTCATTTAGCCCAAAATACTAACTTTATCCACAACTAAGCCAAGCATGCCCTTGCCATCCATGGAGCCTATTTCATATCTGATTTTTAATTCTGTCTTCAAGGAGTTGTTCTGTGGTCAAAGACATCTCAGCCTATTCCCCTGTATATAGTGAGGAGGGAAGTGCCTGGCCTTCTCCAGAGCAGGTCTGCAGAGTATTTTGCTTTTTGGTCCACTGTGTGTCCAAGCACCTCTCATGTATCCACTTGGACGCTGCTGTTTGCTGAAGAAAGCTGGTATTAGATGTACACAAGAGAAAGAAGAATATTTTAAATATTTCTAAACTATTCAGACAGTGACACTGACAGCAGACTCTGGGTTTGTGTGATGTCTAAGATCCAGATATATAAAGGATGGAGGCTGCCTATTTAACCCTAACCTTTCAGGAGCCAGGATGTGGCTGCTGGACCTCAGTTCAGGAGTGATCCCTGTGAGGTGATGGCAAGCCCTTCTTCTCACCATCAGCTGTAATGAGCTGGAGTCCAGAAGCCAGTCTGACCTGCTCACAAATATCTTGGACTTAGGTATCCTAAGAGATACCTTAGGTTTCTTAGGTCTACCTTAGGTTTCCACAGTGGGGTAGGGTTGAGTAACACCAGTAAATTCTTGGTACACTTTCCAAACTCCTCAAGTACTTTCTTTCAAATTCTAATATAAAGGAGGAAGAGCTTTCTTTTATCCTAAATTAAAAAAACAAAACCAAACAAAAAAAAAAAAAAGAGTGAAAATTTAAGTCTTATCCAGTCTCTGGAAGGGACAAGCCCACAATCATTTTGTGCACCAGCCCATGATCATTTTGTGTTCTTCATCTGTTCTGTCGAGAAGCCCAAGGCTATAATGGAATAATCTGCTGGTTACATCCATGCCTGTATTTAATGTAGGTAAGAATGCACTGGTTAGAAGTACTGCTTATACCAAGAGTATGAATGCCAATTTCTATTCAAATGCTAATAAGCATTTTGGACTTAATTGTCTGCTCTAGCTTTACACTGGTGTAGATTCAGTGGAATTACACAGATTTACAGTCCATATGACACAAAAAAAAATAAATTGTTTCATTTGTAACAGGAACTAAATTCAATTATATGTGTTGTATGTTTTTATAAAATTTTTCCTGGTTAAGAATAAACAAAACAGCCCTAATAAAACGTATTGTGTTGTTTATAACTAGTGAGCTAAACCAATTACCAGATTACCAAAGAGCTACTCCCAGTGGGCCTCTATATTTGGGGTAATCTTAAAATAGCCCACAATTTCTTAGTGGGTATTATGAAACAGTAGCAAGAAAAATAAGCAGAGTATTGCTTCACTTTTGTCTAATTACTCTGGCAGATGAAGGTGTAAAATGATTAGCCAGTAACATATGGGCTTGAGCTTAGAGAAGTTCCCAGTGAAATTCCTTTTTATTCCAGGCATATTTTATCATTTAATTTAAGGGCACTAATCCATGGGTGAGCCTCTGCCTGCCCCTCTGTCACTTGCTTTCTCACACTTATCAAACATATTCCTAATTTCAATCAAGCTTTCTTCTGCTTCCTTGCAGTGCAAACGACCCCCTGGCCTGACGCTGATGACACTGATGGGTCAGGAGTTGCATTGGGATGTGGAGCCTGATCTTCACATGACAGCCATAAAACTGAGAATTTACTGTTTGGGTACAATAAGGGGGTTTAACAATGCTGATGGTATCTACCATTCCCATAATGAAAAGAAGATGTCCTTTGCTTCCTCTGAGAACCACATTTTTCAGTGCTGTGAACAGGACTGTGTCAATACTGCTGTTACTTGAGCACTGAAGCAGCATTTCAACTTGTTAAAAATAGGCAGTGTAAGAAGGCACACCCACACAAGCACCGTTTTTCCACTTCTACTTTAGTCACAACATTCCCCAGTTAGTTACATTTAGCTCGTGTTGGAGGTGCCCAAAATACTCACATTAAAACAAGCCCATATTCTCTTCATGCAGCTTGTCAAGACCCCAAACCATAACTGCATCCTTTGCTGCAATAATGCACAACTTTGCATATGTTCATTCATTTGATCCCCCAGTACTCTGCTTGTGCTGACTGCAGCTCCACAGCCAGCAGATAACAATGTCAAGAGTAAAGAGCCAGGGTTTCAGTTTTCAAACATGGGAAACTTAATCCCTAATCTGGATGCTCCAAATTGCCACTTAGACATGTAAATGTCAATTTTATGCACCTAAGTGCCAATTTGAGTGTCCAAATGCCTGACTTGGACATCTCATTAAGGCACCCATTGGGTTATATTGCTTGTTTTACCTATCTGAGTGCACATTATGTGCTGTAAGCAATTATGGTCTGCACCATACAAGTAAATCAATTCATTCAAGTGGCTTTACAGAAGAAAGTGATTTCAGCACAGCAGAAAATATTAAAAACAAGTAGCTCATCATGTGTCAGTGTAACACACACCTAGGTCTTCTCTCCATTTCCCATCACCCAGTGCCTGAGAGCCTCCATTTACTGTAATTTCTAAAAAGTATGTCAATCTGAGCATGGCCATTTGGGCCCCCTGCTCCTGCTGCTGCATTGCAATCTGCCTGCTGTGTTCCTTGAGCTCAGTGAATTATTTGGGGCACTCCTGAGCCAGCAAGGTGGGAGCTGAGCCGTGTCTCATACAGCCAGGGCTGCCAGGGAATCCAGACACTCCTCGCTGCACACATTCCAGGGCACTAATGCACATCTTAAAATAGGATTCTGGGTGTCATTGCGTCCATCCTCCCTTTCAAAACAGTTTTTAAGTGGCCTTGAGAAAATGAGACTAAATAATGCCCACCATGCTTTTCCCTGAGATGCCTTAAAATGCTGTAGGCAGAAAAGCACAGGCCAAGGCCACTTTACCCCAACCTTTTCTGAGCAACAATGTCTAATATCTCTTTCACATCACAGCACAGATTGTAAAATGAGGTGCAATTTGCAGCTTTAAGAGGATGAGGAAAAGAGCAGCCAAAAACTGACAGCGCATTCTCTTAACAGGAAAGAACTGTCCAGTGTGTTATCAGTTTATTTTTTTCACTCTTTGCCTGACCAAAATGACCATTTCAAAATTTCTGAGGAGAGAGAAGGAGCACCTCAAAATTGCTCCTGGAACAAGCCCATACTTTTTGTCTGGGGATTTGCTTGATTTTAATGGGTAATTTCTTTGTCTTGACTGCTTTCTGCAGGCATGGCATTGCTAAAGATCTGCTCACACAGCCACCCTCACAAAGAGGGTCGACATGGCAAATGAGAAATACTATCCAGTAGATGCAAGGTTGCTGGCAGTGCCAGGGACACTTCTTTCAGTGCTGCAAACCCTCACAGCTTTGAAAGGAAACTGCTCCAGCTCCTGCAGCTATGGGGCATGAATGTCTTTAGCACAGGCAATACCTTCCAACGCCTTGCTGGGGTTTGGGAAGGCTCTAAAGTGGGAGATCCCAGCTCACTGTTGATGCCCCCTAAGCTCCCAGTGATGCTTTGAATACCAAACCACATGTGGGCTAAAAGTGCTCGGTTCCAGGAGCTCACTGTGCTGACATCCAGCTTGTTCCTCCTCTCATAATGTGAGACAACATTCTCCCAAATTTTCTGTTGCACCATGACTGTGGGTCTCTCCTGGAAAAGCACTGCATCTACTGGAAGGTTCCTTCCTGAGCCAAACAAGAGGCTGACTGGGCTCCCTCGCAGAGAAACCAGCACAGAGACAAAGAATTTGTGTTCACAGGCATGAAAGAAATCTGCAGCCCACAGAATGCAGTAATGATCTCAGTACACTTTGGGGAAAGGAACCATGACAATTAGCATCTCTTCATAGTACAGTTTCTAGGATTCTTCAGCAAAAGCCAGACAATGACAGGCCTGTGCACAGCAAATTATAGCTGCTCATGCATATGTGATTGTTTGCTATATGCAAGTGACATGAGGGAATGTAATATATATATTATATAAGGGAATACAAGGGACTCAAATTCCATGTCCATGCTTGTCAGCCAGTAAGTCTTTACATCACCTGATTTTTATTTCCTGTTGCACAAACCAAAAAGAAAAACATAGTGAGTGAGGTACCATTCCCAAGCCCTGTTTTATTTCCTTTCTTTCCTCAGAGCTTCGGGGTCTTTGGTCATTAGAATTCTTTTCCTTGCATGTGCTCCTCCAGTACACATATGGAATCAATAGGATACAAGTGGTGTGACCTATCAGAACAAACAGTTCAAACTCTCATTATCAGATATTTGTGGCAACCGATTTTTAGGTCAATACTCTGTGACAGAATAGTGGAAAAACACTACACTGAAAATTGAAGATATTCTAATTGTCTTATGAAAAATTCTGAATATAGAGAGAACATACTTACCTAGGAACCTCTTCTCTACCCAACATTCCCACCTACTAACATAAAACTGTGGACAGTTTCTTAACTTTAAGTAAAAATGAGATTATTCATATGCACATAAATTATAATGGCAGAACACATTTGTGTCTTTACGTCCTTCCACTGTCACAGGAAGCAGTAGAGAAGTAGAGCTCTACTGAGCTATTCTGCAGAACATGAAAACAATCAGAAGTCTGTAACTGCTGGGATGGGGAAAGGGATTCTGCTCTTCAGTACTTTGTTTTCAGAGGCAGATAATCAGATGGGGCAGGTTACCAAAGGCAGCTGGCAAAGAACATGCATCTTTTGCCAGCCAAAGTCTTGACTTTCTGTACATTTGTTATATTTTGGAAGGATAGTGCACTAAGAAAGCATGCTTCTTCCTTCAAAATAAAGTTTAGCTTAGAGACCAATCTCAGGAGTCCTCAACCCCAAACAAGTGGCCATAATCCCTCGGAGAGACTTTTACACAAAGTTCTGCTATGCTCAGATAACTCTGAACTCTTACAAATAGAGGTCTGAGTTTCTACAAATTTAACTTAGCAGTTCAAGTTTAATTACTAATAATGTTCATGCTGGCACTTCATGAAGAAATTTGTGTGACATCATCTGACATTTTCTTAAGTACTGTGAAGAATTTGATAGTTGCTGTTATTTCTGCAAGGCTTGGCTGGGGAAACAATGAACACCAATAGGAAGTGATAATACAAAATCAGTATTAGAAAAATTTCTAATAATTTTGAGCTACACAGGGCTTTTAGAAGTTAATGCATAGAAAAGGATGAAATTATACATGGAACATATGTGCAGAGGCTTTCAGACATAGAAATGAATGTCAGTCCACATCTCAAGGGCCAGAGCCCTTTTTCCCTTTGAAAAAACTGGACTACTCATTAATGTGTTTAAAGCCAAAAATTAGTCATTGAGTAAATTAAATTAAATCCATTTGAAATAGAATTAAAATGATGGAAAAGTGCTGAATATAGTTTTTGTAACAATTAGAGTTGCTCTACAAAAATTAATGAAAAGCTCCATCTTAATCAAGTCATAGTCCTGTCAGCATCCCTCTTTGTCATTCTCTATTGTCATTTAAATAGCTAATCTTTCTCTTTTCCTTGCCACAGTTTCTACCTTTCATATCAGCTAGAGTTGGTTTGCCTCCAAGTTCCATGATAGTTAATTAAAAAGTTAGGAAAACCACCTGATTTAGGTTTCCTGTGGCTGAAGGAAAGCAGATACACTTGTCAGGAAAAGATACAAATGAGTTATACTATTTATGTATAATCATGGAAGATAGAGATCAAAACAACCTCTTTGGTCAAATAGTTCAACTCCCTACTAGGGCAGACACATTTCCAACAGGAAGTTTTTATGTTTTAACCAATCTAGTTTTGAAGATACCAAATAATGAGGATTTCATAACATTGACAATTTATTCTTATTACTCCTTTCATAAACTGTATCCAAAAACATTTCTCCTTTTTGCTATTTTTTCTTTTTGTTCTTGTTGCAAATACTATAATATTTTTTATACTTTATGTTATTATTATTATCATTAATATTAATATTATTATTATTTTAGCAGGAAACAAGCTGTGTGAATTATAAACATTGTGCTGGGTGAAAACATGCTTTCAAGTGTTATCATGGGAGATTCCTGAGACATCCATCAACATATGTCATGCCTCATAGATTCTTTACCTTTGCCCTCCATGACTGCCATTGAGGTATTCAGAGAGAGCTTTGTCACAAGAGAAGAACCAATTGCATGGATGATCCAATTAATGTGGATCTCTCTAGGCTTCTGTAGGAAACTAATCTGTGCTGACCTGCCATGGAAATGTATGGATAAAAACAAAGCTACACACATGCTGACAACACATTGTCCAAGTTACCTTTATCCACAAGCTGGTAAGTTGGTGCTCTCTTTTCAGATACAAGAGTAAGGGAAGGATGCTGGAAGAAGGGACTGAGCCTTTTCAACAACAAAGAGAGATGTTCTTTAACAATTTTCCCCAAAATTTCAGGAAGAAAAAATGTTTTATCTGCTTTAGCTGAAATTTACTTAAAAATCATAAAATAGAAATAATACACTTCCTAAAATATCCATAATGCAGAAGATGTTTTGATGCTTTCCTGGCAGAGGAGGGGGGCACAAAAGGGAGAGGATTCCTAGCAAGGGGCCAGTCTTTCAATGGAGACAGAAAGGACATGGAAAAGGCTCTGTAGCCCCCATCAGAGAGTGAGCCAGTCCTTGCTCTTCTTATAACAAATACAGAAGGAAATAAAAAGAGACAGAGAGCCTGGAGGTGAGATAAGTGTGTGGTGAGCACAGAGAGCCTGCCCAGACACACACACCTGTCCAGGCTGCCCCTCACAGCTGGCAACAGCTGCTGGAGGATTCACAACCACTCAGGGAAATACTGGGTTTTTTGCTGTAAGCAACATCCCTTTTTATTCCTTGGCACCTGATTTGTTTATTTAAACTTGGGGCAGGGACAGTTCTTTGCACACAGCTTAGATGTACTATGTTTGTGTACTGAGGGAGGCAGGGCTCCCTGGACATTGTTCTCACACAATTAAAGGATAATGGTAAAACCAAGTATTGCAACAGATATTGCAACTGTCACATCCCCCAAATAAAAATCCAGCCCTTTCACAGCCTTTGCAGTTTGTCAGAACTGCAATGTAAGGCTGAAGTCCAGAAGTCATTTCCTTACTGTGAAATAGTATTTTTACTCAGCAATGAAACTGACAAAAGCATGGCTTCAGGGAAATTCCAAAGTCTCTCCCATCCAAGATAATATCTGCACAATACTCAAAATCAGAAAGGGCCAAGTAGTTAATTCACACTGCTCCTACTCACTCCCCACCAAAGGACACGCACTGATGGCAACTCCCAGATACACAGATACCATTCAGTGAAAAGTCTTGAGAAGTGAATGTTTTGAATGAGGAACTATGTCCCTTTAAATAGATGCTCCAGGTCTTTGAAAGTCACAGGAGTGGGCCAAATTGAACATTCTACTTGTTGTAATTCACACTTTTCTTAGCCAGAGGATGTAACAGATGTGTTAAAGTGCATTCATTATTGCAATGATTTTCAGCTGAGCACAATCTTGCTTTTTGTAGCCAGGATTTTTCATTTTCTGACACTGAGCCTGCAATTTGCTGCTGATAGAAATAGCAAATTAATGCCTGTTTTCTTTGTAATAATGATCAGTCTGGACAGCTGGAGACAACTCTATGGAATTATTTTGCTTGTTTCCAGTATAAATTCCAAGGAAAGTGCTTGAGGAGTTTTGGACTGGCCCATTCTCAGTTATTTCCATCTTTTCCAGCACTGCACATTATCAGCTCTTTTTCCCTGTTTTCTTTCAATTTTTCCTTCAGACTCTCTCTTCTTTTCTATTTGCCCTCTGGCCATAAAACTTTTCTCCCTTTTTCAGGTTGTATCTTACTGAGAACTTGGTCAGATAAAGTTAAAACATAGACAGTTTTCATCACAGTCACAATGGTCCAGAGATCAGACATGCAGTTTATTGTCTCTCCTAAAGGTGTCTGATTCTGAAAAATTCTGCATGGGCTTACGTGTTTTGTTCAAAGGTATCCTTGTGATTTTTTTCTCCTAGAAGTCTTTTATGTATCCAATTGATTTGTTATGCTTCAAAGGTATGATTACAAACCCCTGAAAACCAACCAGTGAATATCAGTAATTTGAATCTGTGAAGCACATCAGTCAATACATTCACTCTGAAACCCCCATGACATGCTCATAACAATGCTTCATTTTTATCAGCTTCCTTCCAGATCAATATTTATAGTATCATTCAAAAATTTATTATGATAGAACAGTAATGCTCAGGATCCAAATAAGAAGGGAAAAGAAAGCATTAAATGCAGGGCACGCTTTAAACAGCTTGCAGATCTCTGAGTTTTCACTTGTTTGCTTTGCTTAGAGCTCAAACTGGAAGGCTCTGGTCCTTTCAACACAAGCTGACAGAAGAGCTTCCTAAGTCAAGATAGCAAGCTATCTTCTGATAATTTCAATCACCACGCTCAGGCTGGGCTCCTGTGTGGTGCTGGTGGGTAAAGAGAAGCTGTACAACCACCCAGCTCTCCCCCAGCATGCCTGAATTGCTGTGACTGCCATGGCTCACTATGAGGTGTCTGAACCTAGACACCCCTTCTCCTCTAACCCTACCTGCTCCCTGCTTCCCTGCATTCTCATACTTCTCAGGATCCCAAAGCCATGTTTAACCTGCTCACCCTACTGACAGTCCTCCTTCATGGCACAAAGATGAGGGTGAAAGGACAACACTAGGGAGCACAGCACACTATGGGACAAGCCTCGATCCTTCCTCATCTCCTCATCACTCCCTCACCCCACCCTCAGCAGAGCTCTGGCTTCAGTGTAAGTGAGGAAGCTGAACTGCTCTAAATTGGCCCTTTTGGTTTTTTCCCCCCACACTTTCTGTATGTGAACTTGGGCCTGGGAATTTTCAGTGGGAAGGATTAAACACTGGCAATGTCGTGGGTATCCAAATGCAGGCTCTAACAGGAGGAAGAGCCAGGCAGAGTTAACAGGCTGTGCTACCTGTGCTACCAGCCTCGCTTACAGCATAGCTCTGTTTACTGAGAGGTGATGTGTAATTATGGTGAGTGATGCAGTCTGCTCACTAGCCAGAGCTGTCAGAACTTGGCTGTCTGTACAGTGATGGAAAGAGGATCATAATAACTTCTAAATGTGACTGATAATGTGGTTTACATTTCCCACATTGTTAGCTCACGCACATTGGGATTTCTGCCTGGTAGGGAATAGATAACATTTCTATTACTTTTTGGGCTTGGTTTTATGTCAGTCTTTAACAGTTGGTTTGCTTTGGATGAGTGGTATTAGCAGCATCCTGGCATTCTTTGTGTGTCTGGCACTTTTCTGGTTTTATTCCTGGACACTACACCAAAAATATATACTGGCATGTAGTTTTTACCTTTTACTGAGCCAAGTTAACCCATCAATGTATGTCTAATAAGAGACATTGCAATATTCATAGCTGCTACTGCTAGGGAACCAAAGTAGCTGCCAATTTTCAGAGAGTTTATAGTTATGAGGCAGTGGAAAGAATCCCTTTTATTTGACCTCTGATGTGCATGCAATTGCAAACAAATAGCTTCAACTGCTCATGGAGTCTATAGATCCCATTTTAACAGCCTTCCATGGGGAAAGATTCAGTGGTTTCAATGGAATTCCCCTATTTCAAGGGAGCTTAAAAAAAAGGGCTGGTCTTCAGAGCAGTTAGAAGAGTTTCAAAGCTGGTATACCCTTCTCTCTTAACAGAGAAGAGGGATTAGATTTAACTCAGGAAGCATGTGTTCATTGCTTCTGTTAGCAATCTGAACATGACAGGAGCTCAGAGAAATGGCACAATACAGCTGACACAGGTGTTCTTCCGTGCTCTGTCCAAGATATGTTTTCAAGACTCATCTTTCAAGACCATCTTTTTGCTGAAAAACTTAGAAGCAGACCCAGTTCTCTGCTTTAGAATAACTTCAAAAGCAAGTATTTTCTAGATTTGTGGCATTAAATATAAATAATCCTGAGGGATGACTCCTGGAAAGGAATGCATTTTTTTTATATACAGACCTGGCAGAGCACAGAAAGACAGGCACACCAGACTGAAAGGGTTCTCAGGGATGCAGTCCTCACCTATCCCACATCATGTGACCCTTCGAAAACCTTAGGTTTTCTCTCTGTCTATAATCAAGAAGCTGTTTCAGAATCTGTTTGCTGGGTTGGTCACATACAATCTTCTGATCCCAAAGTGCATTCCCATGTGGCTTATACCAAGAAGCTCCTTCACCTTGAAAAGAAGGTTTCCCTCCTCATGCTGAACCCATAAATGCATCTCATAGCAGCCCCCACCATTCTTTTGACACTAAGATAAACAATCCAAGTGTTATGGTCACCTTTTATGAAGTAGGGGCTGCTTTTCCCAGCCCTGGCGCCTGCCTTCCCTGTCCCTACAGCTGTCAGAAATCATCTCTCCTTATGGTGAGCATACAATGCACAAGAGCTTTGCACAGCTCTGCCTGTGCTTCCCTCTCACTGTTAGAAACACTTCTGCCCTTGTATATTTAGAGTCAATTTGACCACTCTACTGCTGCATTATGGTAATATTCTGCAGTCTTCTTTTTTGCCCCACAGTCATTTCCAAGTTATGGGCTCCTAATGTGCATGAGAATTACTATTCCCTTATGCATGACCTTGATTTCAAGCCTTTGAATGTAATTCTGAGGTCAGTCCAGTTTCTGCATGCCAGTTCACTCCTTCTCTCCACTGAGAGTGCCTCCCAGCACCTTGGCATCAGTAAGTTGGTTTGATATTAGTTAATTTCCTGATAGTCTTGCCAAGCTCATTAATAAAAATAGTGAGCAGAATTAGCACCAGAGCTTATCCTTGAGGAACTCTACTAATGAATCTTTAGCCTTATATTTCTCCTTTAACCCTCTCTGTTGCTCTCTCCCTGGAAGCCAGGTCCTACCATGCCTTTTTTTCCCCTGTGAATCCCCATCATGTTCATTAATCTATATTTCCCACATGGTGGTACAACCAACAACCTTCCCTGATTCAAGACAGACAATATCTACAATACTATTTTAACAGAAAAAGTCATTGACTAGTCTGGTATGAGCTACTATTTGACAAAATCAATGTACATTTCAATCCCCTTTTTTCTTTGACATCTGCCTTTTAGATACTTTCAAAATCCACGTTGAAATTATGATCCAGTAATCACAGTAGATAAACCCAAGTCATTTTCCAATCTCTGTCTCAAAATATCAGCACTGCAGGTGCTGCTGGTGGTCTCCTGGTGTGATCAGGCAACGCCAGGTTTGTTTACCCTGCTTGCACACAGACAGGAGTGCAACATGTAAATTCCAGTTCACTGAGGTGAGATGGAGAATACCTGTGTTCTCTGCCTCTGTCTTCCCAAGAACTAGGCTTTGACAAATCTATGGCTTCATTTGGAAAAACAGTTTTGATTTTGTGGTATCAGTTTGGTGAGGTTTATTTATTTCTACTTTTCTGCAGCACAGCCAGACTTTGTACAAAACACTTGCTGTTCTGACCATGATCACCCTTACACACCCTCCCAAGGCCAAGCAAAAGCAGTTATGTTTCACTCTTAAGAACCTCCTCTGCCTGTAATTTTATTTCTGATCCTGGAAGGTCTGAGGGTATCACCCAGAACATTCAAGATAAATTTAGGATAGAGAGTTGCAAAAAGGAGAATGTGTGCAATGGTATATTTGTTTTAAATGTTTGGTCTGTACGAAATTGTGTAAGGAGTTGGAAATGCCAGAAGCAGTTGATACAGATGAAATAATGACAGGTTTCCTGCACCTGGGCAAGTTGTGGGAAGAGGCCAAGTGATCTGGGGGTATCTCAGAGCTGGAGGTGGCAAAGGAGCCATGGGGCCACTGCTCCAAGAGCCAAGAGGAAATAGTCACCTGCTCCTCTCCCCACTCTCTCAACACACAGAGAAGCAGCAATGCACTTAGAGTTTCTCCACAGCCCTCTAGTACTGCTTCACCTCTATCTTCCCAATTTCTCCCCTGGCAGAAGAGGGAAGATCCTCTGCTCCAGCCTAAAGTTGCAAGTTTAATTTTTCATATGCTGTTAGGAAGCCTTCAGCTATGCAGTTGTTCTGCTTCCAGTCATCATGTAAATGCAGTGCATCACATAGAAAGCATCCTGATAATTGATACACACACACACACGGGTAAAGAAATAAAATTTTCATTTTTTCATAGTTACACACGCAGAGGTACATATATATATATATATGTTATTTCTGTTAGTAAGAGGAATTGCTGTAAATTTACTTCAATGCACTTAATTTAGGCATCTCTTAATCTTCATAGACTAAATCCTAGTAAACACTAATTGGCAATGCCTGTCTTATCAGAAATAAAATAGTCCTATTGGGGAGTAATTCTTCTCTGAGAAGTTTTTTATAGTCAGGCTAGTAAAAATGAGTTAAATGTAATTTTGGCTCATCCATAATAATCTGTTTACAGCTCTGATGGTTATTTCTGTTTTCCACAGAAGCAATCACTTGCTAGATAGAATGGAATCCTAATCTTAATTTATCACATACATTTTTTGGTAGCAGCCAGTGGACTGCAGTAAATATTCCAGCCGGAACAAAGGTGCAAATAATCAATACATCTGTTCCATTAACACCAATAATGGCACACAGTGAGATTTATGGGCCTCAGTATAAAGGAGGTGCACTACTCTGCTGATTACTCTTCAATTGCTGACATGCATTTGAGTTTCACTCGTGTGTAAATATGACAAGAGACAAACCATTCATGGAAAATGAATGTACAACCAATATCCTCTCAGACAGAGTTTTCCCCTCCTCTTTTTTTTTTTTTTTTTCTTTTAAGGAAATTCTCTTGGTTAAAAAAAGCCTTGTTTCCCTTGCATGGGAGGAGATTTCAATTAGCTGGCTGCCTACATTCCCACCCCACATCAAAGACAGCCCTCATTTTAATTCAAACCTAGATGTATTGTTTGCTACTGTAAGGAATCATGGCTCATGATAGCAAAGTTTGCCTCGGCTGTCTAAAATTGCTCAGAACATTGAGGGCTCTATTATCTAAATGCTGATTTGATTATCAATACTTTAATCTGAGAAAAAGAAATACTGTCACTGCTTGGAAGCTGAGTAGGCTGACAAGAGAAAATTTATGATGAAGAGAGCCCTAAGAACAGGGATCTGCTGAAAGGGAATAGAATTAAGAGCTTGTTAATGAAAATACTTCCTATAAACTCTCTTTTGACATTAGGTGCTACATTAAAAACCTATCAAGTCTCTAAAAATTAGGTCAGTAAGACTATAAGGCACACTTTGGAGGAATGGAGAACTTGTTCTGCATCTTTTCATGTACTGTTTGTTACAGGTGTCAGGTCCAGGAACGTTTTCTTTTTGCCACAGAAAGGTAAAATGCCGTAAGATAAACAGCTATTCAAGGATGGCAGGCTGACAAGATGCCAGTGAGCATTACATGTTTACATATGCTTTTATTTTGCTAGCAGCTGACAAACTGCAGTAAATAAACGCTGGGATAAGGGTGAAAATGACCAATAGATTTATTCTGTTTAAGTCAATAAAATAATTTCTTCTACATCAGGATGACATGATGCACATTGACAAGGTGCTCGTGGTGCTCCTCCTTCACGTCTTCTAAGGGTAATGCTCTACTTAGCATTTTCTGAGGCAAATTTGCCTTTATTGTTCCTCCACACTTTACCAAATTAAGACACTCATTATCATTAGCTGGCTTTGGAAATCTTAGCCCAAGGCTCAGTACTGATCCCTGGTGCAGAAAGATAAAGCTACATCAGGGCCTGTAGTGGTGTCCGTGACAAAGAGCAGGAGAACAGGAGACAGGGCTTTGGGCGAAGTCTGATGCCACATCCCTGTGGCTGAACCAAGTGGTGTGAGGCCCTGGTGAGCCAGGGCTAGAAAATAAAAAGAAGGAAAGAAGGAATTTAAAATCTTGTATTCTCTTTCCACACCTTTGTTGTCTCAGGTCTGCAAACAAGACTTCCAGGTGTCTTCTCTCCTCTCCCTGCCCGACACACGCAGCTCACGAGGTGGGTAGGAGGGAAATAACTGAACAGCACAGCCTGCAGAAAGATGGTTAAGCAGGCAGATGCACTCCAGAAACAACTGTAGTCAACTCACACCTGTGCTGTCATCAGCAAAACCCCACCAGGTGACATGATATGGCTTGGTTATTCTTGTGTTACTGTCCTAGGGCAACTCAGGAACCCCCAGTATAATCTAACAACCCTCAGCATAACCTGAGTAGGAGGCAGGTGCCCAAATTTTCCTTTCATCCAAGCTGTGATACATCTAGGTGTGCACAGTAGCAGAACTATGAAGATTTTTCTTCATAGAGATGATAGGATTTAAAGTCCAGAAAGAGGGTGAGTCTGATGGTCCAGTCTTCCTGTACCTCCTTCCTGTACCTTACTGTACCTCCTTTGTACTCAACAGAGAAAAAGAATTTTTCAGCTCATACTTCATCAGCTCACTCACCATTGTTACCAGTGGTAGTCTCCCATTGCTTAAAAAAGCTGGAATAATCACATACAGTGGCATATACACAGAACTGTGCAAAAGACTAATTTAGATGGCACTCAAACATTAGGAAATGTCAGATTTCTGTGCTCCCACAATTTTTTCTTCTGAATAAAATAGTCCTAGTGAAAGCATGTATCATCTCAAAATAAGCACTAAGTTAAAGCTGTGTGGGCAACTGGACAATATGCCTTCACTTAAATTTGAAAGCCTTTGATTTTGTAAAACTGCTTTGAAGATTTGAGAGGGACACCCTTTATCCCTGATGAATCTGGACCCTGCCACTGGATCTATTCCAAGCAAGTATCCACACACAGAGCACACACTCCCAACATCAGACTTCACTGAAAACATGTACCTTAAAAGCCCCAATTTAGAATTTGCTCACTCGTATTTCTTTCTAAATCCATATCTTCCTCTTTTAGCTCTAAGCAGATCCTGCTTGTATAGATGTTGCTACTGTGTCCCAAAAGCAAATAAGTACACTTGCATAAAATGTCTGAAAAGTGTTTCACAATAGAAATAAAATTAAATAGAGCTGGTTCATCACTTTCCTGGTTCTTTACAGCAGCAATCAATACTGGCCATCTGAGTATAACCATGGAAGAAAGTAATCTCATGGCATGGGGAAGCCAGAGGCACAGCTTTAGCTCAGTGCTCAGTCTCAGTCTGCCATGCTTTTGCCAGAGAGATTAGCCTGCCTCTGATCACAGTTTTGATAAGCCTGGCATGCCTTTTGGATTAATCAGCTCCCACTACAGATGTAACAGGCATCAATCAGACAACAACAAATTATTTTCTGTGAAGTTATGTGCAGTTCAGCTGCGGGTCCAGCTTGCCCTGCCAGAGCACTCAGACCTCCATGGAGAAGACCAGGGCCTGAGCCTGATGTGATCTATGCTGCCTGTGGAGTTGTAAACCAAATTTCTCTGGGAAGGAACATCTGATGATTGCTATCTGCAGAGTTACATGCTGGCCAGCCTGATTAATATGAATGTAGTGGGATAGAGGAAGAGCCTCCCAACCTTTGAATATATTTATTCCTAAGTGAAGCAGAATGTCTGACAAGAGCTCTCAGAAATGTAAAGGTTTATTGTCTCATAATGGAATAAAGGGATTAATTCAGAATAGGTCTGTAGCCACTTGTAAAATGTTCATTTTAATAATTTATACTAATGGAATATATTATCTAGGGGGGCATCATATGGGTTGCTCCTGGGCAGTTTTTGACAAGGCAAATGTGGCTAGGGAGACCTGGGCTGGACTGTTATTTGCTTGTCCCTAGTGGACTTTTAGGATGTTAAAAAGAGAGAATAAGAACAAGCAGCAGACAAAGCCTTTAATTCATCTACTCTTCATGTCACTGTAGACTGCTCATCAGACAACAGAGCTGATCAGCTCAGCAGGTTCCTAAAACATTCACAAGGAGAAAAAACTTCGGCTTTTATCTCTGTAATAAGTAATGAAACCTAATTTCCTTTTCTAACAAGAAAAAAAATTGTCCTCTTGTGTGAGCCCAGAAGGGCTCAGTAACAGAAACAATCACAGCTCCAAGAGGCAAGCAGAGATTTAGGGGTCACAGATGCTGTTGTGGGTCTGAGTCCCAGAGCTGTGGCTGAAGAAAGAGCTAGATGTGATAGGCAAGAATTATGCAGGCAGCACAGAAAGGTTGTATCTCTCTCCACACACGTGCTGTAATTCTGTTATCTCCCTTTATCCATCTGAATTGTGCTGTGATTGATATTTCTGACATGCAGCCCTGTCCAAAATCTGAGAAAGGACTTCGGGAGCTCAGCAATGCCCAGGGATTCCTAACTGAGAGATGTATAGAAATTTCTCAGTTCTGTTTCATCTGTCTCTTGTTTTACAAACCCATCTGCTCTCTGACAGTATCACGCAGAGTCCAGTGTCTCAGCAAGACACTTCCTTCAACCCTTCTCCAGGACTGCTAAGGCCACCTAAGAAAAGGCATCACATAGGTATTGTTCAACTCTTTCTGTCAGTATCAATAAATCAGAATCAACAGAAGCTGTTCTCATTTCTGTTCTCACACACACAAAAAAAAAGTCACACAGAAATTCCTGTTTGATTTGTTCTGTTTTATCTGACAGAGTAGAAAACATGGAACTTTGTCCTACCTCTGCCTCATTTTAAACATCAAAACTTGACCTCTGCTTTCTGCCTCCTTCCCCAGCTTTGCTTTTGTCAAGCTGCAAACATTTTTCTTTCATAACAATTTACATATGTAATTACTACAAGTACTTCAAGAATTGTTTGCTAAAGGCTCCATGTAAATACTAATTATCAGTAATTAAAAATCCACAGCTATTAGGAAGACACTGATAGGGAGAAAATACTGCTTAGGAAGCAACTAACATTTGTCTAGGCAAAATTAAACATCAAATAACTTTCTATCTATGTAATTATACAATATGACTCATCATCTGCTGCATAAATGGAAGTGCAAATGGGACAAAGGTGTCCCCACACACACATTCACATGCACACCCCCCAGCCTTCACACAAATTGTGTAACTCCAACACTGCAAACCCACTCCATGTGAGGAGCACAGAACATTCAAAGGTCTCACAGCACAGTTGCAGAAATGCAACAGCTGTGTTGAATGTTTTCCACAGCATCCTAAAATCAGGCGCTTCTATGCTGATGATATGCAAACTTAATTCTCCAGATCGTAAAATGCACTGGGATTCTCTCTCATGTTAACTAAGGAAAGCTATCCTGCATAAAGACTACAAATAAAATGCAGGAACAATTGGCATCTGCTTAATTTTTTACTAAAATGTTCTTCACCCTCGTTGTTTTTTGGTTTGTTTTTTTTTTTTTTTTAACTGCTAATAAATATGTTCCCTCATTAACTGTGGTTCATCATGCATGTACTCGAAGTGGAACTTTGGCCTGTCTACAAAAGTCAAAGGGCATTTTGTCATTGTTATAAGTGAAATTATATTTTCATTTTCATCACTATTTCATAGTGATTTATGACAGATTTCAGCAGGCTTTCAATCAGCCTTAGTCCATCTAAAATTAATCAACTTTCTGAGCCTGGTGGGAAAAAGAAGCAGGTAATCTATGTGGGTTAACAGCAATCCCAAAGTTTGCTCACTGCTGTACCTACTCCTGATGTGGGGGGAAAAAAACCATTAAGCAAGCAGACAGGCAAAGGGGCAGCAATTTTCCAAGGGGTGCAAAACAGATTTCTGCTCCCTGAGCACGGCTCCATCTCACTGAAACCTGCTGCAGTAGTGGGGCACTGGGAATGCACCTGGAGCACAGGGCTGCTGATGGTGCTCACCTCCGATGAGGAGATGGGGCAGCTTAGAGAAAGCCTCTCATCCCATAACAATGCTCAGCCTTGGTGCTCTCAGGGCCTGCAGCCACATTGCCAAAGGAAGGAAAAGCCACACATCATGACAGCTGGGCTGAGCTGCCTCCAGAATTCATTTTCAAGTATATTTCTATTCAGTTCTGTGAAGTTTATTTTTCCCTTTCTGGCTCTGCCATTTTAGGCTCAGATTCAATTCAGGGAAACACTTCAATTATCTCTGGATCAGGCCCTCAGTTTGTATTGTGGCTGAGGCTTTGAAAATTGCTGCTATCGAAACTATTAGCAGCCTTGCCTGTGCTATTTTGAGCTGGAATGAAAAGGGCTTGATGGGACATTGAGCCATTCACAAACCACAAGTCGGGCAAGAATAACAGGACTTTCACTATCAGGTTTTACTTTCAGCTTTCAAGTGCTTTTCAGCCATCCTGCTCCCTCTTGGTGAGCTGCCAGACCCAAACCCCTGAGCCTAAGGCCAAGGCATGGCAGAAAAGGGCTGATGTTTGTGCTAAGTCTGAATCAGTCTTGGCTTGGTTTATTCCTGTCAGGAGGACAGCACCAGCTTGGTGCTGGGGGCTTTTCCTTCCTGGGATGTGAGGCTCACACCACACCAGCTCAGGGGGCAGCTCCAGTAAAACCCTGGTCCATCTGCCACCAGCTGGTGATGAGAGACAGAAGAAAATAGTGACCAACTCCTGTGTCTCTGCAGAAATATAAAGCATGGGAATTCTCTGATGTCTAGAAGAGCTTAGCTGTCGTGCAGCTCCCTAAAACAGAGTGTTCTAGCGTCTAAGTAGCAGTGGCTTCCTACAAGTCTGCCAATAACTAATGCTTTTACTCAGTATTTTGTTAATTTATAGCATTTCCTCAGTCTTAACCTGGCATTTTTATTCTTCCCCCTCGTACTTTCACTTCCCTTTTTTTCTTCTCTTTTGCTTCAACAAAGCATGAAAACATTGTTTCTCAAAAGATAATCTGCCTTCTGATATTTCTGTGGGGAACTAATAATATTTTCTTCAGTCTTCTAGATTTCTGGGGAGACATGTAACTGGATTTGAGATGAGTCAACCCCATTGCTGTGCTTGAAGGTTACAATCAGGTACATGCCAATGAGATACTCTTGGTCTTATTTTTTTTATTTCATTTCCTGAAAAGGGTAAATGCAGTTTCCCAGACAGACAGAGAGCCCTCCCTCTCACCAGTCTCTCTTCTCCCCCAGCCTCAACTGCTCTGCCATGGATGGAGAACTGGACAAAAAAGTATATTCATAGTGACAAACAAGGAACAGTTTAAGATTTTAGTCACCCACCCACTTCTCATTCATCATCTTAGACCTTCTCCCAAAATGAATGTGGAGATTCAGATGACAAAGAAGAAAGGGGAATACAAAAGGCAGTATGCTGGTGGGGATAGAGGGGTTTATCTGTGGGGACCAGAAGGAAATACCATCCTCCTCTTACCTGTTAAAACACCAGCTAAATGCAACATAGAGGACCGGAGTTCAAAGCTCCCTCCTGTCTGAGGGAATCAGAACCTGAGAATCTGCAGCATTCAGTCACAGCTGAGCCACCAGCAGGAGAATAATTAGAACTTGGAAGGAAGAGCAATATTTAATCAGCCCTGCTGAAGTAATTTGTAAGTAACTTGAAGTAATTTCATGTAACATAAAAAACCCATTCATTATATATGTAAACAATCTATAACTGTGTGTTAGCTCTTAGCATGAGCACAAAAGTTGAGAAGATCTGGAATCCTGCTTCAGTGTACACAATCCCATGGATAGTTAGGATTGACTAAAGGGGGAAAAAAGAGAAGCACCATGGTTCCAAGAACAAGAGTGAGATAAAAGTGCTTGTCATTCTCTGGTGAGTGGTGTATCATTATAATGGCTTCTGAAAAAATCACCTCTGAGCTCTGCATGACAGTGTATCACTCAGGACAGCAGAAGGGTGGATTACACAGAAAGAAAGGGAAAAAAAAAAACCCAAAGGGAGCAAGCTCAGAAAGTTTTATAGTGGCATCCATCACATGCACTGTGGGAACTGTAATTATGTCTGGTGAAAAGTTATCCCCAAAGCATCCCTTGGAAAGTGGTCAAGTCCAGAGTGGACTGAGTGCTTGTCAGCAGGCCAGGGTGTGGCTTTCTCCTCCAGGACCAAATGTCAGGCCACCTGCACTTGGCAGGGCAGAACATGATCCAGGTGCTCTTCCCTCCCACCCACTTTCCTTCCTTCATCTGATCCTTTCAGACCACTCAGACATATTCACAGCCCTCCTCCAACTCACCTCTATTTTATTTTTCTTTGCTCTAATGTGGAAAGAAAACAGGTGTCAAAACCTCAAGAACTGCTTGTTGTCCTCTGATCAGCTTGGGCTGGGATGCCAAAGTGCATCACTTGCAGCAGTGGGAAGATCAAAAAGACAACCCCAAAATGTGGGCTATTTATTCCTGGGCTGTCATTCAGCTCTCTAAGCACTGCTAAAACTAAACTGGAAACACAACAAAAACAGGTCTTTGGGCATTATTGTTTTTATTTCCAGCTTATTCCTGGACTTTAGAAACATGAGTTCAGCTTTTCCAGTATCTCCAGATCATCTGCATCTGGGTCTGCCAGAGAGTGCCAAATCCCAGTAAGCAAGAAGCCAGAATTAATGAAGCTAAAACTGTTTTCAGTCTGATTCTATATTCAACTCAGGATCAGCTTCCTTTGTTTTGGCAAGAATCAGTGTGTGTGTGTGCCTCTGCGTGTTTGTGTACATTTATGTGTGTTTACCTTGTGGTGGTTTCACTGGTGGTGGGGATTGCAAATGTGCTTGTTCATTCCTCATGGCTGCACTGTACAAGTCAAATATAATTGATTTAGAAGGAAAGAGACCTGCCAAGAACAGTAGTAATGGCTTAGTGCTAAGTAAATTTAATGGAATATGCTTTGGCCAACAGCTGCATCTTTGAGAAGAAGCGATTCACCTTCTCCCAGAAATAATCCTGAGAAGCTAAGTAAGTGGCTGAGAAGCTACTTTATGCACACAGAGGTTCAAAGGCCTGCAGTGCTAGCTAATAGAATCCAACAGCTATCAAAAATCATGGCCAGCTGAGCTGGTGAGTCCCAGGAGGGTGAAGGGGAAAGGGGGAGAGAGAAAAATTCCTAAGGGTGGTTTTCTGTGTAGATTGAATATACACTTTTTTTTTTTTTAATTATTCTGGGAAAGATAAAGTGAAATGAAAGTGACAGAGACTGCCAGTTTTAGGTATTAAAATATTTAAAGAAAGAGTCATTAATATATTAGTCCAGAAAATATTATTTCATCTAGCAGAGATTAATACATTTCACAGATTCCAAGGCCACAAAAGGCTATTAGTATCACCTAAATTAGGTTCAATATAATTCAGGTTCAGTAATAGATGCAGAGACCTGATCTGCCAGGCAGACAGCAAAGAGTAAGGTCATTCCCAAAGTCCCTAGCAAAAAGCAGAGGCAGCCACAGCTCTGCCAATTCTCCAAGAGAAGTGAGCAGCGTTTGCCTGGTGACGCGCTCTTGTTTTACGGGCAGAGCCCGCAGCAGGGAGGGCAGCTCTGCGGGGCTGTCCCCACCCGCTGTGACAAGGACCAGAGCGGTCACCTTGCCCCGCAGGCAGCGGCCGTGCTTTGCCAGGGACACACAGCACCTCGGCTGTGCAGCGGATTCAGAATCCCTGGCAGTGGATTCCGCTCTCCCCTCTCCCCAGCCGGCTCCGGGCTGGTTTTTGGACGCGTTTTGCGGAGCACAGCCCGCAGGTGCCCCGGCCCAGCTACCCCTTGCAAACCCCGCCGCTCCGGTCCTGCTGGCCTGGCAGGGGCCGGCGCTGGGGCCGGGGCGGCGGGGCCGGCTCTCCCCTGGGCCTGGGGGCGCGGGGCCGGGAGCGGCGGGGCCGGCTCNGCACGGAGCGGGGAGCGAGTGGAGCGTTCCCGAGGCGCTTGTGCAGAAACTGCCGCAGGCGCTGCCCGCTGCACAGGTGGGGGATAGGACACGAGTTCTTCCCTCCCCCGTGCCCCAGCACCTCCCCACCACTGCAGAAACGCTCCGGGTATTTTTATTTCCACACCAAACTTACACCGTTCACCTCAGGCTTAAGCAGAGGAGTGTGAGCATCTTTCAAATTTACTTTCTGGGTTGCTTGTTTGTTTTCTAAATATGCCCGTGTTTTGGGAGAATAGAAAAAGACTTTTAAAAACTCGGCGGCTGGGAAAAATGCCCTCATTATTAAGTTAAAAAAAAGTAAATATAAACCCAAAAATAATCACTTTTATTTTCACCACAAAAGATGCTTTAGCATTTTTTTTCTGCCCATAAAATCACTGCATTTACTATAAAGCCTCCTCTTCTTCCAAGGGTGACAAAAGGTTTCTTTGAAAACCTTCTGTTCCGTGCTGGCATACTGGGCTGAAAAGCCTGGGCTGGCCCCAGCTGCAGGTAATGCTGAAAGTTTTTCCTCCTTTCACCTAGGGGCAGCAGAGAAAGAGAAAAGGAGACAGTGAGGCCACTTCTGAGCCTTATGTGTTTGCATCTCACCCTTGTAAGAGAGCTCAGGTGACTTTGTTCTCCAGATTTATTTGTATACTTGTAGCCAGTCCTGGAGTGGATCTAAAAACCAATCATTCCTATTGATTTCATTGTGAATTTGCCATGTGGAACAACAGTCAGAAGAAAAGATTGCCTTGTAGCTATAAGCATAGAAAAATCCCCCAAACCCCAAAAAAAACACCAGCAAAAAAACCACAAAAAACAAAAAAAAAACAACAACCACAAACCAACAGTTAAAAAGGAACCCAGAACTCTTATTTGTGTTAGATAGGCATCTTAGCATATTAAAACCACCCTTGAGCACCTCCAGCTGAAAATTAAAAGAAAATCTAGGTTTTGTCACCGAAGCTAAACCTGTTATTATTAGTTGTGGACATTGTTGATGTTATATCTCATTTCAAAGCATAACAGATGAGTGATCTCTAAATTCTTGGTTCAAATGAGATAATACTCCATCACGCTTTCCTTTGCAACACAAATCCACATAACTAGCACAACATAAATACAATCACTGGCTGGTAGAAAAGTTTCAAATACTATTTTAAATCCTGCAAGTATGGCTGGTGCTCAAATTGACAGCTCAGTGCTCTGTCATTTCCTACCCCCAATCTCATTATGGAAGTAAACAGCCCTATCTTATTTTACCCTCTTCCATACATGATGCACTTAAAATGACTTAAAGAATCTAGTAAATGGAAATATATGGTACAATGAACAGTTAAAAATGTCAATTGAATTAGCCGTTGTGTGATATCTTTTCAGCATACAATGTGAACACAGATGCTGCCTTTTATAGAGGTTTATGCATACGAGGAACATGAAGTGGAACAAATGAGATTTGAATTTTATTATTCCTTTATGGCATTGCATTGCAGATAGGTTTTTTTTTTTAATTAGCTTCTATCTCAACACCTTTGGCAACTCTAAACAATTCAGAGAATCTTGTCTTTTGTTGTTTTTGCTGTTATGGTTGTTTTTTCTACAGAGAAGTAGCCCTTGCAAATGGCAGGAAGCTTATTTATCACTGAGTTTAAAAATGATCCTCCAATTACACAAACAGCAAACAAGGAGTGCAGTGTGGTCTCCTCAGAGTCTTAAACACAAATCAGCTGCCAGATGCACAGTGACAGATCTATCCCAAGCCCTAAGAGGTGCCAGGGTTGGTAAAACTTTGCTTCCCTATTCATGAGGTTTCCACTAAGAAGAAAAGTCAGTAGGAGGTCAGTTTGATGGAGTGGGGCTCAGGGGCCTGGCTCCCCAAGCTCACTCAGCTCACCCAAGAAAGGACAGGAGGGCCCTGGTGCCACTGCACAGCTGCATCAACCTGTTGCTGCCTCCTGGCCTGGTGTCACACCTTCAGCAGTAAAACCCAAGCTGGATATGAAACAGGCATGAAGCCCATCACTCCCAGGACTTCAAAGCAGCAGGCGTATTTCATATCAAAATAAACAAACAAAAGCATGCAGACAGGAGCTGATGTTTATGCTACGTTGCATGGTGCAGGGAGGGGGAATAGTCCCTTTAAGGTCCTTTCTAGACAGCACATCCCCACACAAGTTCTTTGTTGAGAAACTTCAGGGACACGGTGTCTTATAAGGATTCCCTGGGGCTCCCAGCCTCTCCCTCACTTCACAATGTGTGGGCAGGATACAGCTGTTCAGCCTCACTGCGTGGTCTTCTCATCCAAACTGTTCACATAATGCAAAAATTACATCCCTCAAGGCACTATGGAAATTCACATCCTAACGCAGTTTCAAATGCCTATTTATTTCACAGCCTAGTGCAAATATTACGTCTGCTTCAGTATCCACTGTTTCAAGTGATACCACAGTATCTCAGATTAAGTATGTGGGATTTCTTTTGTACATAAAAAGGGCAAGGAATTTCTAGTTCTTTTCAGAACAACAGATTTTTTTTATTTTATTTTATTAATTATTGTGATGCCTGCCTGCCTCCCCCTTTCCCCCCCTCCTCCCACTTCCAGGTTCTTTCATGGCAAATTCAAACATCAGGAAATTTCTGAATTGCATAAATGGTCATTCTGGGGGTGTAGCCCACCTCAACAGAAAGGAGTATTTTAGGTCAAATATTGCACTTTAGTTTGTTCACAGCTGACTCCCTCTTTGCAGGAGAGAAAAAAGGTCTCTGCTGCTGTACATCATAAAAACAAAACCTGGTATTAAATGTTTAAAGATATGGATTTGAGTGGGTTCTAACTCAAGCTTTCATCAATTACATTACTTTGGAAAAGTAGCCCATGTTTTCAGCATCCTTTTCAGGCCTGGGAAGCCAGCACAGAAGGAGGAGCTCAGCTCAGGCAGTCTGGGGAACCTCTGTCCAACACCAGCCCTGAGTGGGCTCCTTGTGCAGCCTCAGGTCTGTCAGATAAGGATACATCCTCAGAAAAAGGGCATCCCCCATTCTCACACTGAATGCAGCTCCTGAACACACCACACACTATGCTGAGGAGTGTTTGGGCTAAAAAAACGTTGTTTGCTACCATTTCTGTGCATTCTGCCAATCTCTTTTGCTCATGTCAACTTTGAACTTCAGAAATGTTGTTCATACATATCCTTTAGCTCAGTTGTGGAAGAAAAGGACATTTGCCAGGTTATGCAATAAGGAGTTTGGTAAAAAATGTGATTGCAAATCCAGGCTGCATGAAATGGTCAGCAGAGAATCCTGGCAAGGGCACCCTGTGCTAAACCCCAGATTTAATTCAATCCATCAGAATAACAAAAGAAAGAGGATAAGAGACTGATATTTTGGCAGCATCTACCTCTTCAGAGACAGCAGGTGCTGCCAAAATAGTAGGCTCTCTGATCTGTTTTCCTCTGTTTTTGTGATGGAGAGGGAGTTTAAACTGTAGAGTTTTAACTCTACAGTTGCAATTGATCTAATGAGCCAAGGCTTATTCCTGATCTTCTTTCTTTTCAACACTTCCTCTCCCCAGATGCCCGTTCTTCCTTCAAATCTCTCTGTGGCCCCTAAGCTTAATTAGATCTTGCAGGTTCTTTTCCTGTGGTGTGTTCACCACTGCAGGTTTTGTTTCCACTCCACGTTTGCCTTTCCTTCAGGCTCCACCTGTAGTTCAAAGGTGCTCTGCTGCTCTTTGCCATGGGCCACTCACCTGAGCTACCCTTTTATAACAGTTGTAGCTGCTGCCCCCGTGCTCTGTGCACAGCTGCTGTTCACCTCAGCACTCATCAAGGGGTACTGAAGGCAAAGAGAGAGCATGAAACAGTAACCCTGGGTTAAAACCAAGGCAGGAACCTGGGCCTCATGATAAAATGCCCAGAGAAACAGGATTAACAGGAAAACATTAGCCAGGTCAGCTGAGGTGTATGCAAGGCATTACACTTCTCACAGGCAGAAAGACCTTGCCCAGAGCTGAGGTTTGGATGTCTCTATGACTTAAATCCTTTAATCCTCCTCCTGTTTAAACATCCAAGTCAGGAACTCAGGGGTACAGGAAGCACAATGGATATTTGGCAATATTGCCTGCCCTGTGATTAAGCCATGGCACAGGATGATAAGCCAGAGGAAACCCAAGCCCAGCACCTGGGGCTAGGGCAAGCAGAGGGGGAGCTGACTTCCAGCTCCTGCTCCCTACATTTTCTGGAGACTGGGGCCAAGGCAGAAGTCTCTTCTCCCTTATGACAGCCTTACTCACTTGCCCAGAGTTGTACTTTCCTTTGCCTGCCTTTCAAGGATCCCCATAACTGTTTTCTACCCTCCTGCAATGTTTTCTAGCATCAGCATATTATGAAAAGGTGGTTTTGAATTTTCAGCTCTCTGTAGCAGTGTGGTAGGTGTGTTTTGAGAATGCTTGGTTGAACTAAGGCCTGCAGGGTAGGGGATTTTGGAACTGAGAAGGCTGTGTTTTTGTAACTCCTACCAAGCATAGGTAGGAGGTAGACACCATCCTCTTGGCCAAGGTGCCAGTACTTACATTTGCTCTGGAGTACAGCAGAAATAACCTACAAAAGACTGCAGAACACTTACACTTTTTTGAGGGCATCTTGGGTTCTGACCTGTTTAGTTATAGATCTTCTGATTCATTGGGTTTGATTGAGGATGGCAAAAGGTCTTCTTCCAGACTACACAGAATATCAGGCTTGGTGAGGAGAGGGGAAAGGAGGCTGTGAGCAGATGTCTCCATGGGAATACTGAATAGAAGGTGGAACACTCTGAGGAGGACAGTGCTTAAAGCAAACCAAGTCATTCTTTAGACACAGCACTCCCTTGCAAGTCATCAGCCACTTACTAATATCATAAGATAGGGTTTGACACAGCAGCTTCCCTGCTCCAAACCCCAGCAAGGACAGCAGTTTGTCTGCTGGCTGGGAGCTGCTTTGGCAGTGCTGGCAGCTTCCCTTTTGGCTTCCTTTCCCTGGTGTACCCTGCCCTGCGGTTTTTGGCAGCACAAGTGGTGACTGCAAAGCAAGCAGTGGGAAGAAACTTTTAAAAGGTGGGCACACACTGCGATAGTTTTGACTATTTAAGAGGGTTTGTCTGAAGAGAGGGCTTTCAGTAGCAAAGAATACTTTAACAGGTTCAGGGTACATTCAGTGAGGAGAGAAAAGCAGCCTGTCCTGTGTTTATCAGCTGCCATGCTGGTAACTAGTTTTGGCAGAGTGGCAGACTAAGTCAGGAGTCCAGGGAGCAAAGAGGCAGATTTCTTTCTGTAGTGTTTAGCTTCTGCATTTGCAGACTGTCTTGCTAAAGACACAAAGAGAAGAGAGAGACTATGGCTGTGATAATCTGTATAGCAATTCAAGGCTTAGGGAAGCTGGATTCCAGTTCACCTGGGAGAGGGCAGGCAGTTCCAGAGGGTGTGTGGAGAGCAAATACAGTGCCAGGTTTTACTGGAAGCACACAGGGCATGGAGAGGCAATGAATTGTACAGTAGTGACACCTGCTTTAGAGGAGATAGCACTGGAGTATCACAGTGGCAGACTTTTAGCAGTGCTCTGGGCACACCCAGCTTTTCTAAATCCATTCAGCATAGCTCCTAGCACAATTACCATAGCCACATTTTTGAGCCAATGCTACGTCAGGAACACTCTCTATATGGAGCTCTTTGGAAAATCGGCTCCTATTTTTTGGCAGTAATCGAAAGCTGAGCTGTTATGAAAATGAGAGCTCTAAATGCTTGGGTGACATTTCTCAGCTTTGCTCACAAATAGGAGAACCTCTAAGTCACAAAGGCAGTGTCATCAGCCATCTTTTAAGGATATCATCATCAGACAGACTATTTGCTCTTCTTTTTTGTCCTGATGAGAACTATAAGACAAAGTTAGCAGTAGCAGAGTGACAGACCATGACACCATTCAGGTTAATATACCCCCTGCTTAATGCACAGCTATTATGTTAACAGAAACAGCACTGATGTGCATGTACATAGCAGTAGGTGAAGTGCATGACTGTTCCTTTAAATGAAAGGATCACCAGGCAGTTATCTCCATCAGATTTTATTATGTGACATTGGTTGAACAATTACATACTGTGCAATAAGCTAAGTGAGGTTTTAATCGCTGCTGCATTTATGGATGGTTTATCCTGACCTTTCATAGCCTTAGAAACCAATAACTGGAGTAAAACAAAGTTTACCAGCTCCTCTCAGAAACAAGTCATGTGAGCATAATCAAATCCCAGGAATTAGTAAAGCCTGGATTCCTGGGCTGATGAGGAACTGAGACTTTCCATGTCAGGGCTGAACAAGCCATATCTTTTCTTTTTCAAACAAAGAGTTTATGGTTAAGGCCAAATCATCACCTGAAGTAAATTACACCGAATTTGCAGCTTTCCTTGTTTGCGTACTTCTTTTATAAGACAATAGTAAGCTTTGTGATATCTTTAATGAAGCATAATTATTCTAAGAGCCATGATGTATCTAAGAATAGTTATGCAGAAATTATGCTAAATAAATGTCATACTGAAAAGGGAGAGCCCTGTCTTAGAGACATACCAATTCTATGGAAAGATTCTTTTAGGTATAAAGATTTGTTGAAATCCACATGTACCTCAGTAACAGAGCTGTGAACAAAACCTGCAGTCTCACCTTTTCTCTCTCCTTATTATATATACCACCATGGCTTTCAGGATGGGTGAATGGGATGACAAGGAATGAGAAATGGAATTTAACAGTTTTCACCTTTTTTTTTGCTTAAGTCCCACAGCTCTCATTAGGACTCTAATCCAGAATTTTCTCCATTCCAGAAAACTTGAAATTAGAGTTGTCTACCCTTCATGAGTCTTTTGCATGCCACTGATTTATTGACTTCCACGCTTCTGGCAATCAAGTGATGTCTTTCAACCTGGCAATCAAGTGATGTCTTTCAAATGGAGGCAACCATTTGAAGTAAAAGACTCGAAGAATCACTACCATGAAGCTAACTTTAATGATAATCCCTTTTCACTGTGGCCCTGTTTGTACACACAGGAATGCAAAGCTGCCCAATTCCATTTTATTTCAGACACAAAGGAAATAACATACTGTGATTCTCTTTTTTTCTGTTTCTGAAAGGGAAGGCACACTTGCTAAGTCTGCCTACAGCAAACCTTGTCTACCTGTGGTCTGCTTCAGAAGAGTGGCATTTCAAGGCCTCTCACAGGCTGCCTCAATCCAGACTTCATGACAGAACTGCCTACAGCAATATTTAGCCATTTCATTTGCCACCCTCAGCTGCAAATGCAAAGGAGCAGACACGCCTCAGATAAAACTCACCACAAACATTCAGAGAAGGCAATCACTCTGATCTGACCCACAAAAGAGAGAGAAAATGCACATATCCAATGAATTTGCAGGCATCCAGGCATTGCTCCTCACAGCTGCACAGCTGTCCTTCACACATGAAAGAAACAGGTCCGGCTACCAAACATCTCTTTCAGCTTTTCCTTCTGTACGGCTCTGTTCAGGTTTCCCCAAACCACAGCCCTGCACAGCACTGCAGCTGCCTGCCCCAGATCCTCAGCAGCTGTAACCCAACCTGGCTCCATGGGTTTCAAATGCCTTTTCCACCCACTGGAAAACCCATCGGCAAGTTGAAAGCACTTCCCTCTCCTCCCTCCCCGCCTACCACACAAACTTACACAGACACATCTACATACATGGTGAATGGAATGAGTCCAAAAGGTTTTTCTCAACTCTGGTAGCAATATATATATTTTTTTTTCCAAACTAGCTTGGAAGGAAAACTTTGAAAGCTTTCCAAAGCAAATGTTCCTGGGGCAAGAGGGATGAGTGTAAAGAATAGCTAGAGCTTAGTTCTGCAAGAACTTATAACAGGGAGACCTGAGGCAAATGTCCATTTCTCCTTTTCTTTCCCTCCTGCAACAAATGTGTATTGTACACACCAGTGCATCCTTCTGTCAGACACTCCTCGTTGCTGCCAGGCCACTGAGGATGTGGCAGCTTCTACCAGGGAAGTGGAAGTGTGCTGGTCTTACAATGTTGATAGTGACTGTCCTACAGAGAGCTGGGGAAAAATACCCATTTTCCTTAACTCCTGTGGTTCACTGAGGAACAGCTTGGACAGGCAAAAGAAGCATCTCCCACCTGGGTATATGGATGTGAAAACTGCTGGGAAAACCAGAGAGAAATGTTCCTATCTTGGAGTAATTAGGATAAGAGCAGAGATGAAGAAGGTAAAATCTTTGGCCACTGTTTTGTCCTTTTGTTGGGCCTTGAAGTGGTTAAACCAAAGAGCTTCTGATTTTCAGAATTGTACAATGGTAGCCCTCTCAGATGAGAAAACATCATTAAAGTGGGAATGATTGCATGATAGGATGGGGAGAAAAGGGATCAAAAGATAACAAATCCTTCTGTTTTGATTTGCTGAAGCGAAGGTAATCACCAGCGTGGGATTTGATGAAGCCAGGTTGGCTAGCCCAACCTTTGCTCTGGAAATAGTGCAGCTTTCCACCAGAGGAATTGCAGCTGGGCTCAGTGAGGTGAACGTGCAGCAGACAGTTCAGGGTGAGACCTTGAACTTTGGTCTCTCCATCTTCTACTGCAAATTCAGAGCAGTGGTCTCTGAGCAAGTAGTGAGTTCTGTGTGACTCCCTAATCACCACCCAGGGCACAAATAGAGCCATTTTCTCAGTTTGTATGGCTCTGGGGCCAGGATGATCCCATGTTAACACATGTAAAATATTCAACAGATGGAGTCTCTTGGTGCTTTTGCAATACAAACCACCATAAGACTATTAATGAGGCACTATCTTTTAAATTAATCTCTCCAGCATAAAGTTGGCTATTAATACATCTCAGATAACCATATTATCTGAGCATCTTCTGGGCAAATCAAACTCATGCAAAGTTTTTAGCTGATTTCATCATCCTGTTGCTTCTTTTCCTTCTGTGACACTTTAACACTTCTTGGCTTATAGGCTGCTTTTCTTGCAAAAATTTTGTTGCAGTCAATTTTTTAAACTGCTTTTTCAATTGGATTTGAAAGATGCAAGTCTGATGGAAGAAAAAAAGCTCATTTGACTGGATACAGTTGTGGCTAGGTACTGATAATCCCCAAAGACACTTAGATGAATCGTAAATTCATAGATAGGATTTTGATGATGTTTCCTTTTTAATTTCTAGATTCATGATGCTCTTCACACAATGAATAAATGCAACAGTACTTGTGGAAGATGATGTCCTGTTGGAAGCTCTGGCCATCTGCAAGGCTGGCTTTATCTATGACTGATTCCTTTCCTTTGTAAGCAACCTTGGGATTTCCAGATTCACCAAGTTGCCATCTTCCTTTTAAGCATAAAACAAATTTGTAACGTACCATAGGCTGATTTTATTAGATTAATTAAAGAAACCTATTAATTTCCAAGTAAATGAAAAATATTTTTAATCATTGCCTGTGAGCCACTTAGCACATTAACTTGTCCCTCTGAAATCATTTACTTAAGTGTGCCCTCAGTTTGCTTAATCCATAACTGGTCAATAGTATATTAATATTACAGTCTCATTTCGGATCCAAGCATGTCTGAGCCTATTAAACTGTCACCCTGGATTTACTTGGAGGGAAAAATTATCTGCATTCAGAGATAGAAGGAGAAAAGTATTAAAGTGAATCAAGCACTAATGAAATTAATCATAATCATTGTAAGTACTTTCAACTGCTGTCACCCAGTGGGAGATGCTGCTACAGGAAAATTCTTACAGCTCTATTGTTTTTATGGCTGAGCTCTGGAACTCTCTCAGCTTTTGCTTGTCTCAAAGAGACTGATAACACTCTGGTGATCATTTAGAAACATTCCTTTTTTTTTCTTTTTTTTTTAATCTAAGAATCAACCTTAGAGGCAACCTTGAAATACAAGCCACTTCATGGAAAGCTTGTTCTAGCAAACTAGTTTAATGTAGGTCAGACCTACCATAGTCAGTGTTATAATTCATTCAAACTGGGAGACTCCATCTCTTGCTGTTTACTTTTACTGCCCTGCTTGTGAACATAATGTGTAAAATTTACAGGTCCAAGACAATAGGAAAGAGCAAATCAGAGGAAAAATTATCTATGTCCCTGCAGTACAAGATACACAGATATGTAGATATATATAGATATTTAGATATATAGAGCCAGATCCTGAGCTGTGTAAATCAGAATAGGCACACGGTGCATTAAAGCCAATAAAACTATGCAGTTTTATATCAGTGATGTAAGATCATCCCTTACAGCACTCCCTCATGCAAATATTTTATAATCCTTTAATAATTCTTGAATTCAAAAATGTCTCTTTTTTTTCCTTCCAATTGCTGTAGTGACAAGACACTAATCTGTATCTTGTTTAATACTATGAAACTTTTGAAGGGCTCCCCCACGTATATTCTTTGAATTCTTCAGTTGTCTACAAACTCCAGTGTTGTATAGATTAAACCTCTGACAAAGAGGAACATGACAATGGGAAAGACAAAAAATAGCAGCACATCAAAAGAAGTTATCTCTAAAAACAAATTCAGTGCTATCCACAACTAAGTAACATTTGACATTCAAAAAATATTTGATCAGTGTTTTGGCTTACAGAACTGCTTTAGGGGCACTGTGATGTGTAAATTAAATTCAAATGAAGGTTAAATATAGTTCTCTGAGAAAGACTGCACAGTTTAAATTACCTAATTATTTGGACAAAATCTGTTCTCCTGTAATTAAATGTATACAAAAGAATGTGTCTTTTTACTAAGTACATTTGGAGAGGAGATGTTTATCAGCAAATGGTAACTTCCTCTTGAAGATCATAAAGATACTGTCATCACTCAGAGCTGTGTAGGGAGGAAAGTTAGTTCATGCATTTGTCAGAGCTCAGCTGAGGTTGAATGAAGTGAGACAGATCATTCCTGAATTTTGCTGTATGCAGCCTCCAAGTCCTGATCCTGCAAAGCCTTTTAATTCAAGCCTTGCTTTAACTTTTTGTCTAGAGGTCATGCCTGTGCAGGAAGGGATTGGCTGCAGCCAGCCAATGTGCCCAGGCAGTGCTCTGGTCATGAAAAGAGCTGATAATTCATGGAATCCATGTCTGCTGTGATGCCCAGGACTGGATTTCTGCCTTGTATCCAGCTCAGACCCTCTAACTCTGCAAGTGTTCCCAGGCTTTGGAAGAATGACTGCTGGAGTGAGTTACAGCCCATATGAGTAAAGGGGTGAGAGTCTGGATCACTGAGGTTTGTTTAGTCTATTTTTAAATGTGTTGAGTGAGGGGATTTTTACCATCTTTCTGTGGGAGACTCCTCCTGAGCCTAGCAGATGTCAACAGCAGGATATCTTTTGCGTGATACTGTGTATGAACTTTCTCTTCACCTTGTCCATTCCTGTTTGGTTGGGTCTTTTTTCATTTTTTAAAATCCATCAATATTTCCACTCTGTAATATGTCTGTTTCTTTCTCCGGAGCCATTGCTCAGTCCCACAAACTGTAGCTCTTTCATTCTATTTTTGGTGTCAGTCCATCTGCCTCCTGTCTTCTTTGGGAGGTCACCCTTCTCACCCTTTTTTTTCCTCCCCCCCAGTTTGCCAGTTCTGTTCAAATCTGTTGTGTGTGGCTGACAGACAGAAATGTCAGCCTTGCTTAGGGCTCAGAGCTCTATGACATCAATTTAATACTGCAGTACAGGTACAATACACTTGGATTGTTCAATTACTGCTCATGAACCAAAATCTCACTCTCCAAAGGGCTGGAAATTAAGTCTGCACAGTATGCCTAAGCTTCACAATGCCATTCCCTGAAGTAAAGATGTGGTATGGAATAGAGCCCTGGAAATGAAAATAATAAGCAAGCTCATATTGCTTAAAATTCTGAATTTTCCAATATGTACCTGGAATTATGCAAATCTTCTGTGGTTTCCCAGGTTGGAAGAATAGCATTTCTCTGCATGTCTGGTCCCCAGTTGTAATATCTGTCATAATTATATTAGGGAAGAAATTGCATGCTCATTAGAAAAAGCACACTGGCGCACAAAACTTTTGTCTGGGGGGCCCAGAGCATCTGAACTGCATGTGGAAAGAATGTTGGAATTACACACGTGACAAGAAGAGATTTTTCAAAGTGAGTGGGAAATTAAAGGCAGCTCAAGAAACTTTTTACAAGTCATTGTAAAATCCACTCTTTTCATTCAAATTCATTCTGCAAAACATGAGCTTACTTAAAGAAAGAGGAGAAGGAGGGGGGGAAAAAAAGGATTTATTGCTAATAGTCATAAAAGGAAACCATAAATCTACCAGGGCCCTGTAGTGAGTCTAATAGTGAGTAAGAACAAATGCAATCAATATGAATGTATTCATTTATTCTGTCTCAGCCACAATCAATATGCATGGTATCTCAATGTTGAATAGGAAGGCACAGCTTTTGCCCCAGTGAGTTTAAAATAATTCAACAAAACTCCTGCTGAGTTTTGATTGAATAATAAGTTTGGCTCTAGCTAGAGAAAAATGTGCGGACAAGCAATATGCTGGCAGGGAGCAAAACTGGGAGCCAGCATTTCTAGGAAAGGGATGGGTTCAGGAAAGCCCAGGAAGAGCAGAGAGGCAAGAGGTGACTTTGAGCAAGAAAGACAGAAATTCTGCACTTACTTCTCTGGGTAGTGGAAAAGGTCCCTTTTGAAGAACAGAAGGGAAGCTGGCCCCAACCTTGGTGCAGCATATTCCCATTATTCATGTACTGTGTCATTCTTAATTGTCTCCATAGCTCCTGTCCCATGGCTGCATGTGCCCAGAGGGCATGAAGCAGCAGCACCAGAGCTGCCAGAGCAGAGAAGGAGGAGACACAGACCCCATGGAAATCTGGAAGTGGACTGGCTCCCAGCCTCACACCCCAGGCAAATATCTTTTTACAGAGGAAGCACAGACGTGGCAGAGGAGGCCTCCACTTTGCTTCCTGCCACTAAGGCTGCTGAGCAAGCAGCCTGTTGCATTCTCCACTGGCTTTAATTTGCAAATAGCCTTAAAGCATTGCAGAAAACAGCATGAGAATTTCTTTTTAATGATGGTAACAAAGGTTGAGCTGTCTGTGTAAAGCCTGCAATGTAATCACTGAACAACCAAAGAGTACAGAAGATGTCATGTAGGAGCAAAGAGGTCACCCTGAGCAGAGGAGGAAATGAAAGCAGAGAAAAGGATCCATATTCACTAAACAAAGCCTCTGCATTGTCATTTCTGGACACTAAGCCTGTCTGGGCACAATTAAAAATAAAAATAAAAATAAAAAAATAGAACTGTTTCACATGCTCTTGAATTTACCTGCCAGAGCAGTGGCTGTGTTCTGTAATCATCCAAACAGACAGCCTGAAAAGATTCAAAGATCTAGCTTCTGCTGAAATTCAGGTGTGCTGGCCATTCAGCTAGTTTCCGTGTTGAAGGCCCACCCACAAGCATGCCAGACAATGCTTCTCCATGGCCTCTCTCTTTTCCTGCAGAGAACCTGAAATATGCCTCTTGATGAGCTCTCCAGAACTAATCACCATACACTGCTCACCTATTCACTTTCCAGGCTGGTGATATTATAGTTATTACAGTGTCCTGTCACGCCTTCACTTTGTTAGACTCCTAATGAGAAGACCTAATTCCTTCCCTGACTGTTTGGGAGGCTTGGCCAGTGGTGCTGTGTAAATGAAGATGGTTATTACTGTGATCATGATTATGTCTCATTAGTAATAACAAGGAACTCTGCTCAGGTATGGATTAATGAGAAATGGGAGAAAATACCTACTTAACAAGAAGGTTAAAGAAACCAGTGCTTTTCATCAAAAGAGAGGAGAGTTTTGCATGTGAAACAGAACATGAAGAGCTTGGCAAAAAAATCCCTTGTATGACTAAGTCCAATTTAAAAATTATTTAATTTTGCTATGCATTTTATCCCAAGGAACACTGTCTTCCTGCAAGCATGCAGGCAAGGTCATGAATTCCTCACAGAAATACCTGGAGGAAGGGAAAGGTGAGCACATAAATTGGGTGATTCATGTTCCAGTGAGAACTCCACTCACCTGAGTGAGAGGAGGGCTCAAGGAGAGAGATCCCTTCCTGTGTCAGAGAGGCCAATGACTAGGGAAGCAAGCAGAAGACCAGGCAAGTTAAAGATGGTCTTTTCCTACTGCAGCCTCACAGCTTTTGGCAGTCAGTAGGTTTTTGGCCCCCTGAAGAGGCCCAGATGGCACCTGGACACAACAGTGCTAATGATCCCACAAGAGGATCTGCCTCACCTTTCTGATTGCTCATGGGCTGTGGGGTACCAGTGCATCTGGGCCAGATGCAAATGTATTTCAGACAGCAGAGTACCAGGGGAAAGAGAGATGCAAGTCCCCTGTCAGGCACAGTCAGGTCATGTTTAACTGGTGATAGTGATCCAGTTACCTCCTCACAAGTGATGTGTAGGTCACAGCTATTTAAAACATGACACAACAAATACTTTCAAACAGAAATTTGCTCACAGCAGCTTGCTTTCAAAGTAAGAGGCAATGTTTTTCTTCAAGGAGTGATTCCTTGCAGCTCATGGACCAGGACTTAAGCCAGAAAAACCTGTTTATGCCACGGGAAACCCCTTAGCCAACTGCAAGAGGCTGTTTGTAAAGCCCTTTCCAAACAGCAAGCTACTGAAGTCCATGTTTATCAAAAACCAATATGGACACTATCCCATTCCTTGAATTTCCAGCACAGCAACAAGATGTGAGTCAGAGAAGCATTGCTGTGTCCCACTAAGACATGGATGGAGAAACCCAGCAGAACCACAAACATGCCAAAACAACCCTGTATTGTATCTGTTTCTTGTTTTCCACTCTGACATTCATTCAAAACTCTCATCATGTGCCAACTCTCATATATGTCCCAAAAATGGTCTGACTTATTTTTCCAGAGAAAACCAGGAAATTATTTATCTTCCTTTAGAGGATACAAACTTGCACCTCAACATAAACCTAAAAAGCACCCCGTATGATGTCCTGTACTGGAAGGTAATTTTTGCAAAAATTTGCAATAGATGATACATCTCCAACATTCTTGTTTGCTCAGTCTGTTCATAGGACACCTCAGGTATCTGAACAGAGAAATAGCTCTGCTTCATGTCATCTGCAAAGCCCTGGAGGAAAATCATGGGAAGTGGAGGAATAGGAAGATAAAATTTACAAGGAGTTGCAAGAACAGCATCAGAACTTTTTAAATTAGTCAGACAAATTAAAACATAAAAGAAACACTGGATATAGTTTCATCTTATTTTTACAACTGTCTATAGCCTTAACCTTAGGAATTCAGAGCTTGTACAATGGCATCTGCACAAACAGCTGTAGTTCCTGTGTGTAAAAACCACTGGATGCAGCAGTGAATTTTGCTTGCACTTGCTTTCACAGTCAGCATGGTCTCACAAAGGAATGGTTAATGACTTCTGCTAAATAATAGAAAGCTTCAGACACACAGAAGTGCAGGGTTCTCCTTACTCTCCTTTGTCCAGGCACACGCCTTAAACCTTGCACAATCTAGAATCTAATTTGGGAGAGGGAGTGGTTTGGGGGCTGCATGGGAGTGGCAGTGAAGAGAAATCTTCATTTACTTTGCCTGGCTGTGGAGTAGACCGCATGGATTACCTTTGTATTTACATTTACTCTTCTGTGAGTGTTTGTGTTCAAAAGCCCTATGCCAAAAGATTGCATGTAATTGGCTTGATGCACATCAACTTGAAATGCTGGGAGGCATCCCGGTGTAATAAATTTAATAGTTTGTATGTAGAGTAGCACCCAATAAAAGTCCCCAAAATCCAGTAAAGTTGTACATTATAGAATTTCTGTGTTGCCAATATTTTTTTGGTTTTGTCTCTTCATTGGGTATTTTTCACTTTTTTTTTTGTTTGTTTGTTTTGGTGTGTTTTTTGGGTTTTTTTGGGTTTTTTTTTAGTGCATAGAAAAGGTAGAACACTTCTGTACTTGATTAAGACCTGTTAGTACAGATTTATTGCCAAGGGTTGCACTTTGTATTTGGTATTAACCTCTCAGATCACAGCAAGCAGCTTTTGAAGTTGGCTGGGGATTGAGGAAAAGTTCTTCATCAGGTGACACACCACGCCTGCCTCCTTCCAAGGGGAGGCTGAGGGGGCAGTGGGAAGGTCACTCCCTTCTGCCTGCCACACCGTGCAGTAAATATTAACTGGAGATGATTATTGAATACAGAGAGTTCTTATAAGCCTTACAGCTTGTATGTATCTGGTTAGATAACTAAAGAAAAGCAGGGTTAGAAAGGATAACTCTGCCAGACATCTCATCTGTTCCCTTCCTAGCTGCATTGCAAAGAAAATGAAGGGATTTAAGGGCTTTATCTGATTTAGGGCTTTAGTTTTCCCTCCCCTTCTGGTTCTCAGTAGCCCTGTTCCTGAAACCATGCTGCCAGGTCCCCCACCAGGAACAATTTGTTTTTTCTCCCTGCTGGCATCAGTGTTTTCCCAGAGGGAGTGCAGGGTGCTGCCACCTCTGCCAGGAGGGGACAACAGAGCAACTCCCTTCAGTCTCACCTGCCAGGTGAAAGGAGTCTTGCACACTCTTCCCCACAGGGCAAAACCTGCTGCTGCAGCTGGACCTGAAAGAGAAAATGAAGCCTCTGGTTTTCCCTGATTTAATTTCCCTATTAAAACAAAAAGAGAAAGAAAAAAGAGAAACGTGTTAAGTAAAAGAGGTTGGAATCAGACTATGGACTTCATACCAGAGCACAGTCTTTCCAAATAGACCTGCAGATTTATTTTTAGCATTATTAGGTTAAGGGCAAACTGACAAAATTCACTTTTTACTGCAGTAATGAATGTGCAGGAAAGTGGGGCTCAATTGACAACTCTTTTAATTATATTACTTTAAATGCTGGAACAAAAAATAAAAGAAACTATTTAAAAGGATCTAGAAGATAACGAGGAGATGAGTATCAGCCAGCATGTATTTGTCAAGAACAAATTGTGTCACACCAATGCAATTTCCTTCCCCCACAGGATAATAGACCTTGCAGACATGGGACAAGCAGTAGATGTGATATATCTTGAGCACAGTAAGTTTTCTGACACTGTCTCATATAACATTCTGATAAATAAGAGAAAAAAAATGTGGACTAGGGGAAACCTGATAGAAAGTGAGTGCAAAACAGGTTAGAAAACCATTTTGAAGAGAATAATTATTCATGATTCACTGTCAAGGGCTGCACCAAGCGAGTTCCACAGAGGTCTCTCTTGGCCTGATACCATTCATTGTGGATGAGCCAGAAGGGATAGTGGCACTATCAAATTGCACATTGTCTGCTCCAGGAAGGGACAAGTGCTCCAGAACTGGAAAAATAGGATGCAAATCAAACAAAGCAGCTGTTATATTATACAATGGCCCAGCACTAGAAGTTAGGAATAATTGATTTGGTACTACAGCTTTCTAGGTAAGAATCTGTGTGTTACAGCTAGTCAGAAGATAAACATGAAAACTGAAGATTTTTTTTTTCCCTTTACTCAACATGTGTCAGCCCTCAGGTCATTTCATCCAACTAGGTTTTGGCCACTTAACTTTAAGGAACATGTAGGCTAATGAGGTCCAAATATGAGCAACAGAAACAACAAATAATCTGGGCATTGGGCAGAAAGAGCTAGGCCTGCACAGTCTAGAGGAAAAAAAAGATTAAAACACATCAATGGTCTTTGTAAGCGATCTTTGTAAAGAGTCTCTTCACTGTGGCCATAGTGAAGAGGACAAGAAACAAATGGTTTATAATTTAGTAAGAGAGTTTCATTTTAGACATTCAGAAAAAAGTCCATTGTTACAATGGAATATGTTCCTTGGGGATGCTGTGTAGTCTCTACCACTGAGAGAACATCCACATCCAGCTTGTTTTTCTAAAGTAGGAATGGACTAGATGACCCCTAAAGATTTCCTTCCAATCCACTTTTGTATAATTGCATGAATTCTATGAATACCACAATATAGTCATGTTTAATAAATTAAACTGTAACGGAGCAAAAAAAAATCCCCTAAACCCAGAGTTAGGTCTGAAAACACTTACATGTAGTAATAGGCCATAAATTTACTTTCACTCCCTAAGGAGATTTTATTACCACGAAGACTAACATACCAGAAGCCTCTTCTAATAGTTAAGTAGCTACAACACAGTGGCAAGTTCTTTGATTCATATTCTAGAAAATGGAGTTTATGTTTATAGAAAAAAATTGGTTGCATCAGAAATACAGGTTAGGTCAACCTTCTGAGCTCTACATGTCTCCAAAATGTTTCTAAATCCTCATATGTCTTAAAAAGGAAAAACCTAACTCCAGACTAGTCTTGAAGGGCACTTTGAGTTATTTTAGTCCTAATCCTGTGCCCACTGCTTCTCACAATAACATTTAAATACCGTAAGACAAGAATGAAGGCAGAGATGATGCAGACAAGTTGTGTGTTACCTCATCAGCTAATCAGAGAGCAACACAAACTGTGCCCATTTTCAGTGTCAGACATCCATATCTTCTGTAAAGCAGAAAGTACTTTATCTGTAAGTTGATGGAAGGGACCCTGAGGGGTTTCCTTTCTATACCGTGAGTACAACAGAGAGAAAGAAAAGCTTTCTAATTAAAATCTTCCTAAGAAAATGTGGTTTCAACTAAAGGAATAATTATTGCTGCAAAATGTCATACCAGTAAAGCAATTCAAGTTACCAACTAGGGTTTTAATTTTATTTTTGCATCACTGAGCAGATTCCATAATACATTTTCATATAAATGCCCAGGTTTCATTTTTTTCCCACTTGAGTTCACTTCAGTGTTTTAGGGGAATGAGTCCTCTTGTTCACTTTGATGAGCAAAAACTGGTGGAGGGAAATAAAAGCCACCAACTACTTTCTGTCTGGAGTGAAACTAAGGAATTCACTCAATGAGTTTGAGCTTCAGAGAAAATAAGGTGTGAATGAACAGCCTTTGTCAAAGCCTGTACCCCAGCAGTTCATGGGGTTCACACAAGCCACAGTGGCTCAGGGCAGCCCCAAGGGGACAATGCAAGCCCTGTTTTACTCCCACAGGGTATAAAGTGGTATCAAATAATAAATCCAAATATTTCCCTTCTGAACTCAGCCCAAAGCACTTTAAAAGTTTTCTAATATAAAATAATATACCATGAAGTGGAAATCTTTATGATATTTTGTCATTTTTAAGCTGTGGTAATATATTTTCCCTGGGAAAATATAACTCTGCATTCATTGTGTGCTTTTTTGTTTTCTTTTTAATCTGTGATGCATATCTGAAAGGAATTTTTGCCTGTAATTCTATAAAATTTACTCTAAACCACTGCTTATGGTCTGCTGATCACAACTCTGGTTTAAGGATTGGCTCTTATTTCTCAATCTTCTCTTCACTGCCCTTTTGCTCTATTAGAACAGGAGGAGTAAGACGGAAAAATTTTGCACATTTAACACTTTGTTTCCCATGGACTGTGGGATCTTGTTACCTTCCATGGGCAAACAGGAAATCATACTGCTGGAATGACAGATTTAGTAAATCTAATGGATAGAAAGAGGCACATGGATTGATATTTTTGCTCTTCAAACTTTTTTAGAGTTATCTGCTATGTTTCAGATCTGACAGTTATGACAAAAAAAGAACGAGGACAAGGGGTAATGGTTTTAAACTAAAAAAGGGAAGGTTTATATTAGATATTAGGTAGCATTCCTTTCCTATGATGGCGATGAAACACCTGGGAACAGGTTGCCCAGAGAAGTTGTGGTTGCTCCAACTCTGGAAGAATTCAAGATGGGTTGGATGGGGTCGTGAGGAACTTGATTTGGTGAAAGCTGTCCCTGCCCATGGCAGGGGTGCTGGAATGAGATGGTTTTTAAGGTCCCTTCCAACACAAGCCATTCTGTGATTCTAGGAGGAGGAGGCTTGATCCTCAGCCAGTGTACATTAATTTAACTGTGAAATCCTGAGTTATGGCTTACATACCTTTACGTCAGGCCAGACTTAATCATGGCTCTAGACCATAACCTTTGGCTTTTGCACTCCATTGGTCACTGGTTCTAATGGCTGTTTAAAAATTAGACTGATTGAAGAAGCCTCATGTCATTTAATTCAGCTTCTGCAGGAAATGGCTTCACTTGTTTTCAGCCCAAATGAAGTCTGAATTCATTTCCAAAAGTGATCTTAAAGCAAAAAGTATGACAATTGCATCAAGGCTAAACTGGGCCCTGCACTTACAGTCACTTATCATCTTCCCAGGTATGTTATTACTTCAGCTGCTAAGAAGATGTTGTTCCTTGTCTAAGTTTACAGTCAGTGGAAGCTACCTCTGTTGGGATATTTTAAAAGCTCAAAAACCATAGGGAAAGTCCATCCTAAAATAAGGTACAGGTGGAGAAGCAATGTTTAAAGGAAGTCACAGAAGAAGTGACAACTTGTAGTTCCTCTGTGTCTAACAGGCTGCAGTCCTTGCAAGGTGAAGGAAAGAAAGCAAAGGTAAAAATTGATGAGGAAAGCAATGTCAGAAAGAGGTGTGAGCTTTAAGCAGGACATTCAGTGGTCTGAGTAAATGCCAGGGAGCTCCTCTCTACGTGGGACAAGAACAAACCAGATGTCTGAAGTACCCTGCCAGAAGCAAACTAAAAATATCTGGAGTCTCTCTGCCTTTGAAGTAAACATGACTTTAAACATGAATACATAAAACAGAGCACAGCTATTTGTAGGAAATCAAAAGTAAATGAAACGGGATGAGCTTCCATGAAATAGCAAGAAAACAAAGAAGACAAAGCAAACCAACAGGAATGTAAGGAAAGCACAGTCAGTATTTGTAATACAGTCATTAACTGTGCTTTGTACTCCTGAATGCCCTTTGCTTGCTGGCCTCAGAGCTTGCAAACATTGAGGATTTGTCCACAGAGAGGCTGTGGTGGTAGATGATTTATTTATTGTGCTGTCACTTTTGTCTCTGCTTATCCTTCTGCAGTGTCAAGTCTATTTACACTCTTTATGGATGTAGTGTGCTGTGGCATGTGTGTCTAGCTGTGGAATCAAAGCAGGACTGTTCCAGAGCAGGCCCATCCATGGGCAAACGTGCTCTGTCTGCACAGGTCACACAAGGAGCCCCCAGACCCTGCACTGACACCGTGCCCACCCCGCAGACCCAGCCAGGACAAATCCCAGGTACTCAGCACCACCAGCACCACCCAGGTGTCCATCAAGACCATTCCTCACGAGCATCCCCCGAGCTGCATGGGCAGTCAGGGAAGATCTGCCTAAAATCCTGCCAATGGAAGCTACCACGTTCTGTAAGTCTTTGGGTCTTTTGAAAGTCTGTGCTTGGTGCCTGACATTGTGGCTTTGATACGGTTGGGATACACACCTGGGGAGTTCTCCTAGCTTTTGCTTCCCCATTTTTAAAGAAAGATATTATTTAATAACCCCTGACCATTAGGTTTTACCACAAGCATTATATGTACAAAACAGTGATCTAGAAAAGAACATTTTTAAGTGATACCAAAAAAAATCCTGCTTCTTGTGTGTTGATCCTTTTTTTTCCTCCTTTTGTGATGAGTTTAATGTCCGTGAGAAGTGCTTGGAAATCCTCTTTTCTTAAAACACAGGTGATGAAAATCAAGTGTTGCTGCAGTGGTACAGTCAATCCCAACATGTTGCAAAAGCCTTGTCACTTTACATTACACACCCTGACAAGACACAGGTTGAGAGATCTGTGTCTAAATGGCTTCATGGTGGTAAGAGGGTCACACATGAAAGTAGCCCCTTTCCCTGCAAGGCAGCATGTTCTCCCAGAAGATAATCAGGATTTTCTCCTTGAAACAGTGGATCTCTCTACTTAACAGCCCCTCACACACAGGAAAGGCCAGGGACACATTCTTTATATTTGATTGTTGCAAGAGCTCAGAAAAATTGTGGGGACTAGGAGACTGGGTGCATGGGAACCAGTACTGAGAGTTTCCATTCTGCTGCTACCTTTATATTTGTGCTTTCTCTCCGAAACTGATGGACTCATTATGCTGCAACACCTGCACAGGCATTTTGCAGCTGCATGGCAGAAAATGTGCATATGTTACATTGTCACAGCACTGACTGAGCTGCACTTACTGCTTCCTTCCCGCACCGGGAAGACCACAGACCTGTTTTCCCCAGCACGTTTCTTACACAGAGATGGTGCTTTGTTAATAAGCCAAGCCCAGTATTTTAACAACTGCGAGGTGAAGGGTTGAAGCAGTAATGTGCCTTAAGGTCATGTGGCACACGGTCATATTTTAATTACCACTGCCTGAGGCTATCTCCACAGGTATGTTTCCTTCCTGCATAAAACATGAACCTGGGAGTGATTTCAAAACACACTGTCAAATAGTCTGTGACTCCAACAGGATGTACACTGTATCAGACTTTAATCCAAGGGCAAATTTTATTTCAGTGTTTTATCTTGAAGGCTCGGGGAGGTGAGAGAGAGAAACACTTTTCTATTGGTGAACTAATAATGTTTAGTAACACAAGATATATCATATGTTCTAGAGATCTTTCATTTCCTTAATAAATACCCAAGCACAGCAAGCTCTCAACACCAATATCCTTTCAATAAAAGGTAACCTTATATGGTCACTACATGATACATGATTTATAAGATGTCATGTTAAAGTAAACTCAAACTCACCAAACACACTAAGGAAAGGAAATGGTTGTCTGGCTCCATATGGTGTTTTCATGTTTCTATTAAAACCAGACTATTCAAACACTGTGGATACCAGCTCAGGTTTTAGCTCTAAAGGAAGGATAAAGAGAGTCTTATCCATACCATCTGTATCAATAGCATAAAAATTGCTGGCAACACATGAGTGTGGTTAAAACATTTAGGGTCATCTTACTGTTGGGGATTAGAAGACATTGCTCCCAGAGACTGATTTGCTCAAAGAACTATCATGAAAGTGAATCACTGAAACCCTTTGCTACCCAAATATCATGGAAAAAAAGAGAGATAGTTGAGCTGGAAAGACCATTTATTTTGATACAACCTCCTTTAAAGTAGGATGTAGCATTGCAAAAGTTGAAACCTAATCTTCACTATAATACTTGACATTTAAATCCAAGGTCCAGATTTTTGTCAAGTCATGCTATTCTGACTGAAGATCTTGTACTGCCTCTGCAAACACCTTCAATCTACAAATTTATCCTGCACCTTAAATTAATAAAAATGTTCCTCATTTATTATGGATGACCATTAAAGGAAATCTAGGACACTGAAATAATTTTTCACCAGCTGCTCCCCCATTCTCCCTCTGAGGTGGATCCTAGAAAGCACACTCCTACAACAGGCTGCTACAAGGATTCCCAAGCTCAGCCCCTGACAGGCTCCACCCAGACACCAGTAAAAGAAACCTGATGTAAACAGAAGGTACCTAAAATATGATTTTCCTTCCCTACAGAGGGCAACCCTTCACCACTTCAGTGAGCGAGGGGCTACCACACAGTTCAGGCCCAGGAACACACTGCATCCCCTCAGCATAATGAAGTCAAAGAGAGGAACAGATTTCAATGTGTGTCACAGCAGGTCAGTGCACTCACTTGATAGTGTGCTGCACAAAGCTCTCATAGTTGCTTTTTAGATTATTTTTAAATCCACTGCCAACCCATACTGCTGTAAAGCCCAGCTGATCTGAGAACCTGCAATAAACTCAGTGATATAGAAGACCTCACAGATTTTGTAGGGGAGGGCACATCCCCCACATTTTCAAGATGCTCTTTTCACTGCACCTTACCTACTTAACTACCTCAATGCTTTGAAGCATTCACTCTGCTTGGATATTAATGTATTTACCACGTACTTTTGACTCGACAAGAGTTTTGGTTCATTCACTTCTATGGTCATTAGCCTTATGCATCTACCACTATTTCTCCTTTATTAACACAAGTGCCTTCAAGAACTTGTGCTAATGAGAATGGCAAAGACGCAGAAAACACTCTCAGTTCTTTGAACCTCACTCACATCATATTACAAGGCTAATAGTGCCACTACTCCACTTCAATTTGTAAGTATTATGACCTCTGGAGCCAGTAGTACTTAATGACTTAAACACCTCACCTCCCTCTTCTCTCCCTGTGTTAAAAACTATAGCATACAGCAGCTTTACTTTGACTTGCAAACACCATCCATGGGTTTTGTGTATAATGGTCCAAACGGTTTCCATTTAACTTTTTATGTGCAGGACCCAATCCCTGCTTGGTCAGAGCTACCAGTAGAGCCCAGGGGGCAAAAAACATCCCCTTTATCATTCCTCTCTACAGGACACAAGCATGAGAGCTGAGTGTGTATTGGTACATGAGGGACTGAGGAACATTTTCCTGACAGCAGCAGGCACAGTGTTCCCCGCTGCTTTCTTAACAGGTTGAGGAATTTCCATCCAGCTTTTCAACTCCTACAAATTTCCTGGACTGTAATTTTGGGGTTGCATGTGGGAAGCCACTAGGGAAGATGAGGCCCTTCATTTTCCTGATGGTGATTTATGTAAAAGGATGTACCAGGAAGGAGAGCATACTCTGGCTCAATGGCCAGCACAATTTCTCAGTTAATTATGTGACAGTGGTGAGGCACTGCCATGGGCTGCCCAGAAAAGCTGTGGATGCCCTGTCCCTGGAGGTGTTTGAGGCAAGGTAGAATGAAGATTTGAACAACCTGGTTTGGTGAAAGGTGTCCCTGCCTATGGCAGCAGGGATTGGAACTAGATGATCATTGAGGTGCATTCAAACCCAAACCATTCTGTGATTATATGAATTAGCTGTTCCGTGGGATGACTTACAGGCATGGGCATTTTAGGTGGGCTTTTTTTTTTTTTACCCAGGATATTGGTTATGGCTGTTTGCTGCTTTTGATTTTATCTCTGGGCTGTTCGTGCAAGAGTACTTGGGGCAGGGAAGTTTATTGTAAAAACAAGTTGCATAAATGAGACAACAAAAATTTCGACTTGCTTCTGACATGGGCCCCTTTATCATTTGTTCATGACTGAAACTGAGTGTAGTGTGAGCTCCACTTGCAACTGTGCTCACCCACCCAGGATTTAAGTTACTTTAATACATTCCAGCACAAATTAACATGTTCATCTGAACTTCAGGCCAATTTCATTGTAGTGACACAGAAATAAAGTGACTGAAGCATCTGCCAACAGTCTCAAGCACAGGGCAGTAGTATGCACAAGCATTTAAAAGAATTTTAAAGAAGAGTATTCTTCCTTAGGTTATTATCTTGCTATTTACTATGTTGGAACCAAGATTAAAATGCTTTAGTGTTTACTGAAGCAGCATATATGGGATCTAACAGCATGTTATTTTGTGCACACTGTTTAACATTCTTTATTGCTCCAACTCATAAGGTTTATTTGAAATCAGTGGAGGAATTCATCCCATCCACCATTTGCTCAGCCATTATCAGCTACTGCAAAAGTGCCGTGTGGAGAATAAACACCAGTTATTTATGAGCTTTTGCAAGCATGCAAACTCCTGATAGAAAATTATGTTTTTAAGATCTGTTATTATTTATGGCATCTGTGTGTCACTGCATGCAGCTGTATTCTGTGTGGAGGTTGCTCCGGAGGCGAGGTCGCTCCTGGAAAGAACAGTGGCAACCTGCTTTTACTTGACTTTCAAGATGGTTTGTGTCTGATTTCAGTCTCCCTTTCTCTCTCACACACAGCCCCACCCCCCACCCAAGCAAAAATCCTTCTTCTTTCGTTGGTAGCTACAGTGGGTGTGGAGCTGATGGAGAATGAAACTCTACCTCATGTTTTGATCAAACTTTAGTCAAGTCGATGGGAAGTTTTCCTGTCAGAGGGGAGGATTGATGATAGAATAGTTTTCCCAAACACCAGTGCATTTCCAACATGGCATCTCCATGAAATGTTAGGCAGACATTGGTCAGGAATCATTTAGATGGCAGATACAGATGTGGGAGCCCCATTCAGTGGATCATGAGCCACTTCAGGTGGGAACATCGCTTGGCTCAATTTGAGTCACAGACCAATGCTCACCTACAGGCAATTCCTGTCAGCTGAGTGAAGGAAACTCTAAATTCTCCAGCTAAATACAGGAGAGTGTTGTATGTTTTTCCAATATTTCCACTTATTCCACATTTTGTTTATGTTTGATGCATTAACACAATTTACATTCTCCTCCTCCACCTTTGTGAAATTTTTCCTGGTCTTGCTACTCAGCTAGAGACAGGGGTGCATGTAATAGCTAGTGGTGGCTTCAGATGAGCAATTGCATTGAAAATGTTTAGTGCAGCTTCATGTTTCACCTTCCCAGAACCTTGGTGACACTTTGTCTGGAATACATGGTTTGCATCCTGTCTCTGTGTGTGTATTCCCGGGTTTGATTATCTGAGCTCTCAGAGGAAATAAATGCCAAGAGCTATGTACCTTTGCTAACTATGGTTATGCTGGTTTTGCATAATCAAGCTGCACCTTTCATCCTGTAATATGTGTAAAATATCTTTTAGACAAAGCCCAATCTGATGAGGCTGATGCTGCAGCAGCAGGGAGCGTGCATGGTACACTGGGCTTTAGAATAATGGTTGAGATCCCTCTACAGAATGTAGCACACATAAGCTTTGAAGCATAAAAATCATAAATGATTAACCTACTTGATTTCACATAAATGATAGAAATATGCTCTCCATGGTTTATTTTATTGTCTAAAAACAAAGGCATTGTGTGATCATGTGATGGTGTCTTTTTATGGTCTTTAGTGATTCTAGTCCATTTTGTTTTAACTGCCAATTTTTCACTGTATTAATTGCTAATTATTATATATTTGTATACATGACACTTCAATTATCATCATGTGATCAGAACTGTTTGGATTGAACATTGTCTCATCTCCATGAGCTGTTTTCACTACAAGCTAGGCAGTCTTAAAGAAATTGCATCCACACATTTTTCTTCCTTATTTTTATTAAAAATATTTTTCAAATAAGAAATAATCTTACTAAAACATCCAGCTTGCAAGAAAACATGAAGAGTCTTTGTAAGGAAAACTAATCCAGCATTTGTTAACTTTTTAATAAGCAGCGTTTGAACTCAAAATTTGAGGGAAGATCTGATACTCTGGAAAGAAAAAAGTTAATGCACATCAATATAAACATTTCAAATATCATCGAAAAGACCAAACAACACTTCCCAAGAGCTTCTCTGAGATCTACAGCTATCTTAAAAAATCAATGTACATTTTTATATTTACCTAGCATAAAATTGGGTTCACTACCTCACTTTCCAGGTGAGAAAAGCAGGTGGAACTTGCTTAAAGAGAGCTGAGACAACCAGGAGGCTCTGCAGACAACCCAAAAACATATATCCCCAGTGTCACATACCCATGAGCCCATCCAGAGAAATTATGGCAGTGCCACCTACTAACCATGCTCAGTCCTGCATTGATATACCTGAGCCTCATCTGGAGGCACCATCTAAAATATGCATCTCTCCTGCAAACTAAGAGGCAAAGATAAATTCCCCCACTTTGTTTGAAATGCTGTTTTCTTGACCTCTGGTATATAGAAAGATTTATATAAATAGAATTTCTCTTTCTGCTCGCTTCCCTGTCCTGGAGAAATATGTATAAATAAGAGATCAAAGATCCTGTACAAACATTTACTATAAAGCTGACAGGCTGCAAAAGCAGAGCTTCTTCCTCTGTGTCTCAGTGAACAATGACTCAGTAAACCCCTGGGACTTTGCAGAGCTGCTTCCTCCACTAGAACATACCCTGTGAGGGAGGCCTTTTTTAATTTCATTTCCTTTCAGTGGTGCCTTTGAAAATGTAAATAAGTCAGAATGATTAGGTGTTAAATGGTTTATATTCGATGCAGTGAGATATTTTTGCAGCCTATTTGGAATTACATGGTGTTGTCTCTGCCCTGATCTTGTCCTTCTGGGGCTGCTGAACTCCCAAGTGGCAGTGAAGATTGAGGACTTGCAAACTTTAGCTTTGGCCACCCCCTCGAAAGCCCCCAAAAACTTTTGTTTGGATGGCTGGTTGGTTTTCAGTTAAGATCCTATCAGACAACATGGCATTTCCTCCTTTATCCTTCTTTTGTTTTGTTTGAATGTCTCATCAGTTACCTCCCATCATCCCAGCCCGCTGTGCAGATTCCACTGAGCAAATAAGGTCCAGCAGGAAGATATTGATGGCTTTATCAGTATGAAATACTCACAATGCATCACCTGCATGCTTAGGAGTGTAATACTGACAATAAATATGATAATAGTTGTCACACATCAGTGAGAGAAATGTTGTGCTTCCAAAGCACTGAATAAATTGCATTTTCCTTTATTTATTCAGTGCAATAGATGGCACAAAGATGGTAGAACCAACCAACCATTTTGACATGTTTACAAGGCTTTTAAATCATGAAATGGATTATTACAGTGCTGAAAGTATTTGGCAAATGCATTTTATGCACAGCACATTCTGCTTGAAGAGGCAGGTTTTTAATTTACATTTGCTAGAAACACCCCTGACAAGGAAGGATTGTGAGTCAAAGACACCTTTAGTAACAAACACAGTAACCTGCACTGATGCATCTGATCTGCTTCCCATACAACCACACAGCAGAGAGGAGGCCTGAGAGTCAGAAGAAATGTGCAGATGCCCATGAATCACCTTGCTGGCTGTAACCTGTTTTAAACTCCAGCCACAGTAAAGTCCAAGCATGGCCAAGCTGTTTCTCTTGAGTGAGTTCACAGATATTCCCAATGGTGTGTTTAGCTCCACAGATCCCTAATGAACCTTCTTAAGTGGTCCTTCACCAATTCCAAAGTCTGGATTTAATAAAACAAATCTATACCCATTTGAGCCTGATGTCACAAAGTCCTAAATATTTCCTGCAACAAGTTCCAGACTTATTTAATTTCCCACTCAGTCTCAGGAATAACCAATAAGAATAAAATCAGGCCTTCATGACTGAAAAATTATGGCAAACATCCTGGTGGACCAGGCCCATCTTGCTTACATACATTTTATCTCACCAAACTTGAACTGTCTGAAAATGAAGTTTTACTAAGAAGATCATCCACGCTCCTTGCAAAGAAAGGAAACAGTTTGTGTAGGAGGAGAATCAATGCTCTCAGAGCAGACTTTAAAGAAAAGAGTTTTCCTTCAACCGTTTCTTTTATCCCTTCCACTTCTGGATCCAGTAAAACAGATCTTGAGCAGCTGTAAGCCAAACCCATTTCAGCTCATTTAGAGCAGCTGATAGTCTGGTCAAAACTTCTAAATCAGCATTTTGGCTTCAATTAACCCTGGCTGTCCCAAATACAGTGATCAAACACAGCAGCAGTTAACATAAATGTGAATTGTTTAAGGAATTAAGAAGCAGAAAACAAACCTGGTAAGAAATAAAGGGTACATTGTAAGTTGTTTGAATCCTTGGTTTTCATTTAGATTATAGTTACAGGCTAAATAACCATGGCATTCTGCCAACAGAAGAGCTGTGGCTTTACAAAACTATGTTGGTTTTATACATAACAAAAACCCAAAAATGTCAGAGCACCTTGTAATAGGGGGAAATAATAAGATCAAAATGCAATGGAATAAAGAACTGAAATCCTATAAAACTCGTTATAAAATGAACATGAGAAATGGAATACTAGAGATAGGTCAAAAAATTAGAAAAAATAGCTAGCTCTTTGTTCCCTTGCACCAGAAATTAATAACATGCACATATTTAATGTTCTCTAAGTTTAGACATGCTACTGTTCCCATTGAATTAAGCATGTATACATTATTAACATACATCAAACTACATTAAAGTAACATGAATGGTTTGATTTTAAATCCACAAATGCCTGGCAGTAATGAATCTTCACATCGAGAAAATAAGTGATCAGAAACCTTGCCACAAGTTTCTATTTCTACTGAGTAGCATTACATCCTTCACATGATTTCAGGGCACATTAAAATGAATTTTTCCTCTAAATATCTGTGGGATTTTGTGTATTTGCTTGGCCTTGGGCTTCAGGGAAAGGAGAAACAGCACCATGAGAAGTACTTGGGGCAATCTTAGGAACCACAGGCTATTGGCAGGACAGAGAAAAACAGCCCTGAGCAGTGCCAGTGGCTGCTGAAGATCTTTCTTCCCCCAACTCTTTATGCAGCAGAGCAGTGCACATTTAGAAACTCGATGCTTCGTGCAGTCTGTGTGCTCTGCTGCCTGTGCACAGTAGGCCCTTATGCTAAATGGTCCCAAGAGAGCATTATTTGTGTGCACTGTGTATCAGTTATCTGTGTGTGCACTGTCTGTCCCCCCTTTGTGAGTTTCTTCTGTATCCATCCAAGCTCCAGCTTTACTGGGCCACAGGAAGGCACATGGAGCAATTTTCTTCTCCCACCCCTTTTCTTCATGTATATCCCATATCAGCACCATTTCCTGCACACTCCCTCTCTCAGCAGAAGAGAGTGGGCACTTCATGGCTGTACCCTGTCCAAGCCCTATTTTATAAACCTTTCTGAGGTATCCTTCTGTTGCTGTGGAGCACAGATACACCAGCCCAGGCTCTGCTCCTGGACCTCTCCTCACCATTTGCTTGGTTGCATTTGGCACAAGTCAGACACTGTTTAGTGCTGCCCTACCTGCCAGGCTGCAGACTGTGGGTCACTATCTTTCCTTAGCCCATTTAGGACTGACCACAAAACAGAAAAACTTCCTTCCATTATGACAAAAAATTCACAGTAGTAAATTCACAGGAGTGTCCTGATGAGGAGGGCTTTTTTTCATCTCTAACACAGTGTGTAACAAAGTTCCAGAAGTTCAAGAAACATGTGGGAAAAATCTTCTAAAACAAGAAACGTCATAAATTGCAGGATTACTTTAATCTGATTTCTATAAGAATGGAGGCTTATTTAATTATCACCATAATAGTCATCTGTATGTGTGTGTAAGAATTTGTCTTTTCCTCATATTGAACCTATCAGACTCAAAATTTGAGCAAATTTGCCTAAGGGGTAGGGACTTCAAGAGTGTGCTTCCACAGGTATGATGAGAAAAGGTAGACACATAAAGAAATTTATCTGTCTTTCATGTATTCACTGAAGAAATGACAGAAATAATAGTTAAATTCCTACTAAACTGTAGAGAATACTGAAGTGAAAACAGCTTTTGGTATTTTCCTACAGCAAAGGATTTTTCTCTAGGTGATCATGTGAAAAACAGCAGAGAATTAATTCATCATAAAGCTGCAGGAAAGCATGCTTTATCACTTCTTCTCAAGAAACTGCTTATTGTCTGCTCAGAGAAATGGCAGAAATAAAGGATTCCAGCAAAATAATACATTCCTTATACTAATTCAGAATATTGCACAAGGGAATTATTTTGCAAGTTTCCATCTACTGAAACAATAGCACAGTTGGAAAATACAAAAGCCACAAGCTGCTATTCACAAACTGCTCTTTAGCTTTAGTGTTGGCTTGCAGTATCCAGATGTAAAGCTTACCACAGCCCCCCTTGGTGCAAAGCACAGCTTCAAGAAAATTGTTATAACTCCACTTGACTGTATTAAGCAAGGCCTTTAGTTTGAGATCTTTCATAAGAAATCCATGGAACAGTATGAGCAGAACATCCCTGACCTGCTGGAGCTCAGTATTAATGACTTCTTTTGCTTTAAAAGTTATGATTAAAAATGAAGAACACACACCTTAAAAATGAAAACAGAAAGAAAAAAAAAAAACCAAGATAATGCCACATTGCTGCAAAGTAGAAAATATTTTGCATTCTGCTTCTCCTAGTATCTCCCTAAAAGGACAAAGATGATGGTTGTCCTAAACCTTAGTTTCTCCTCAACAGCTTCTTGCAGCAACTGAGAATGAACTCCTTATGTGCATTTTCTTCAAGTTTTGATTCAACATAGATGCCCTGTTTTCCATTGTTTTTAGATCTTCTGCCCCCTTGGACACATTTTTCTTTCCCTTGCCTTCTATATCTTGAAGAATTCATTCCTTTTTATGAGGATCATTAAACTTTCCCTTCAGCTGCCTACCCAGGCTAAGGAGATGGCAGCGACCACCTGAGGTAATCTCTACGTGTCTGGTGCTGCCCCAGGAAGGAAGCTGTCCTGAGGGGAAGATGTCTTGAAGTTCCTTTTTCCTTCACATTTCTGTCATTTCCACTATCTTTCTTTCTCGGTGCTGATTTCTTTTATTTGGCCATAGATTACATGATCCCAAATTCAGCAACATTCTTCAGTATATGTCTGTTCTTTTTAGAAAAGTAGTCAGGAATGAACCTGGTTCCCACTGGAATGACTTCTTGAGCATCTCAATAAAGGCTTTTGTCTGAGTTCTGCATTTTCCTCCTGTTCCTTCAGAGTGTCTCTCATACCAGTATCAGTTTGCATATCTGACCTTCTGGATGATCTTGTTCCCAGTCACTCTCCAGCTCCTCCTCTCCCTCAGATCTCCTTCCTTCATTGCTTACATTGCAGGATTGTTTATTGGTCCCCTGAACTGCTCCAGTTGTGTTCTCACTGTCCAGATCCAGCTGATCCCATGCTCAGAGCCTACAGATCAGGGATTCATGCAGCTCCAGCTGATACACCTCTACCAAGCTCTCCTTCCAGCTGTGTCCCTCTTCCACTGCTCCCAACAACAGGTCTGGTCTTTGGTGCCCAGGAGGAAAAGGGATCTTCAACCCAAATGTAAGCAAGCAGTAGGAAGGCCAGGAAAGGGGCAGTAAAAGACTGAGGACCAAAACTGAATACTGGGGTACAGGTTCCCCTGTAAGGATGCAGGAACAGGGAGCAGCTCCATGGACCTCCCTTTCCCTGTCTACAGCAATGGGTGGGAATGGTTCAAGTGCATATAAGGACCAAACTGACAATTTAACAACTTGAAGATCTCTCAATGAGACATATATACCAAGAAAGGTATATATGTTTCATTGAGATAGGTTCTTTTGAAGAAGATCTTGAAAGATCATTTCTGGTTTGGGTTTTTTTTTTCTTTCCAAAAAATTTAACATGCTAGGAACTCAAATCTAGTAATAATAAATATTCCTGTCCCACAACATTACATTATTAGCATGTCACTGAAGTTTTTGTAATTCATTTTGCAACACAAGGAAATAAGATTTATGTTTCAAAAGGTAGGAAGGGGAAGGGCACTATTGATTATTGTTTTAATAATGAGGCTTGTGCTTGCAGATTTAATCTGTTTGTGTTACACAACAAAGACTTACTGAAGAGCCTATGTCTGGCATAAATACAAGGACATTAGACTGGCTCTAAGAAAGACTGAAATCTGGAAATAATTTTCAGAATTTGAGGGTTGATTTTGCTGCACCTGTGGGTTTAAGTTAAATTAATATAATTAGATTTTTTTTTGTGTAGTATATTTGTTTTTCGTTAATATGAGAACAATTAGAGATCTTTATTGCTAGCAAAACTGGACTCCTAATAGCAAAACAGCAGGAAGATGATAACATGTTATACTAAGGGCCTGATTTACCCTTCTTCATGCAGGCCAATTTATTGTAATTAAAAGTTGCCACTTCAGCACAAGGGTCAAAGACTAGGGCTTGTATAATCATTTTCTAAAGAAACACTGAAGGGACAGAAGAATAAGATCTCTGCTCCCACCATCATTTGTTCTGCTTTGCATAGTTAGCAAAGCTTGTTGCTGAAATGCCTAATTTGCACACATACAAGGACATTAATTTTGATCTCTGTTAAAGGCTTGTTATTCCAACCTAGAGCAAATAAAAGCTGCTTTATATAACCAACAGCTGAACTGAGTCCTGGGTCCTGCAAGACCTTCTCCATGTGCACTTAAATTTAGTTTACCTATTCACATTAAAGAGCATGTTATAGACCAGGTCATACAGAACTGGCTTCACAATTGATAGGAAAGTCATAAGTATTCTGCTTGGGTTGACTCCTCATCTTCAGGGTAGCTACCTTACCCTGGGTATTCCAAAATTTAGGGCTTGTTGTGGTGAACTCTGCTCATAGCATGCTCCTGCTAGGCTGGAGCTCTGGCTCTTTTACTCTGATGTAAATTTGTACCTGTCCTCCTGATACACACTTTCTTGTTTTGAGTTTGTCTTCAGTACTTCTTAGCTTTGCCCAAAAAACAGTTCCATGCCAATGCTAAGAGAACCAAAATGCACTGAACACCAGACATCCAGGTGGGCAGGTGCAGTACTTTCTACTCTAGAAAGAGCACTGGCACATGGATTGACTGTGAGGTATAATTCATTTTAAGTCAATGGGCAGCTGAACCAAATGAGGCTGCCAAGTTCTTATTTTCCACTTAATGCTGAGGAGGATAAAAGGGAAAACAGTGACCTAAACTAATGATATAGGTGGGTTCAAAAATTTGCAGGCTCAGGGAACACATGAAATATGCAAAGTCTACCTGGAACAGGCAAGCAAAGACAGCATGAATCAGTTTAGGATTAATCTTCAAACCTCAGTGTGCTGCAGCAGCCAGAAATACCAACCAAATTGTGGGCATCATGAAGCAAGTTATTGAGAAAAAGACAAAGGAAATAATTTTAATGCTACAGAGACTCAGGTTGAACCTTCATACCAAGTGCAAGCTGATACAACTGGTGTAGACCTGAGTCTCCAGAAGGATGTGATGAAATGAGGGAAAAGGAAACAGGCAGGCAAATGGTCCAGGGAGAGGAGAAAAAGGCTGGGACCCAGAATTAGTGCAGGGGAAGGCCAAGTGGGACATAATTGAGGATTTCTGTAATGAAGGGAATGGGTAAGCCAGGTGCAGACTCTGTTCACTGATACTGCAGAATGAGGGCAAGGGGACATTCAATGAAAATAAGAGGGAATCAGTACAAAAGAGATGAAGGACAGTGAGTGGATCTTTGCATCCTGCACAGGCAGGGAACACATCAAACATGCTACAAAAGAGGTTGTGGACACAGAGGTGTCAGCACGGTCAGAGAGAGATTAGAAAAATTTAGGGACTACAGGCAGGTCCATGAGCAGATACAGCAATGTCTGGGCAAGGCTCCCAATCTCCCTAACAGAATAAATCTGGAAGGGGAGAAGCAGGGGGCAGAATGAAGAATGTTACAGATTCCAGTGCTCACCCTAGCAGAATCTTCAACCTTTGCTGCTGGAGAAACAGCCTCAGGTGAGATAAACTGCAGCTCAGATCTCTTTCTTATGTACTTAAAAATCAACTACAAAGGCGCAAGAACAACAGTTTGTGGTGTTGATTTGATCCCACTAGAGAGGAAGTGGTAACTGCCAAAGCAAGTCAGAGTCAGAGCTGAAAATGCAAAGGAAAACAAAATAGTCTTGTTATTCCCAACAAAAACAACAAAGAAACAAAATAGAAGTTAAAAATGCTGCAGCTGGAACTGAGAATTACTATATCAGCCACAAAAGGGTAGGACATATAAAGCCTGTATAAAGGACAATATTTCCAGAAGACACAGTGCCACCATGGAAAGCACTGGTGAGACCTACATACAGCTTTCTTCAATCTTAGTCATAAAAAAAAGCAACTCTGCAGAGAATGGAGAGTCTAAATTAGGAGCTGAAACTAAAAAAGCATGTGCTGGTCAGCCCAGCCAAAGAAAGCCTGAGAGGAAAGATAATTTGTTCTCTGTAAACGTATTAGTGAGGTAAATGTCAGAGGAGGAAGATGAGGTAATTAAGCTAAAGGAAAATGTTGTCACAAGAATTAATGAGCAGAGACTAACCAGAAATGTCCTTAGGGTGGACTTGATAATTTTCAGAAGATTTCAATTCTGGAAGAGCTTTCTGTTTGGAGCAGGAGGAGGAAAACTAGTAGGTTTGAGCTGCTCCTTGTTCAGCCTGAGAAAGAAACAACACCTTAATAGCGAAGGACCACACTTGATGACACAAAAGATCACTTATTTTGCCACGCCCTTTGCTCTCAGTGTCCCTTAATTGTTGAGCACAGACACCAAATAAGAGTGACGAGTCAGGTGGGATTTCTCATGTCAGGGACCTTGAGGAAGGGAAGAAGCAGCTGCCCATTATTTTTCATGGCCCCGCCATCAGGCCAGCAGTACCTAATGATCAGCAGTGTCAAAGGGTACGGCTGTGAGGCTTTGAAATGCTCTCCCTAAAACGGGTCTCATTAGCAGGGCACTGCAGCACGTGGGGTGGGTGGGGATGTCAAAGGCACTGGACATTGTTCACCTTCTCTGGACCCAAGGTCACAATTATGTTTATTGAAGACCTGCATTGTGTTTTCCTCTGGCCATTTCACTGTTGTCCTTTCTACTGTTTGGAGAGGTTCTTTGCTCAAATCCTGCTTTCTATTCTGTGTTTCTGCTTTTCTTCCTTCTCTATTCTCTTTTGCCTGGACCATTCCCTCTGCTCTTTTTATCCCTACTGCTTCTACATCCAGAGGTAAGCAGAGATGCAACAAAGCAACTTAACACTGCACCCAGCTTTAGTCACAACTTTCCTAAGCCTTTACATGTCAAGAAGCAGAGGGAGAGAAACAGGTGGAGAATCTGCTGGGCATGTTCTTTAAGCGTTCACTGCTAAAAAAAAGAAGTAACAATATGTTGAACATTTTCTGTATTTTTAAATTAGGGTAATTAAAACTTCACTGCTTTCTCCTGTGTTACCTGGAATGCTGAATAAAATCACCAGAGTTTCAAGCTTTTCCCAATAAAGCTGATTCCTGGCTATTTTAAACACTCTCTAGGCAACAGTTTAACATTGTGTCTCTAGCCCTTTTTCCCCATGAAGTTTTCATATTTCCAAGTCACTGATCAGAGTCCTGTGATTACTGCTGTTTGAATATAGTTTAATGCAGAACATTTTAAATCTACAGGACCATAATCAACTAAACCCACACAACAATGCTTTGAATAACAGAGAGCTAAGGAATAATGGAAAGACCACAATTATATAACTAAGCTAATATTAGAAGCTTAAGAAATCTGTTTAATGTTACAGCCAAAAGCCTAGAAAGCTGAGTTTTCCCTGCTGATGTGTCAGCTTTTCCAATATTCTTGCAACCTGTACTCTCACAGCCCCAGGAATGAGATCTGTACAAGTCTGCCTAAGGTGTCACTTGAAACAGAAGATGTGGAGAAGATATTCCAGCTGGCTGGAGAGTTGTCCCCCTGCAGTCCAGTCTGCCCTGCTGCTCCAGGGCAGGAAGGGAATGGCCCTGAGTGATGTAATGTATCTATCACTGGTGCAACTTATCAAAATAAATGGAGGGCTGAAACTTTGGGTGCATGTGGTCAGAAAACAAATGAAGGAAATATTGACGTGCAGACATTGCCAGTCCCCCCCAGCTCCTAACTCCTAATAAGAAGTGGTATTAGCATAGGTGTTATTGGATGTATGGATCTAAAAAAAAGAAAAACCTTTTACAGTCACTAAGTAAAGCAGATAATGGAAAATTACCAACGGGGTAGAAAGTCAATTTCTTTTGCCTGACTTCACAGAGGAACAGATCTGTGATGCAGCTGTTTTCAGCGCTCTGCCAAATTGCAAACCTGAAGTTGTCATACCTTTAACAATAAAGAGAATGAAAGCCTTTTAAACTCTACTTAAAGTGTCAAGGCCTCACTCCCCACAGCCACCCCACCTTTAAATCAACAGTAAAGGGTTCACTGATTTCCAGGGTAATAGGTATTTGCTCTTATTTGAATGTGACATTAACATGGATATACTGTTCTCAGGAGAACTGACTGCTGTGGGCCAGAGCTGGACATTGATTTCACACCAAATTCCCCATTGATCGGGCATGGTAGGAAGTCTATTCATTGAATTGATAGCAGGATACAGCTATACTGTATTTGTTTTCCTTTTAATATACAGCTTCAACAGCAAGCCATGCATGAATTTAATAAAAGAAGATAATAATCTATCCATTCTATGAGCAATAGACTGAACCTGGGTGGTTATCAGACCTGCTGCTATAAATCATGTCACATAAGACACTCATTTTAGCTTTGCCAATGGAAAAAAATCCTCTGTTTTAAATATACAGAACCTCTGCTTCTCACTCACATTCAGTAAACTGATAATTGTATTCAGTTATGTTTTATCAATGTAGGAGCATCAGCAGAAGAGAATCAAACCTATTGTCTGTTAGAGAACAAGCATTTGAAGGCAACTAAGCTCTAAACAGTGAATTGAAGTATCTATAGTATCTGTTGCAATTATCCCTAGTTGTTCAACATGCTCTTTCAGTGCTGCTTCCTATTCAGGATTGGAGGTTTTGCTAAGGTCACCCTATGAAACAATGAAAGGAGATGCTTTGAATATGCTAATGCCTTCTGTTGGAGGAGAGAAAATGAACTGATGTGAAAGTCATTGACAACCATAAGGCAAACAGAATGGGTGGTACAATTGTAACCAGAGTGCTGTGTCTGTGCCTCAATCTGGGAACAGATCCTTAACAATCATTTTCTGCTAGACACTTGTTTGTAAATGACAGAAGGGAGGCAAAAAGAATTACATGCATAATGCTTTTCAAGTAGAAAATATCTGTACTTTCAAGACATAGGCAGAAAGTTACTTTTGTAGGCACAGAACTGGGTTGATTTCAGCTCTTACTCTTTCAGGGAGCATCATTAGAGCCAAGAAAGGGACTCTGAGTGCAGACTAGCATAAATTAGATCGAGAGCTGGGCTGGCACGTGTGGACACTGCTGCCTCACAGACACCATTCTCCTTCCACAGCACAAAGGGATGCCATAGCTGTTCTTATTACCATAATTAAACATCAGCATTTTGGTAAATTATATAATTTCTTTTTTCTGCTTTTTCAGCTCACATGGAGAGAATGAAGGGTTTGCCCTCTTCCATACCTGACCTAGCGAATGGGACATGGTTTTTTGCCAGGAGCCTCTCAGTGCAGTGCAGAATGATATCAGATGGTTGCTAAAAGAATTGAGGAGCCTAAGGGCTGCCTGCTCTTATCCCAGGGCATGGCATTCCAGCACCTCCAAAGTAACAAAAGTAGCATGGAAACCCGATTGAGGCAACAAGCTCTGCTGAGCTATCTAAAGTGACAGGTGAACAAGGTGAAGAAAAATAAATCTTCTAATTTTCTCTTAATCATGGCATTATAGAAATCCTTCATAATCATTTGAGTGATTTAAAATCAAGCAATACAGTAGGAAATAAAAATGTTTGGGAAAGAATTTCACATTCATTCATAGATTCACTTATTCACCCATGTTTAGCTGATGAGAAAAAAAAACTGGCTGCTGTTGGTTGCATGCAGCTCATTCTCCAATCAGCAAAAAAGCACAGAAGATGATAATACCATAAAAATAACTAATGACAAGAGATCAGAAATGCTGCAGGATGGAGAGCACAGAAACTAGGGCAAACTTACCAATCTTAGCGCTATTTATCCTTACCTGGGATAATTTCATGAATAGCTGAGATTTGAAGAAAGATGAGGGAGGACTTTGGGCTTTAGTCCATGCTTAATGAGAGATCTAGAAGTTTTGTCAAGGCATTTTTGGAAAACAGGCAATGAAGGACTCTGAAGATAGCCTCTGAAAATCCCACCACTGAGCCAGGGGTGACTGGGTAGGGCAGAGCAGAGATTAGCAGTACCATGGGGGCTGGAAACACAGGTCAGAGCATCATGGAGACCAGAGGACAGTGAGGGAAAGTCCTCTAAATTAAACTTAAGACAGAGAAAACCTTGGAAATAGAGGAAGGGGAAAGAGGTTTTTATTTTACAGAACACAAACACAGTTGCTTGTGCCAATACAAATGTTTGCTTGAGGCCAACACGTGGCAGCAGCATTGCCTGGTACCTGTGTAAGACACAATCAAAAAACAGTTTAAATCTTGCTGTGTCTCAAACAAGGCAAGAGCTTAGATCTGCCCAGCTATTTGAGCTTTTCCCCCAGGATTCACAGCACTTCAGGCTGGAAGGGTTCAGTACATGCCTTGACCACACCTGCTGTTACATTTTATCCAATTACTAAACCAAACACCTTGCAATTGTCCAAGAAATAGCTCAGCTAAAACACTGATGCTTGAAAGATCTTTAACCCTGGGTAGAAAATCTTGGGAAATGGAGGATCTCTGTCCTGGGAACATATTCCAGTATTTAATCTTAAAATTATATTTAACCTAAATTCATCTGTCTTCAGTTTCCAGCAATTGGTTCTTCTAGGGCTTTTCTTAGATTGGTTAAAGAGTTCTTCAGTACCTTCATTTTCTCCTTGTGAAGGTACTTAGAGACTGCAGTGAAGTCACTTCTCCCACTCTGGTAAGATTCAGCTCGTGAAGATCTATTATTATAAATAGCCTGACTGCAAAGATGACCTGTGTTCTCTTAGGTCTTCAGAATTCAGGGATATTCTTTTTCCCCACTGTAAAGTAAAATGGAATTGCTGTAACCCGCGATTCTAAAAGAAGAATTTTTTACTATTTACTTCCAAATTATAGGAGATAAATGTAATGTTTGATGGCATTAAACCTATCAGCAGTATCTAAATACATAAAAGCTTTCATTTATCATACCTTCCCTTCAATGACTGTCAATAAAGATGAGCTTTCTGTGCACTAAATTGGCACCATTTTTTTAGCTATGCAAAAAATCATAACACTCTTCATTTGCTGACTAAAGAGACTAAGGTACAATGTGATAATGCAACAGTGGCAGGAATGTAATAGCAAACCTCCCATACATGTGACTCCCTGCAACAAAATTTGGTCTAAATCCCATCTCTGTTAGTCCTTCTCCCATCACATTTCATACCTTAGCCTGTGTTGTCTTTTCTTTACTTATGTTTTCCTATGGAATAATTGTAAATTTTTTTTATAGTTAGAGATTATTTCTAGGGGAAAAAAAAAAGGAAGAAAAAAAGTTTAAGACTAAAACAAAAACCTGGAATTTAGGCATATGCCTTCTATGAACATCATTGAGAATGTAAGGAGATAATTGAAATATCCTGCATTTCAATTTTTCAGTGGCTTGGGGTTTTCCCCCCCAAGACTATGATTTTGCCTGAAAAGTACATCTATCCATATCCAAAAGGAAGTAGGAGTGCAGAATATTACATTGTATCACCAGCTCACAAAATATTTTGGAAAACTCCCAGCAATATATTTTCTGAACTTTCAGAACTCTTGAAAATTCATCTTGCCACTCAAAATCCAACAGGGAAGCATAAAATCAAATTAAAGGACTGAAACTCTGTTCTGAACATGGAAATAGACCAATAGCTAAATTATTTTTCTCATGGTTTCCAACAACTGCAAACTGCTAATCATTGTTGGGAAATTAAAGTACTAGAGCTTTAGAATGACTAAATCCCAAATGACTTCATCATTGACCTTTAAACTACAGTAGAATAGGAAATAATACTCCACAATAGGAACTGATAAATATCAAAATGTCTCTTTAAAGAAAGACATTTTTGCTGTTGATAATTGAGGTGACTTATTACGTGATCTAAACATAAAACCAAGTTAATGCCTAAAAGCTTTTCCTATTCGCTTGGCAAAATAATCCTGAATAATAAACAAGTCACAACATTTTCACTGCTGTGACATTTCAACTGGGGAAAAAAAAAGTAAAATGTAATCTGTATTAATAGCCATATTTTACATCTAGTGAAAAAATCAGCCAGATTTAGGCAGAAGAAAAGCTCTTAATTTTAGACTCAGATCCATACCTAAATGTATCAAGGGATTTCTTCTCTATTTTTTTCCCAAACCATCAATCTTTAAAGTAAAACAAAATAACCTTATAGGTAATACCATGAAAAAACCCATTTGCCCCAACACTCATCCATAGAAGATATCCCTACCAGAAGCCACAGTAGCCAGTGATATCAAAGACACAGACAGAAAAAAGATTTGTAGAAAGAAGATACACAAGATTTTCCAAAGGCATGGAACAGGAGATGAGAAACAGTGGTACCATAGAAAACATCAGACCAGGTCTGTGAGATGCTGGAGTGTGGAGCTATTTTCAGGGTATGGTGGAGAATGAGCTCAGGACAATGCATTTTACTATTGGATATTTGGGTTCTCCCTGCACTACAAACCAGGATAAACCTTCATGGCTCATTAAAACCCACAGGAATTGCATGACTGAATCTTGAACACTGTTTTTTTTGCTGCTAAATTTCTTCAATCTGCTACTACCCAGTTATGATTAAACCAGGAGGACACAATCCTGGATCCATGCTGTTGTTGCCTTCAGTTGGTGCATAGGCTAACCCAAAAAATCAGTATTTTCCTACTTCTTAGGAACCCAAAAAACAGATTGGTGTTTGATTCCCTGCTCATGGCAAGGGATCTGGACCTAGATGATGTTTAATGACCTTTCCAACCCAAACCATTCTATCATTTTATGATTTAAAGCTTGCCATATTTGCTAGGAGTTTGGCACCTGGGTGCTTTTGAATATCATCCTTGACACTTACATATCTTCATATTTCTAAATGTATTTTTAAAACCTTGTCCAATTAAAAAAAAGCAGGGGTTTAAATGATCCCTCAAAATGAGTGTTCAGAGGAATCTGAAATCCTGGAATACACTTGTTACACAGTGTTCTCCAAGTCCTGGGCCACAAAAGCTAGAATACAAGGACATCTGCTTCTGCCTGACAAGGGAGAAACTAAAAACTCTCCCTTTCTGAAGTGACTGAGCTTCAGACTTTAGCTGTGCCTCTGGCAGTTTGTTAACTCCTTCTCAAGACAAAGTGGAGTTCTGTGGCAAAGGACTGTGAAGAACTGCCTTGTACCATTATAGAGAGCTCTGCCTTTCCACTTAAAAATCAGAAACCCTTCCACAGCTCCAGTGACTTGTAGCTCTGGTACACTTCCCGAGTAGAGCTTATTTCAGCAGGAGTGATTAAAGAGCTGATATAAAATACAATCATGGGATCCCTTAAAATAAGAGTAATATATGTTTCCTACTGTGTAGCTATTTTCCTTATAGAAAGTATCATTTTATCAAAATAATTTTCAGATAATACCAACCACTGACCACATTTCATAGTTCATGGTATATGAACTGAACCTGATTATTCCAGAAGCTCAGAGGTGCACATTATTCATCTTCTACTTCTTGTGTGTTGGTCCATTTCGATGATTAATACATCTCATTCCTCAAAATTTTCTGTATTTTAAAAAACCTTACATTACAGCCCCCTGCTTTCTCCCTGAGAAGTTAGTACATTATTATTGCAGGGATGGCTAATATAACTTTTAAATGTCACTGAAGACATGGTTCATGTTTTGCATCATGAGACCTACAGGATTATAGCTGGACTTAAAAAAATCTCATTGCAGTTTTCAGAGACAGTAACTGCAGCCAATGGAAGTAAGTGAATGGGGGTTCAGCTTATGTGAAAAATTGCCAGACAGTGGAAGTACTTGAAAACTTCTGTAAAAGTCACGTGTCTCAACAGCCAGAGTTTCTGAACACCTCTGTATTGGTTCTGGTCTAAATTTATTGGTTCCGGTTCAGAGCCATAATTTAGGAAGAAACCTCAGGAGGGTTTACTCTGGGAGACGCCGATCCAAAATGTCCCTGGTTCAGGAAAAACCATTCCTTAGGAGAAAAGCAGAAAAAATGATTTATTTAACAGGCAAAGCATTCACTAGCACAAACAAAATGAACAATATGAAACCATAAAAGCCCTTGCCGCTCCAAAAGAGATGACAAACTCACAAAGTCCCTCCGTGGCTGTGGTTCGGCTCTCTCAGTCTCTCTCAGTCCCTCCATGGCTGTGGCTCGGCTCTCTCAGTCTCTCTCAGTCTCTCTCAGTCCCTCCGTGGCTGTGGCCCGGCTCTCTCAGTCTCTCTCAGTCTCTCTCAGTCTCTCTCAGTCTCTCTCAGTCTCTCTCAGTCTCTCTCAGTCTCTCTCAGTCTCTCTCAGTCTCTCTCAGTCCCTCCGGCGCTGGAAACGCCACGGCCCGGGCCCGGCCCGGCGGCCACAGGTGCGAGCTGCCACTGCTCTGCTGGGTGTTCAGTCCAGAGCAGGGTTACCCAGGTCCAAAGAGAAAGAAAACCCACAGCCCAGGGAACTTCTCTGCCTCAGCTAGCTAAAACTAACTAAAAGCAAAGGAGAGCTCTGTCCTGCCGTCTGTCCATCCACAGACAGCACAGTCCAGGGGCAGGATGCAGGGGAGCGAGTGCAGTTTCTGATAACAAACTCTGCGCTTCTTCTCTCCCCCCTTTGCTCCCGGAACAAATCTTAAAGGTGCAACACTTATCATCCAGCCTAAACAGAGCAGACGATTGGGGATACAGGCATCATATAGCCAACCCAGGACATCCCACCCCTTATCCCCATATCGTCAGCTTACTACTCAAACTAATATCTACGCTCTACACAGGCGTGCATTATACATACAACATACAGCTATGCACAGACAATGGCAGTAACATTCAGCAGTGATATTATACATCGTTCTCACCCAACAACAGATCTCCCTGAGGCACACATCGTGTTGTTCCATCTTTCTGCATTATCTCCCACTGTATAAATATCGTGTGTGAAAACCAGAACATCACTTTCCCAAGTGGCCACCAGGAAAAGCTGGGTGTAAGTCTCCCAACTCTGTTTCTCAGCAGAGGTGTCTTGGTCAGGCTACACGAATTTATCTGCTAATGAAGGTAGCAGTGAGTGAATCAGTGTGGGCCAAAGAGCAGAAGAAATGGAGAAAATAAATGAAAAACACTTGAAGAAGGAACTTGTCAAACTACCTTTTATAGAGCGCCTCCTTTTAATTATTCTACAGAAAGCAATCAGACTTGGACTCATCTTTTATACTCAACCTATATTAAGTCTTTCATTTTCCTCACTGACTTAAAGCAATGTTCTTTATTCTTCCCACTTCAAATGAAATATCCACATCATTTGTTAATGCAGGTTGTTGGTTGTCAAAGCTTGTAAGGGTCCTTCAGTTTTGGGCAACTCAAAGAGCCTTAGGCTTCAATCCATGAGATGTAATAAGGCAAACTGTAATATAGAAACCAGGAACAGACTCATCTATGGAAAAAAGGTTTCACTTTCTAACACTTATATAGCTCAGGGTAAATTCAACTAAAATCCCGTCTGACACAGCTTGAAAGTAATTCTTATTCATTGGAAATTAGATGGTAGCAGGGAAAAAACCCACCTTATTTTATATAAATATAAGAATTTCCTCTAAAGTGGTTTTGATTTTTGTCCTGGGGGAAAGGAGGGAAAGGAGTTATAGAGGAGTATTATTCCATGTTTTGTTCTTTGTGTGCTCATGTTCATATTTTTTTCCTTGTAATTTAGGGAGGAGAAAAAAATGTTCCTTAACAACCCTTAGACTAACTTCACCACCCTGATCTCAAAGGATAAACCAGGTATTCACAGTTTCCTGTTCCTGCTTCTACTTTCATGTTGCAAATCTAAGGAAAGAAATTTCAGAAATGCCAAATATCCCATTCATTCTGAGAAAAAATTCACCTCTAAATCATTTCTGTGCTATTATTTTTGCATGTATTTTTTACCTGTTTGTCAAAGAAAGACAAAGTTTTTTCTAGACATCCGTGCTCATGTGTAAAGCCCTCTCCAAGTTCTCCTACTTAAGTTGAAAAAAATCTCCCATAGTATTTTTATTATTATTATTATTATTACTAGCCCCAAGCTATCATGAAGATTTGTCTGGCTGTTGAACAAAAAAAAGGAAATTCCCTGAGAACCAGTTCTTCCCAAATGTCTCAGCAGTATTGTGCCACCCCATATTGCAACCAACATGCACAGAAGACATATAATCCCTTCTATCATAGTATATATAGTAAGATGTAGGTTTCTAAAATGAGAAAAAAGTCTAAGCTCAGGTAAAAGTCCTCATAGTTTTGAACTATATGCAAAAAAAATGCCAGTTTTAAATACTGTTGAACTGGGAGAAGAATGATGCTTTAAGGAACTAGCTCTAGAGCATACTGACAGAACTAGTTTCAAAGCATACAGCAAGTAGTAAAACAGGTTGAAAGACATAGTAGCAATTACAGTTACAGAAAAAAAAATGCCATTTGTTGGAAATGAACCAGTTTTGCTCGTGTTTACTTGACTCTAACTGAAATTCTCTGGAAAGAGAATCCTGTCATAAGTAGGATAGCCCAGTCAGACAAGGATTAACAAAGCAATACGTATAGCAACATCTCTAGCTTAGAAAAGTGGCTGTACTAGGAGCAGTCAGCCTCCTGAGCTTTTGCTGGAGCCACTCCACTCTGTTATGCATCTAAATGTGCAGAGTCCAGAGCCAGCAACCCCCTCCCTGCCTCGCTGTGACAGCGCTGGCCCCTTCAGAGATGAACATTTGACTTCACTCCAAACTCAGAAGAGCAGAGACCCTGCCACTTCAGCACTATTTGAAAGACTGTTACCACCATTTGAAGACATGCCACAAAGTCAGGTTTTGATTTAGAAAGTATTTTTTATCACAGCATCTCCTGGCCAGCAAACTGAGCTTGCAGTCAAGAACTATATGGAGAAATACATCTGTGTGCTCAGAGCACGCTCCTCAGTAGTTAGGCACACATAAATCTGTGAAAGACTCTGCACATTCCCCAAAATCAAGTGCTAGAGCAGTGAGAGAGTGGGCTACACCCTGCTGAGTTCATTCACATGAATAATCCCAGGGCTTTCTGTCAAACTGTTTGTGTCAATAAGGCAAACAAGTCTTGGCCTGTCCCAAACATTGTTCATTGCAGATTGCAACAGAGCAAATGTAATTATGTGAGAGAAAGGCAATAGGAGCAATTCCTAAAGGCAGGACATCATTAAGATTTCATAACAAGCACATTTTCCCAAGGGATCCAGAGGAAACGAGAGCCATGGATTTCCTGAGGCCAGACTCTATGTTTGGCTTCATACATCCAAGTGCATTTTTAATTGCAGCATTCACTTGGAAGACATAAAGTTCCTCAGGAAGTGAACAGGATTTGGAACAGGTCCTAAAACAATGCCTAGTCCCTCATCTTATACAACATGGAAAGAAGAAAAGAAGAAAAATCCCAGAATAGGACTACATGACAATTTGGCTTTGGAGAAGCCATGAACTACCATGAATTGAATTGAACTACCATGTTCAATTTTCTCTGGATAATAGAAAAATAAATGTCTGTGTTGCAAGGGGAAGCAGTTGTTGTGTGTTTTGTTGATCAGGGCATCATCAGTGAGAAGAACCAAGTTTATAGGACAACCTGAAACAAGTCAAGAAGCGTTAAGAGTAAAGGAAATAAAAGATGTCTAAGGAGCTTTATATATCCAGCAGAAATGGGAAGAAGTTCTGGTTGGACTTGGATTCAGGTTCTTTATAAGATCAAGAATCAACAGAATCCCTTGCCTTAACATTGCAGCAAAGTCTTTATCATAGGTTGAAAATGGTGCTCAAGGTAGCAAGTCACATCTTTGCTTGGGGAAAGTCAACACATACACTCAGTTCAGATTTCTTTGGGTTTTCTAGTCTAGTGAAAACTGAATTATGCATTAAGAAAAAGATCACATGCCAGCTGGCTTTAATTAAAAGGGAGTGCTTCCAAAATTACTCCTTGAAGTAAGAAATTTCCTGATGGAAAGAAAGAACTTGAGAAAATTGCCCATTATATGTCTGTGTTTGGGTAACTAAAATCATTCACACGTCAGAACATTAACATCACCACACTGGCACCTGAGCTGATATGCAACTGGGAAAATCCATCTTGTAGCTGTGTGTGAAATTGTATAAGCAGTTTTATAAACACACACACCCATATACTGTAAATATAGAGAGACAAATAAGAAGGTCTCAGGACCTACAGCCAAACTCTTATCTAATAAAAAGGACCATTTCTACTGGATTTAATGTGAGAGAGCTCCTGTGTGTGGATTTTACCAAGCTCTGTTAGGTTGCAGTTCTATTTTTAAATTGCTCTACTTCAAAATTTAATCAAATCCACTCCTTTGTGACAATAATACACTGCTTCATAATAATGAAGCTTAATGAAGAGAATTAAAAGTTGATTAATTGTAAGCACAGTTAAACACAGAAATTCTTTGCTTCTTTGCCATAAAATCTGTCTACTGTTAAAAACTCATCACTTGCTGTCTTCTCTGACTCTGGATTTTTAAACAGCTTTTATGGGCTTTTCAATTCCTGCCTGCAATTCAAGTCCACCTTTTTTTTGTCCTCCTTGGCCCTTCATCCTCTTGCCCTTCCTTTAGCTTTCCTTTAGCTAAAGACAAAAGGCCAGATTAAGTTTAGAAAATCTGTGATGCTCATCTGACATTGCCACGACCTTTCTGGTGGGTTTAAGAGGACTTGCAGTGTTCCAGCACAGGAAGGCGATGTCCCACACCAGCAGAGACCCAGGCAGAGACACTCCCTCCTCCTGCTCCTCAGCTGATCTGCTAGGAGCATGGTGCTCCTGACAACTGCTGGGATCTCACTTCCATCCTCAGCACATTTCCAACCTCTGAACATCAGGAAAGTAAAAGAAAGTATTTCACATCAGACGGAGCAAGGAGGCAAATAGATGAGGGATGTAAAACACTGAAAGGAGAGGATAGAGATTGACTTTGCCCGGGGAAAATAATGCTGAAAAAAAATAATGTTGAGAGGTTCATGCTGCATAATGTGCATATTTTTTCATCTGATTTTGTCTTCATTCAGTGACCTCACGTAGATAACATTTCACTCTCAGTCTCATAAATGCCAATGCAGACAAGGTTTCCACAGAAATGTATCGAGCAGACACATCCTTCAAAAAATGCTGCTGGAAGGCATCCCAATGTACTTATATGCAGGAAAGTTAAAGACAAACATCCTTGGAACCCTTGGAAAATCCTTATCTGAGATATACTACTTGTTGAATACTAACTGTATTTGGTTAATTTGACATTATATTTTTAGGGTCCTAAGTCACTTGACCAATAAGGGACTACTTTTCCATTATACACAGAAATCAGGAACTATATGTTCTACAGGCTTTTTTCTAAGAAGGAACCATAATTTTAAAAATTATTTCCATCTCCAGAGACATAAAGAAGTATTATTGTAAGGAAAATGTTTTGATTTTCTACTTGTCAGATCTTCACTCATATGCCAAGATTCAAAATACCCGAAAAGTTAATCAGAACTTTGAAATATTTTAAAAGTTTAAAATTGTATATGAGAAATATAGATTTCTGAGTGAATATGCATTGCAAATATGTATTTCTCAAAGGTCTAGAAGATAGGCAGATGATACAAAGTCTTATCAAAAATATAAATGCAGTGTGTCAAGTGAAAAATAATAGTGATTACCTTAACAGCATCTTGGGTATGTATCTGTTATCATACATGATGTATTGGGAGTGTGGTTTACTCAGGTTACAGAATTAAAACAGTAGGAGGTCTAATCTGAATTAATATACAGGTTCAGTGGGAAATATTGATAGATTTAAGTATGATTCCTTGTAATATGCTATTTTATACATCTACAGTTTGGTCGATGGGGAAAACGAGCAGCATAGACTAAAATTACACAGTACTCTTGAAAGACATTTAACAGAAGTTTAGAAGGAAGCACAACACACAAATTGCTTCCATTAATTCAGACCACAGCTCATGTGGCGCATGAAATTGCTGTGATTTTCCTTACTGTGCACTGTGTCTTTAAAATCTGAGAGGTGCCTGCCACTTTTCAGGACAGATTTGATGATATGTGCTGTGCCATCCACTGCAAATTTCCCTTTGTTACTCTTTTATTGCTTTTATCGCCAAAAACACATCTCCCAGCAAGGACAAGCAGACCACAGCAGTGGAAAAGCCAAGTTTATCCAACAAGAATCGTGCAGCTGCCATGTCAGAGCCTCTATGGATTTTGACAGACACTGCAAACTGTTGCACTGCTGAGTAAACCTCAACCACCACAGGAGCCCATCCAGTGTAGGAGACCCCAGTCAACTCACTGGTATCTCTTTCCAGAATCACAGAATCATTTAGGTTGCAAAAGATCTCTCAGATCATTGAGTCCAACCTTTGACTTTTCACTAAGTGAAGCTTCCTGGAACTTCTGTCCAAACCTCTCCTTTCCTTTTCCTCTCTAATGTCTGTAACACATATTTTGCACCTGTAAGCCTTAGAGGATTTAAGTATTCAGCTCTGAAGGTTGGTTACCTTGTAGGTTGGTTACTTTGCAGAAGACAGTGCTGAAACTCTTTCCATGCCAGTGATCCCATTCCTTTCACAGTTCAAAGGCAGGGTAATAGCACACACCCACTCCTTGCTACTGAATCCCAAAAGGGCTTAAAAATCAGACTCCTAAAGTGACATGGCAACAGAAGTAGTAATTATTCTGTAAAAAGCTTTTTATCTTTTGCTAACAAAAGAACATATAGACAGCCATGAGCTCTCAATGGCCCCAGAGTGCCAGATGACTACAGCAAGTTATGGCCAATCTGCAGCTATAGAGAAATACTGCAAATTTGCTCCAGCAAAATGTCCTGCTCAACATTAGAGAGCTGGCTGAGTGTTTCCTGGTGGCTCCTTATGCCTGTGAGTGCCACTGCTATTTGGTGGGAAAAATGAAAGCCAGTTAAGTGCACAGGTAAAATGACAAGCACCTCACTGTTCTCTAAAAACCCTCCTGATTGCATATCACTCACTTTAAATTCTGATTAGAAGAAGGCATTGAGAATCTCAGCTAGGAATACAATAGGATAAATGGACTTATTAGCTAAATGCACAAACTACCAGGATGAGCAGCATTCATTTCAGAGCAAACTACTAGGACAACTACTATCCAGATGTGAGCATATGGTCTCACACTGCATCATTTACAATGAAGCATTGTAAAAGTGGTTTTTTTAACAGAACCACCTCTCATGCAAATATAAGTCTTCTATGTAAAACTAGTGTTATTGACATAAAGCAGTAGGGGCAACATTATTTATAACTTTGGAGATGGGAAAATAAAAATACACAAGGGAAACTTAGGAGGGTAGTCAGTATGGAAGGGCTAAAATCAGGAGGATATGGTGAGTCCTGTCTTGGCATGACTTTGAAAATACCTTGCTAGACCTTACAATTAGAGGCTAAAGCAGAGTGGAGGGCCAGCTGGGGACAAAACAGACTAAGGTCATATTAATAACCAGTGTGAATGTACTACCTGCCATTTTTCATTTTCAGATGGTTTTCATCTGCAGTTGTCTGCAGAGACAGAAGAGCAAATATTCCATGTCAACATGGAAAAATTTATTAGCAAGTATGAGCTGGGACAAAAATGAAACCAAGACTGTTACTAAGAAGTGTTGGAAGAGACTGAAGTAGAGGATAAGAAAAGTAAATATTGAATTCCTACTCAAGGTCTTGAAGGTAAGAAATGCAGATTGTCTTCTTAAATTTTCGGAATTTGCAACAGGACTTAAGTGTTTTATTAATCAAGGGTAGAATAATGCTCCCCATGATGCCATTAATCATTTAGGATATCCTGGAGCAAGTGCTTCTGCATACTCACTTGATCTCAATTTCTTTCTATCATTATGTTCCTGCACTAACAGCCCAGCTGTATTTGGTGTTCATTGTCATTTTCCAGTAGTGAGCTAATGGCACTGCTGTAAAACAACAAGCAGCTGGTGGCACAGCACGAGTAAGTATTATTCAACATGAATTATGAATGGCATGGAAGTACTAAGAAAAACTTTACAAAGTACCTTAGGTACTTTAGGTACTTTACGAAGTACCTAATGTGTCCCAACTCTTCTCTCATCCCCAGCTGCCTCTGACTGCTGCCTAAGCAAGGGAAGGGGCCAGCACAGAGCTCTGGCTTGGTTTGGATGCCTCACCACAGGTTGTGTAGCTGTGTTACTACCACACACACTTGGGTGAGTCCCTGCTTGGGAGAAGGTAGAAGTGAGGAGAGATCTGCCCCTGACGCTGTGGAGTGCCTGGACTATTCTGCAGTAACAAGTGAACCAGTCAGGGTTGCCCTACACAGAAAAACACTGGCAAAATGTGAAGCAGTGCTGTTGGAGAAGGATGAAAAGACAAATCTGAATCCACCAGCAGCGCGGAACAGGACAGGATGGGACAGGACAGGAAGGTTGCAGTATAGTCATAATCCATATCTGGGACGGTGGCTTCAGCAGAGGTTTGGTTTCCATGATGGAATTCACTGGAAGGAAGAAAGCTCAATGTTCAGCTGTAAAAATGGTGTGAGGAATAAAAGAGGACTGACTGTTTTCCTGCTGATAACTGCCACAGGGAGGCGACAAGAAATCCTTGTCTCAATATGTTGTTGAAATAAGGATGAAATAATGTCTGTGTCTACCAATGATATTGGGGGGAAGCTAAATATATAAGACAGCATCTGTAAGGCCAATGCACCTGGTGATTTCTTGGAAAGATCCTATATTTTCATTTTACAAAGAAATACATAAATGAATTAAGATCTCAAGAAATCTATGGTTTGTTCCTGGATAATGGGTTTTTCAAGATACATAGAGTTGTTTGTTTCTTTTTAAAATGAAATTCTGTTTCAGAAAGATGGGGAGCACTCAGTCGAAAAGCACTGTATTGATATAGTCAGAACACAGCCCTAGTAAGGAGTTTAAGAAATGGAGCCTTTAAGTCACACACTGAGGCCTTCATCCTGCAAAGGCTTCATGAAGTTACTAGCCTTTAAGCATGGCAGTTAGTTCCCACTGATGTCAATGCACTTGCCTTCATGGATAAAGTTATATTCCATGGGTCTCAATAGATCACAGCCTGAAAATTCTGTATCACAGTATCATTTACACATATAAATGGTAAAGGGATTCCCTGTTCACATATTTAGTTGGCCAAGTCCAATCAGCACATACTTTATTCAACCACAGTCTGATGTGAATGAAGTCTTTTACTTACACACATCTTAAAAAAAAACAAAACCACCAAACCCTTATTTATAATTGATGATGAAAAAAGGACTGTTATTTTATTTGGTAGCCTGTAAATGGTTTCCTAGGAAAAGTGAGGATGGGCTGTTTTCAGTTGACCCAGTATAAAATTACCTCCTGTAAAAATTCTCTCCAAGATCCAGCATGGAGCTGTAGAGAAGTGGTGCTTCCTTCATATGTAGATCCAGGAGCTTCCCAAATGCAGAATGAAGTATGGGTGCCCCTCCATTCCACAAGAGATATCAGTGCAAGCTCAGAAATCTTCACAGAACAAAGCAGAGCTTGATTACCCTGTAGATAGCATGAGGCTCCCACTAATTCTAGCATAGTTTTTGTCATTGTTATTGGACTACTGGTGTACCCAGAAGTCAGGGAATCTCAATACCCACACAACCTCATTGAATATTAATGCCAGAACCCTTACAATAGTGGCTAATAATGCAGCTTTTCTCTGCCATGTGAATTACACATCAATATTAATGAAGCCTTTGTTAACATTCCATGTTCTTTCCTTCCTGTGCCTCTGCCAGGATTTTGGACTGGTTTATGCCAACAATGCAGACTTACATGTCAACCCTGAGCAGGTCCCAGACATTTCAGAAAGGGCTTGTTTTTGCAAATGTGCATTTAAATTAAGAAATATGCCACATCAAGGTTGCTTTAAATTGATGGCTGTTCAGTTCTGCTCCCCTGCACGGGACAGATGTCACTTTATATGTTTGCATATCCTAAAAGTAACACACAGAGGGCTGTCTTTTATTTCAAAATGTTGTTACAGCAGCCTTTGTATAAAAACTAACACAATCATTCACAATCATTCATGGTTCTCCTTCTTCCCAGCATCAGATGTATCAAGAAAAGGCAATGGTTCTGTCATTGGAAACAGAGATGTGTATTTTCTGGTTCTGTAAGAGCCCATAGTACAGTTCACACCGACTTCTGCTATTCTAAACAGGAAAATATTCCAGTGCTTTGAACCTTCATATGAAATTTAAATGTAATTGCCAAAAGCATTACCTTATTAATAAGAGTAGAAAAGCATCATTACTAATTATCGTGAATTTAATTTGCATATTCTAAACATTTACATTATCTAATCTAACTATGCAACAGCTGCTTGCATGATTTCCAGCTCAGCTCTTTTCCGAAACGAGTACCCAACACCAGTAAATAATAAGTGTTGCTGTGGACTTCTCCTGTCATACATAGCATCTTACTCCAAAAGAAGTTCCACCAGCCACAGAAGCAACACATTTTTTAATGAATACCAAAGCACTTCATTTCAGCACAGCTGATCAGCCGTGTGGAATGCTCTATCAACTGATCCTGTTTCAGAGGTAGATCCCGCAAGATATCTCCAACAAATTACCTCTTTGAGAGAAGGATTCAATTGGTTTGCACTAATCTAATTTAGAGGAGGCCAGAATAAAATCATACTTGGACTTAATCTCATCTGAATACAAACAGTACAAAAATGCTGTTGATAAGTAGCTGATGTAATGCTCTAACACACCATGGGGTTTTTGTACTGATCCCACCCTCTCTGAGGAGAACTCTCAGCAATTCCTAGTGCTGTCTCTCAGATTAAGACTTGAAATTGCGTGTTTAGCATAGAATATCTGGAACTTCATGTCACAAAATTAACAAAGGGGAAAAAAAAGAAAAAAGAAAAGAAAAAGCAGGCTATTTGCAACACTTGTCATTAAATGGAAGCGACCAGCTCCTAGAGAGATCCAATATAACCAGCATGGGACTGGTGAGACAGGGAATCAATATTTTACTTATCACAGTAGAAATGCAAGGCAGCCAACACAGACCAAAACCTGACCAAATCATGGGGTATGTCTACTCATAAAGAATTTTCTTTTTCTCAGCTTAGGTTGAAAGTGATCTGAGATTGATGCTAGTAATCATCAAAAGGAAGTTAAACCACTTATGTTGTTTTTTTCTTCCTTCAAAGCAATCATTCCAGATTTTGGTGACTTCAAGAGATACTGTCTTTTCAAGCTGTGCCATCAAGTACACTGCAGCAAAGAATGGAACCCTTTTTGCAGGACAGGATAACCTTGTATCTAGAATAACTGGTCTTTAAGGCATCACATTTCATTTATAGACACATCTATTTTCTGATTTACTGTGTAGATTTAAGGTAATTCAGCCATTTTACTACATCTGTAAAATTGTGATGACAATCCATGCCCCATAGGAAGCTTTAGGTTGAATTCACTAATATTTGCAAAACACTCTGAAGTGCTGCAATTCAGACAGCAATAAGAATGCAAAATCTCACTGTGCCACGCCTAGTATTTTTATATTCATCAGGTTTACCTGGAAATATGGTTTTTTCTAAGGGGAAATATAAGAATTCTTTCTTACTCAATACCAGAGAAATAACTACGTGAACATGTAGGGAGTAATTTTAAATGAAAATAATTGCAAATTAAGCTTGGAGAACTTAAAACTTGCAATATGTTCTGATCATCTTGGACAGGAAACAAAAGTAAATGGATGAAAAGAAAATTAGGTACAGAGGTGCACAGTTGAATCAAATTAAAGGAGTAGAAAGGATCTGTGGATCATAATGTTCAACCTTACAAAACTGGTTTGTTGGCAATTAGCTTTCTGGTTATTCACAGTTCTGCTGCCTTCACAAAATATGCCAAGAACACAAAATCAGGTAGATGGTTAATATTTGCAAGTCTGGAGATCACATTTTTGAAACCATTGCCCACTAAAATCCTCTTCAGTCTCTGAGCATTCTTATTTCTTCACACCTTTGCAAATAAATGTCTCAGCTGTCGTAAGAACATTTCCATATTTTGATTACTTTTTCCCCAGATTAATGTAAAGTTTCCTGGATGATTTGAAATTTTCTGCCATGTTTCATATCAAATCCCTGGAATGAAGAAAAACTGAAGGCTGGTTACTCAGGCAACAGGAAGAATGGAAACAAAAACTCTCATCTTTGTAGTTCAGAAAGGAAAACCCATAACGTTTGTCATTTACTGTAGGTGGAATTTAGTGAGTTACCCTCAGTGTGAAGAGAACATGGTTTCTGATAACAGGCACTGTTTTGGCATTAACAGCTGTCCAAACCCACTTCCAGCTATAAGCTCTTTATAAATGTTCGTCTTCTGGGAGTGCTCACATGTGAAACCTCTATTTTACCTTCAGTTTGATTCCAGTAGCTGTCTGAAAGTATAAACCCAGCAGGCTGACCTCCTACTTTATGCTGATTTCACATATTTAAAATATGCCACTGGAGGAAAAAGGATTCATGGATTAAGGTATTTACCCTATTTAATTTTCTATTTGTGGTGGTTTTGCACACTATTTTCATGGCCTCAAACAGAAAGCAGAATTTCATGATAAACAAGCCCCAACATGAGTTAAAACAATTCCCACTTATTATTCACAGCAGAGGTAAAACAGGATTTCAAAGGCTGAAAGATGCCCTCAATTTGCATCCTGTTTCATTTGTCACTAAATCTGCTTGCTGTTGGGAAGGCATTTGCCATTCTGTTCTATTAGTCATTCAGTCAAAGCAAGACTTGTAATTAACACTTGTAATAATTAGGCATTGGTTTGGTTTGGTTTGGAATCAACCTCTGTGTTTTAATTAAATCTCAGGAATTGACAAAAATGGATATAGGTTTTTGTTTAGCCAGATGATTAAGTGGCATTTTTTTCTCTTTTTTTTTGTAGAAGCCATGCTATTTTCTACTCTGAGCGAGTAGGAATGTTTCATTGTGGACTTAAATGAACAGTTTACAAATAATTACTTTTTCTGTTTTTAATGGTAATGGAAAATGTGTTCTAAAAACAAATCACTGCCCTTACACAGAATGCTTCTCTCGACGGACATATTATCTTTATGACAACACTAGGTCAGCCAAAAGTACCATATATTACAGATGATTTATTCTTTATTGGGAAATGGGGAAAAAATATCCTCACACTGAGCTCAACCTATCTCAGCAAACCTGTTACACAAACAGTTTGTCCACCAGCAAACAGACAAGCCAACCTGCCATGACAGATTCCAATTATAAGAAAAATATATCTTAAACAAATGAAACCCTGGTGTACCCAATGGCACAATACAATAATTGCAGAGACGATTGGACCATCTGTGCTCCAAATTTATGGCCTTATCATGTACAGTGAGACCTTTCTAAAGTAGCTTGTCAGAGGAGCAGCACTTGAAAGGAAAGAGCTGAGTGAGTCTGTGCTTGCTTTAAGGAGGTTGAAAAAATTTGGCAACACTGTGTTGCTGATCAGAAGGGGAAAATTACAGGTAAAAACTAAGATGAAATTAAGAAGTAATGTGCTGAAGAAATGTGATATATAGTTATGCCATTTCCTATAGATACATCTTTCCCAAGTAGCAGCTAGTTGAAAATCTGTGTGATTTAGAAGAGCCAGTGCCCCACAGAAGAAAGCCAGAGCAGCAGAGCCAGTCAAGATTTTAAAGCAAGTTTATACTCCTAGATTCATTACAGACCCTTTTAAGTAACTCTGTGGTGGAGATATGAAGCCCACACAGAAATCTGAAGAAAAGATGTTCATCATTTAGAGAGACTATTCTGCTATGTCAGGAAGGAGTCCATTTACTTCCCTCACCTCTATCCCCAAAAAGAGAGATTAAATGGTATTATTTCATACACATTCAACTGTTCCATGTCAAGTAATTTTAACTCAGAAGTTATAAATATGCCAATGGATTAAAGGACACACAGGGGACAGCAGAACAATGACACAACGAGCTAATCTGTGCAAAGAGATATTAATAAAGACCATTCAAATTCACTTGAAAAAGATAAAGCAAGTAAAGAGATGTCCTAGCATCCACTGGAAATAGTTTACAGATAAATGATGAGTATAACTATTACAGGGAGACATGTTTTTAAAATCTTCAGTTGGCTGAGTTTGATACCAACTCCTTTTACTTCTCTCAGCAGAGTTATGGATGAAAAGGAGCTTTTAAAGGTAAGGAAAAGAGAAGAGACTGTGATAAAACTGTGGACAGAAGAAAAAGGATAAAACCAAAAAATAAAATAGAAGAGGGGAAAATACAAAAAAGTTAAAATCCTCATAAAATGTACAGGAAAAATAGATACACCAAACTGGAGATAAGAAGAATGAGGGAAAAGAGCTCAGAGTCTGAGATAAAGCACTGAGGAGAGAGAGATGGGCAGAAAATCTGGTTTGAGTAAGACAGGAAAAGACACAGAGGAGAAAGAATTGTATTAACACTGACGGCATTCCTATACCCAAAACCAGTTCACAATCACAATTTTGAAATCAGTGAAATAGAAGGGAAAAAAAAAACAAAGAAAGAAAAATTTGTACTCATTTTTAGCAGGTTTTTAAAGTTAATAGAAGTCAAGTTACAAACAACAGGCCTCATAAATATCATCTTTTCACAGCATGCAATTCCTGTCCTAAGGGAAGTAAGAACATTACTCATATTGGTTTTCCTTGGCAGACTGAGGCATTTGGGAGGGAGAAGGCTTGCCAGCGTCTTGAAGTAGTGAGAAAAATGGGACTTTTTGCTAACAAGTCCCAGTCCAGATGCCGCCAGAAAGCCTTGGCTGGAACTCACCAAGAGGATATCATTCTTACACAAACTCTTATCTGGAAGGGAGAGAGAAAACCACCAGACAGTCCATGTGAAAGTGATCCCACCCAAAGGTGGAAATTACATAATTCTTTCTAGCATTAGGCTGGTCCTATTTAGGCCTTAATCCCATTTAGGATGGAGAAATAAAAAAAAAATACCAGTACTGAGGAATGAATAGAACCTAGCTTGCTTTCCCTCTCCAGCCAAGCAACCAAATTCCAGGCATTTAACTTTGGGCAGTTATTTCTCGTTTGTCTGTGCTTCATTCAAGGGCTCAGTGCTGGGGACAGATGCTTTTTGACAACTGTTCCCTACTTTCACAGAGATAGTCTGAATTTCTGAGCTTTCACTCTCTGAATTAGACAGCCATAGTCTTCTTCATGGATGAGGTCATTTTTGAAATAATTTTTTTACTCCCTAAAGAACAAGCTGTTTTATTATGTATGAGAAAATGAAGAAGCCTTCAAAAACTGCAGGAGGCTGACAGGAGAGGGTGGCTTTTATATTAGATGAAGTCCCACATATAAAATAAACCTCCCAGTGGCTTCATTAGGAGCTGGATTTCAGCTAAGGTTCACCTCTGCTTTACATTTTCTACCTCCCAGTTTCTCCTTACTTGTTGTTTGATACCTGGACACCCAATTCAGCTAAACCTCAAATGAAATTACTGTCCTAAAGCTGCACTGAGAAATATAAGCACATACACACCAAAAAAAAAATACTCATACACATTAGTGAAGTTTTTTATATATATATTGTGCAAGAATTCATGCATGGCATCCCCAAGGTGCTGCCCAAAAGGTGATGAATTTGATGAGACTTTTTCTCTTGCCTTTAAAGCACTTTTGGAGGATGCCCGAAAAGAGCTGCAATTCTGTCAGCTCTGCATGTCCAATGCAGCTGCAGCAAGAGGCAGCAATTTTTCAGTCTCTGGGTATGACTTAGGAGGAGAAGGATCAATTGTGATCATAAAATCAGAGCCTGGGACAGAGTGTCACATATGTCACATGTGCCACTGTCTGGGGCTTGGCAAACAAAGGCACACAAAGATGGTGGCTGAAATCCTGTCCCTACATTTAACACTTTCAGTTAAAGCACTAAGCAAAATGTTTTAGGGGATGAAGTTTAGTCTTGGATGCAGTGTTGCAAAATTTACCCATTTTATCCTAACTTGCAGTATTTTGCAGGTACACCTTTCTCATAATCACATTCCTACCTGTGTTACAGTATGAGTTTGAGATGCTTTAAATAACTTTTTGCACTCCCAATTGGAAAGAAACTTCTGGAAACCTGAGCTAAACATAGCACGCACTTCCAGAACACAAGAAGGCTCTTGAAATTACTAATATTTTAATAGCCCCTTTGTTTCAAATCAGCTGCAAGATTCTATGTGGCTTTAACAATAAATAATACTAAGGAGGAATAAAAATCCTTTTTCCCTTTCTATCCTTATAGATTCCAGCCCACAGTTTGCCACCACACAGGCTACAAAAATGGGGGCATTTCTCACTTCCTTGCCTGTACTGACCTCTGGGACACAAGGACATGGTTGGTGCTTTGCAATATTCTGAATGACTTTTTCTTTGTGGAGTTTTTTTTAATATTACGTTTGATTTACATACCAAACCAAAAAGTTATTTCAAAGTAAAATCATAAATGTTTTCTTTTCAAAAGGTGTCACACTAATTTTGTGAATTTGGAAAATTCTTTTACAATAGGATGCTTTCCTATTTTAGAAAGCAGTCACTTCTTTCCAATAAGCAAAGAACTGACATTAAAACAATCAAATGTGAAAAAAACCACCCCACCACATCAGCAAAGAGATTTTTGTCAGATGAAAAAGGCAGTAAAGAAGGATAGAAGTAAACCCTGCATCATCTTGGGATGTAACAAAGGAAAGGAAGGAAAGAGGGGAGGAGGAATCTCCAAAACTTGCCCGAGTAATGAATTCCAGGGGAAAAGCTAGTAAAGCATGTTAATGAATAGCCAGATGTTTCTAAAGCCAGGAAATCTCCTCTTCCTCTCAATTTCAGACTAGAGTGAACTCCCTTTTTGGCTCTCAGTTATTTGGTACACACTGGATACTGACTCAGGTGGTTTTTGTGCACCTCTTGCAATGCTTATTGAAACCAAGGGGAAAAAAACACCCAAATCTTTGCAGCATTTGGGTTTGGAACAGTCTCCAAACATTGCTGTCCCAAGGTTAATGCCACGCTTCAGTTTGCTCTGAGATGTGACACCACATTTTCCACTACAAGAAGATTTCCTTTCTTGTGGTCTTTTTAATTATATACAGAATAACCAGTTCTTCTAGCTATTGAGCCAAGTTTTCAAAAGATTTAAGACATCATCCAGGATTCAGCCAGTCAGTTACTTTTCCAAATGAATGATCACCCTGCCATTTGGGTTTTGTTTAAGTTCTGATTTCAGCCAGCCTGTCCAGCTGAACGGATCCCTACATGTTTGCAGATCAGAGTCTCCATTTATAGTGAGACAGCAGACTGAGGAATTAGCATTTCCTCATCCCCTTCTAACGTTCAGCAGACAAGATGGGTCTGTAGTATAACATGTCAGAGAACTACAAAGTCCCTTTGGACAAGCCTCTGTGAGAATTAGATCCTCAGGATCATTTGACAAGTGTTGTTCCTTTTTCTTTGTTCCTCCTGTTGTCCTCTCTGGCAGGTAGAAAATGAGCAATTAGAAGGATCTGATGTCTCCCTGTATTCAATAAAAAGAGATGTGGAAGAGGCTGTCATTATGTCAACCCATTTCATCATCACTGCCTTAAAGAGGCTTTCTCATCTCCCACCCCAGCTATTAAAGGTGCAGAAACTAATTTCCTTTACTACTTCTGTGGGCAGGCCTAAGCAGCTTAAAGAGCAGTCTTGTGAGTGTGCCCAGAACGAAGTTCCACAGCTTCTGCTGGGAAAGGAGTTCACATAAATTAGAGCTCGTTGAGCATTATTACAGCTTGTTGCCTGTGGTATTTCCTCCCCCCAGGGTAAAGGAAATAATCTTGATTAATGGCACCCAAAAAAATCATTTTTCTCTTTAATTCACTAATTGGTTAATCTTTTATGACATCAAAGAAGGCTGCAGCATTAACAAAAAAATAGTCAATGCAAAAGCCAGATTTCCTGTGCATTTGCCATGTGTGCCTTGTTTCCTGATGTAATTCCTGACTGAAAAGGAATGAAAAATTGAAATCTCCAGTTTACAAGAGAAATGGCAGTTTTGAGCTCCCTATCAGACACCTCATTTTCTCTACATTAGTCACAATCAGACAGACAAGGCTCTGTCTTGTTGAGCTACATTTAGCAGTCTGTCTGAACTGCAAATTTAGATGACATCCAAATTACACAGACACAGCCACTAGGTTACACTAATGCAAAGTAGGAGAAAAAGAATCAAGACTATTGATTTTTTTGGTTCTTTCTCTGTCATATTCCCTTAAAGGCATTTACCAAGGCTTTTAAGATCTTCAGCATTTTCACAAAGGAACAAATTACGTGCAAATAAGACTGCCTTAATCCGTTCTTCCCTGCTTAGATTGTTCCTTCTGTACAGTCATTATGTGGTTTTTATGCTGCTGCTGCAGTTTACTTGATCCACTTTCATGCACCATGTGGTCAATATATATGTTGGAGAGTAACTGTGGAAAAGCACATCTCTTGCACCTGCCTATGATAATCAAAACCTTTTTGCTAATTCCCTGCAATCCAAACACGTCACACATCTCTCTGCTCTTTCTTGCAGCTGTTTCATCAATGCGATGCCATATTCTGCAGAACACTCTTCTGATCACATTTCCATTCTCAGACAACTTGATTTTTGCAATGAATATTTACAGGAGGTTCACAACCATTTCACTAATATGAGAAGCAAAGACCACATATTCTACTGACAAATAGAGCTGATTTCCAAAGTACTGAACCTTCACAGCTCTGTCAAAGCCAAACAGCTCTGTTCACTCTGACTCATGTTAACATGACTCCACTGAAGCCATGAGTAGCTCTACTCTTGCAGTGAGATAATTGGCCAGTGTGAATTTCTAAACACTGAAGGCAATAAATGTACATATGATTTTCTGCCTGCCAGTCTTTGCAGGAGAGCTACAGCCACAATCTTGCCCAAAAGTATTTGACTGAGAAAGAAGCTCTTAGAAAACACAGTCCTTGGAGCAGACTGTCGCTTCAGTGTGGGTACAACATCTAGCACAGTGGGCCAAAGACTCAAGTTTTTAGATGCTGTGGCCAGTATTAAAAAAATAACAACATCAGAGCTTTCAAGTTCTCCCTTCTTTGAGCGAGCTACCCACCAAGAGAACTAGAAAGGGCTTTTTCTAGCTGATCTGACTAAGCAGCTGTATAAGCTTTTTTAGGCATAGTTAGCAAACTACAAACTCATTAGCCACTACATATGGTACTGTCACTTTCCATGAAATCTGAAACTCACATACTTTCCTTCTAGGATGTGCACATGCTTCCTGTCGGAGCCGAACGTATGCGCCATCAGGCGCTAATGTGCCCTTATGGATCGCCATTTGTGTTTGTTTGATTTTGTTTTTCATAGGCTCCTGGGCTTCTGACATTTCAGCCTTCAAAACTACATGGCCTGTATCTATGGGAAGATATTTTCCTTGTATCTATGGGAAGAAATTAATTCGTTTGCCCCTGGTTTTTTTACTTACTAGAGGACCCCATCATCCGTTTTCTGTTCCACCTCACGTGTTACTGATGCAGGCAAAAACTGAGCTTCATTCTGGCTTTGGGTGGGTTTTTCTCCCTGAAAATTGAAGGATTGTGGAAGTGAGTTTTCACAGGCAGGTAGATTTGACCAAACACTTGCTTAGTCCTTTTTTCCCTCCAGGAAGACTAGTCAGTTTGTAAAGCACTAACAAATGTTTATCATTCCAAGCCAGGCTAATCCATTTTTCTTCCTCTGTCTTATAAAACACAGAGACATTTCCACCCTTAACATTTACATTTTCCCTAATATTTTTTTTCTTTTTTCTGACCTTTCTGTACTAGAATTTTACTTCTGGCCTCTCCCTTTGCTGACCCTGATGGAACAGAATTTAAGCAAAGCCTTAAAATTCCTTGAGGTTTATCTCCCTTCCTTTTTTTACTTCCACCTCTCACAATCTTTTAACTATTTTCCATTCCCACTGACTTTTTTCCTTTCTAGACCTCATTCAAATCACAGAAGCAGCCTGTTTAAGGTATCTGCAATTTCCTATGTTCCTTTTTAATCAACACTACAAGTTTATAGCATTGCTATAGGCTTATAGCATCATTGAGTCACTGAAAGATAATACAAAGATTGAGCAGAACTTGAATGAGGCCTAAAAATTAATTTGAATTACAGAAACATGGATGTTGGTCCTCTGAACATTTCTCCTTTCCAATCAGTTTAGTCTGTCTATTTCCATTAAAACAGAATTTGTGTAGCTGGCAAAGACAGATGAAGAGAACAGAGATGTTTTAAGCTCTAGAAATGGAATAAAATCTTCCACCTTCAGCAGAAATGATGGGGGGAAAGGAAAATAAAAAGGATGAAAAAAAAAGTTGTCTGTATTCACAGGACTACAGCAAGGACAGTAGTTTAAGATTCCTTTTTGATTTAAAACATAATGTAAAACACTATCACTTGCTACCACCACTCCTGTAGTTAATGAAATAATGGGAAACAACCCCATCCTGCCACAGTGAGAAGAAAATCAGCTGGCAACAGGAGAGCTTCCGTGGATGGGCAGCAATTTGGAGATGCAGTTTGTCACCCCACGATGAGATCAGAGGCAAACCTTGCTTGGCTCCACTGTAGGTAGGGGATTCCACACCCCTTGGTATGGAGGCAAATGTCACAAATGGAAGAAAAAGGCATTTAATGAGCTGCTGTTAAGGATGACACCATTTTGGGAGAGCGGATAAGCCTCAGATGATGGTCAGCAAATCCATTTCACTTCCAGCTTAACACGATGCCAGCCATAGCTGGTGCAGGTGGCTATTTCAGGGGACTTCCACTCTATCCTCATCTCCTTAGTGCCAAAGTCACTGATTAACCTCTGCTTCTGTGCCAGAGGCCCACAGCAGGAATTAAACTCCTGCTGACTCATGAAAAAATGCCTCAAGTCTTCTTTTATTTTTTTTACAATGGTTTCTCAGCTTTCAAAGAACATCCAATTTTATACTTCCAAAGTTCATTGAAAAAAATAAGCCTATACCAATGCACATTCTGTAGAGATAATTAAATATTATTATCCTCTTTTTACCACTGGAGACAGCAACACACAGAAAGTTGAAGTGATTCTCTATATGCCAGAGGCTTCAAAGAGAAAAGAACTGCTGAAGACCCCAGAAAAACTTCAGCTGTATATAACACATCTCCTGCCACAAAATACTATGGTATATCTGAATTTTGGGGGACACTTTCAGGAAAAGGTTTGGCCAGAAACAATATATCACAATATACTGTTTGATCATTTTAGAGATTGCATGGAAAACTTGTGCTGGAGCATAAGCCTTAGTTACCATTCTCCATTTGTAAAGGTGATTATCATGGCATGAAAAAGTGGGGGAAGGGAGTATAAAGGATACTATATTATTGTAATATAGTGCATGTGTTATAATACTTTTATATTATATTTTAGATATCCAAATGTGGAAAGTAAGCTCTCTGATGGCACTAGTTGGCTGGCCACAGATCTGCAGAAGAGATTCCTACTTCATGGAGAATACAAAGTCTGTGACTGGAGTCAGTCAGAGAAATTAAAGGCCAGGCTCAAAAAAGAGACATGATTGATACCATATATACTGTGGTATGTTCTGTTCTTCACAAAAGTAACAGTTATTTGTATTAACTTTAGGGGGAAATCACTTTTTTCTCTTATTCTAAAATGGCTTTAAAAGTAAACATTCGCATTTACATTTGGTGGATGACCTTTAGTATCAAGAAGAGGTCACCTGAATCATATTATCCACATTTGAATGGTTATATAGGAATTATTTTACACAGAAGTCCCTAAGGTAATTATTTCATATCAGAGCCAGGAAAGTTTAGTATCTGTATGCAGTATGTATTTACACTTCATGCCAATGCATTAAATAAAATTCCATCACATTCTGTCTTTGTCTTTGTATTCTCTTCTTTTCAAAGACACACAGTACATGATTGGATTGCAAATTCCCTCATAGTCTGTGAGCCTGTCTCCTGCTATAGTTAAAACAAATTTGGCCAAAATTGGGAAAAAAGTCATCAGAGAAGCTGGCATTGGTTTAGACAAGTGCACAACATCTTTGACAGCCACTCTGTCATAAATGAAAAGGCAAAAAAAATAAAAGAAATGTGTTATTATACTATTAATAGATACACATAGATGCACAGGGAAAACAGAAGAATGTAAAACTTTAATGAAAACCTCATTTAAGAGAAACAGAAGAGAACCATTTAGCTAAAGACCAAGTCCAAAACTTTTAGAAGCCAAAGGATATTCTTCAAAATCTTATACAACACTCTGAGATGTGTCCAGCACAAAAAGAGGAGGGCATGCAAACTGAAACAGGATCCTAAACCAGGATTTTAAAGACCTATTAAAAACATTTAAATCCCATAGTTAGAGTTAAAACAAAAAGACCTGAGAATGACCTTGAATCTGGAGTGTTTGAAATCTTGATTTGGATGCATCTGACATCTGTGGGCAGTGTGCACTCAGACCTGTTACCTGAGCTAGTTGAAACTCAACACAACATGTAAGGAGTTTGACATAAATGCATTTTGAATTCTCGATACCTGAAAATCCTGAAGGCAGAGAGTAAATTGTTCAAAACACAGGTCCAGCTGGTTAAAATACAAGAATGTCTTTCAGCAAAAAATGTTGACGTAAATATAACATTTTCACATTTTCCAAATACTTCTTAGAGAAAGTAGTAAAACAGTGGTTTGGACATTCCCTTTCCATTCTTTCTGCTCCATTTTTCTCATCATTGTCAGAAGTGTCCACATAAAAATAGCTGTTTAAAAAAGAATTTTTTTTTCAGAGCTTTTATCTCATTTTTCCAAAGGATATTAAAGAGGAAAATAGGAAAGGTGAAAAAAATCTGAAAAAAGACCAGCTCTCTTCAAAACAACATATTTTCCTGTTCACAAAAAGCCTGTTCACTGAGCATTGCATGGTCACCATCCATTTACATAAATCAGCTTGATTCCCCTCAAAATCTGGCTATTGTTCAGCAGCTGGGCTGCAGCTCTCAGCCAAGCTGCCCTGGAGGAAAAGGGGCAGTGAGCATCCATGTCCTGCAGGGCCTGGTGCAGCCAGGCTGTCCAGGGGGCTGGGAACAGCACTCACAGCCCCAGCAGAGGTGCTGAGAGAGGAAATGCAAAGACTCTTTTGATTAAAAACTCCCAGCACATCTCCTTCCATAGAGGTGAGGTCCACATCTCATTCCAACTTTCCACCTGCTCAAGAAGTCCCTTCCAGGATAACATCATAAGCAGGACTGCTCAGCTCTTAATTCAGGCTCATACTGAAGAAAAAGCCAGGACTGAATGCATAAACCACACACAGTCCTTGTAAATCACAGTCCACCTGAAGGGAGACCATAGCCAGGAATCCAGTGCTTCCACTGGACAGACAGTAGCAGGAGCAAAGCATCACAGGCTTTGCAGTCCCAATGACCTTTCCCACTTCATTCCAGCTGTTGTGTACTTTGGAAATATAGGAATCCATCTGGCATGGGACTGGCAGGATCTGTTCCAGAATTATGGGAAATGGGAACAGAAAAGGTGCTGCAGGTCAGGATGGAGGCATGTTTGCAATGTTGATGTTTGCACAGTGCTTGCCAGCACTGTGCCTGTTTTAAGCCAATATCATTAATCATTCACCAAACTCACTTGAAAAAATTGCAAATAAAAAGAATTAAATAGTGGCAAGACCTTGTATTTTTATATGACAAGCTTTGACCTTCACATGTATATTACATGCAGACCATGCCTGCTTAAATAAAGTTCCATAGCAGACAGAACATCTGTTAGGGCTATTTTATATTCATGTTTAAGATGGGATTAGTCTCTAGGCTTTGTCAAATAATGAAGAAAAACAAAAGGGGAGAAAGAAATTAAAATCTTAATTCCCCTTGGATTTTGTGAAACAATTAGAATTTAAGATAATTAGTGTAAATGCTTATAGAAAATTCTGTAGGATCCCTGCCTGAAATCTTCCAACCTTTCAGAGATTAACAAGGCATCTACAGCATAAAGCCCTTTGCAAATGGAGCACACGTACAACTCAAGAATTATGAGAAAAGTTACTTTGACATCCAAGTGCTTATGTGGTGTTAACTGGTACAGAGAAGATAGAGATAACCTTTTTAGACTTGTTTTACACTAGACTAGGAGCTTTGACCAACTGAAATGTTTTCTATATTTTTGTCTGGTGTGCAGAAAGAGACTGTTTTCCAAAAGTCACTGTGATCAGCACTGACGCCAGGCTACAGCCATCCTGGTTTAGAGTAATAACCTCTCCACTCATCACTTCAAAATGCTACTTTGTACCAGAATATCCTGCTTTGAAGGCTTCACATGACTGAAGACCTACAGCAGGAGAGTGTCTGGTGTCTCAGTGGGTGTTTCAGCCCAATGAACACTTCAAAGCTGGTTGCAGGAAAACTGAGTGACAGCTGAGTCACTGTGCACCACTCAGAGCCCACCCACAGGTGACAGAAGCTTGGTCAGGAGCTGAGGGCCCAGGGAAATTACACCTCTGGGAGGGCAGTGTGTGTTGGTAATGCTGAGCTAAAAGGTAGCTCAAGCAGATATTGCCAATTTCCCAGGAAAGGCACTGAGTATCAAAAGCATGAGACCAGGGAAAAAAGCTCAGAAAGGAAAGAACTGCTGCACCCAGCTGAGTGGGGAGGGCATAAACGAGTCCAGAGTCAATCCAGAGAGCTGGAAGGACAGGGGGAGTGAGCATTGACAAGCCATAGGTGAATGAAAGGGTGAAGTGTGACTTGGACAGTAGTTATCCACCATTCCCAGTGTGACTCCTTTTCCCATCTAACTGTGAACTGTCTCCATTTCAGCTCCACAGGCTAGGAAGGGTTGCTCTGTGAGGTTGCTAATTTGCCAAGCAATGGGATATTGAGAAAAGAGCACAAAGCAGGAATGAAGAGAAAGCTATTGTTTAAAAGCACCTACAGGCATCCACCCTACCAGAGCCCAGAGGCAGTGCCTGTTCCTGGACAAGCACAGATCTATGAATCAGAACATATTTTCACTGGTATAAACTTCTGAAAGGCAGAACTCACTGCTCCTGCTCTACTTCAGTCAACATCTCTTCCAAGTTGTCCTTACTGAAAACTGGACTCAATGTTGCCCAGTAATGGCTTTTACAGCAAGCATGTGACAGCCAGTTTGGAGGGGTCACTTTGCTGGTGGAGAAGCAGATGGGAGCGAGCAATTACGGACAGAGAAATATTGCATGGAGATAAATATCAGCTGATGGAATGACACCAGCAGAGCTCTTGTAAGAGTTAATCGTGCCCCTTCGCCTCCTAGACCGTGTTGCAAAGGTTCATAAAATAGTGGGTGAAGGGGATGTGGTGGGTGTAAATTACTTGCAATTTCAAAGGGCTTTTGACAGACTGCCTCGCTGGAGATTATCAAAGGGACCAAATAACCATAGGACAAAGAGCAATGTCATGTTAAGGATTAAATGACAGTTAAATAATAGGAAACACAGAGTTATAAACAGTGTGCTTTTTCTCAAAATAAAGAGAAGTTAGTAACAGGAAACCACACAAAGCCTTACAGAAACTATTATGGCTCAATATAATTATTAATAAAAAAGGAGCAGGACAGTGGGATCATAGCATATGCCTGGGACAAGAATAACCTGGAACCCTTTCTGATGCCTTTCTTTACCCCCCTCAAATCCCCCGGTGAAATCTATGAGAAAGTGTGATCATGGTTCATAAAAACCAGCTCTCACTCCCAGACCTCTGCAAATAACCAGTCATACTGGGACAGGCTGTAAATCAGTAAAAGGAGCTCCTGAATGCTGCTGCTCTAATACCTAACAGCTTATCTGTATTTCAAAATATCTGTCTGCCTGGTGATGAATGGGGTGTCATGCTTGCTTGGGAAAGCAGAGCTGGGACCTTACAAACCACAGTGTGGACTTTACATCAACACACGTGATGCAATAGTTGGACTCAACCAGCTTTGATCAGTGAGCAAGCTTTAGAGCAGTCTGGGGTGGGGGGAGGAGAGGGGATTGTTTGCTTGCTTTTCAATGCACGAGGAGTTGATTGTCCAAATTGCAAAGAGTTGTTTGTTTCTCCTCTCCTGATCCCACTGACAATGCCTAGGCAGTGCTCTGCAGTGCTCTGCAGATACATAAGGCAATTGATTTTTTGACTTTTCTTTCACATACCTAAAGCTACTTTGAAGGCATCAGCATCCCTTATTCCCTCCTCCTGCTATTCCAACCTTCTGCCCTACAGAGACTGACATGCTAGAACAGCTGCTTGCCACAAATAAGTTTTCAAGTGCACTAATTTTAGTGTAGAAAGAAAAAAGAAGCTGGGCAAGACAAGCCAGGCATGACCTCAGATGTCACAGGCCATGTCAAGAATAACACCAAAGAAGCATGGTTGCTTCTGCACATCACCCCCTACACATACAGTTGCAGATGGGAGAGCACCAAGAGAAAAGATACAGCTCACAGTCAGGCTGAAAACTAACCTAAATTAGAAGCAGGGAAATGCATTGGTCTATAATCAAGAGAAAATCCAGAAGAGGGTCAGAGCCTTCTGATTTCATCAGCAAAAGGAAACAAAAGAATTTTAACATGAGCATTCCCAGAAGCACTTACTGATGCCTAATTCCTGTTTACATCAGAGATAAAAATATCAGCTCCCACCAACCATTTTGAATATCTTACCCTTGGGATATCATTTATAATGTCCTTGTTATTTAGAAACAACTCTTCCTAGAGAAAATACAGCCCACTTAAACCCACGAGTCTGGGTCAACATCACAGTGTAAATCATTATTGTTTCACTATAGATCTAATACACAGCATCTGAAAATTGGGAAAAATTCGTGGTTTTGAAGTATTTTCTCTGTCATACTATAAAACTGGGGATAATTCTAGTCTAATTCAATCAAGGAAAGAATGTTTTTAAAATTTAACAACATGGTTCAGAAGAATAGGGAGAGCAATATATTCCTATGCATGTCTGTCTTAGCCTCAGCACATATTTTTGAATCAGATTACACTATTTTTGACAGTTATTAATTTTAAATGAAAGTGAGATGGCATTAGCTCAGAGTGCTAGAAATTACTGCTTGCAGTTTTCTGTTGATTTCGTGTATTATTTGAACATCTACAGAGAAAAAGGAATTATAATAGTTTGAATTCCAGAATGCTAGCCAGGGATTATATTTTTAGCTGTGCAAATAAGTTTATGATACTTAAAAAGTTAAAAAAGTTGTCCTCTTTACAAAATCTTTACATGTACAGCACCAAAGGTGAAATCAAATTTAATTGACTTTCCAATCTTATATCTTGCTTTCTAACCAACTGTTGGAAATAAGATTAAAAAAAAAAAAGTTATTCACCAAAACTTGAGATTCTGTGAGTGGTATGATAAGATTCTATTTTTAACCTTTCAGTAAAACGTTGTAACAGTAATGATTTCTTTTCCACATCATATGTTGCTGCTGCTGGCCTTGGTTAGTCCAGTTTCAAATATTGGGCTGCTGTACTAAAGAAGAACCTGGCCTTCACATTAATAATTTATTCACATCTCTTCACTAACCATGCAACCATTACACATACATAGATCAGTAGAAGGGTCATGCAGAATTAGGAAATGCTTTGTATTGATCAAAACAAAGCCAGCCACGGTAATTCCAGAATAAATTACCAAGAATGTGCTGCATTCTGAATAAGCACTAAGATCTTCACCTATGTTCGAAAAACTTGAAATGTTCATTCTTTCAGTTTACCTAAAACATTTTAAACGTGAAAGACTCTGCAAGATGTTAGCAAAGAAAAGCTTCTTTCTGTGCAGTGGATTTAGGTAACAACTATTTCACGAGAGGCTACATTGAAATGGGAAGCTGAAACTGTCTCAAGAAGTAGCTGCTATAGCCCTGGAATATAAAACTGGAATAGCTATTGGAAAGACAGAAAAAATTTAGGAACTGGAGTTGGAGGCATTAAAAATTCATAGCCTCCAACGCTTTACCTCTAATGCATTTGAAGCACTGAAACAGTTAAGGTATTTCACTGAGGCACAAAATAACCTCATTATCATTTCTAATACAGATCAATACTCAACACTGCCCTTTGAAAAACACAGCACTTGCCAGTCCATGTGCTTATTGTGTTCCTTGCACTAGCTCTAGCCCACTGCCATTAGAGCTTTCACAGAAGCCCTTTGCTGGCTTCTGAAATGTGCCTCCCCCTCCTCCCTATTTGATCTGCATATTCCCATATCAAACTGTTAGGGGAAAAAAAAACAATGCAGATCAATATCCAACATACTGACTCCCTTTTTTTTTTTTTTTTTTTTCCCCTTGTGACATTTTGTCAGGTGTGTGTCTCTGCTCCTTGGGGCTGCCTGGTGGCATTAGGGGGCTGCTCCAGTCAAGACTAATGGCACAGGCTCTGTCCCAGGTGGACACTGGGTATTGTTTGCAGTAACTGATTGGTGTGAGAGCCCTCTAGCTCCCTCTCCCCAGCATGTGGTCCAAAGCACAACATATGCTTCCTGCTTGCTAGATTTGTCTCCAATAATAAAAACAGGATTTCTTTTCAATTTTAGTCTTGTGCCCAATTTATCAAGCAAAATAACATCAAGGCTTCAAAAGGCTTGGTCGGTAATCTGGTTCTGCATTGGATTAGTGGGAAGAGGTGTAACACAGTGAATAGAGAATTACCAAGATAATATCTTGTGCTGTACTATGAGAGAAAAAAAAAAGACGTGTACGTGTACGTGGGGTGGGTGTGCATGTGAATTCTGACCAGTTATTAGGGCTTCTCCTGCACAGAGCTGGGAATTGCAACCTGCAGCTCTCTAAAATGAGTTAAAAAAAATAATAATGCAGAGGGAGGAGAATTGAAGCCACAGTATTACAGAGATTCTGATATTTGTTCTTTTCATTGCAAACGCTGATAAAATATGTTAGTTCCATGTTAGTTCCCTGGGGACTGGGGGGATGCAATTGTTTGGTGATGTTTCATTCATGCTGCTATAGGGCTTTAAAGGGAAGGGAAGGAAAAGGGGCCCAGCTTTGTTGCTGGTTTTTGTTTCTTGGGTTTTGTTTGTTGCTTGGTTTTTTTCTTTAGAAGATTGAACCATGAGAATAGAACTCCACCCTCTCAATTAACACAATAGCACAATTTAAAGAATCTTGTCATTGTTTACTAAAATGGTAATGAACAGTGCTACAGATGAATTTAGTGCTCCTCCTGACAGCACATTATAATAAATAACATAAGGCAATAATGGAAACAGACTACTAAATCATATTATAATGTAGCATGCACAATACTTTACTAAGATTTTATTGTGAAAACCAAATTAACCTTATTAAAAGCCACTGTTTGGTAAAAACAGTTAAAATTTCTATAACCAACACAAAATGTATTCTCTTTCAGCAAAGAACTTGATTTGCCTAGAAATCTCTCTTAACTACTTTGTATTTCGATCAGGAAAAAAAAATAATTTGTCTTTATTGACAGAATAAATCTGGGACTAATTAGACTTCTTTTCCTTCTAGTAGAGCATGCAATTAAATGTATTGCTTCAGGGGAAGTCTTAATGCTGGTTGCACATTAGGTGAGGTAATGCCAAGCCAAACACTTTACAAGCTGCTCAAGGAACAGGCTGACTTCACAGCCACTGAGCTGCAAGAATATCTCAGTATTCCCATACAGACACATTTGACTGACTGAAACCTGGAACCAGCCCTAGACATTCAGTAAATTATGTTTTACCATACACATAGAGCAGATATAGTTCCTGCAAAGTATCAGGATATTCAGTGATTTATGGTTTTGCCAGATGATCTGTCTCTGTTTGAATGCCTAATTTACTCTGTATCAATCATAAAACTTGATGGTAAAACTATGTCTTCCCTACTGTTCTTACAAGGAGAACTGAGCCATGCATGCCCATGCAGAACATACTTTCAAAATGGCTCAATTTAAATGGAGGCTTGGACTTTCTGCATAAAAGTACTAGGAAAGACTTTGATATGAAACACTAATATTTGTACTGCTTCATACTTTTCTCTCACAGATTAGAGGTTTTCCTTGTTTTTCTTAAGGGTTTTCTCCACCACATCTGATAAAGAAATTACTGCCAGGTAAATGGGGAAGGCCTTAACTTCAAGACCACCCATTTTCTGTCAAGTGAGCACAAACTTCTGAAAGCTCCAGGGTTAAGATTTCTCTCAAGAAACACTTCATGTTATTTTAAGACTGAAGATAACACTAGGCTGCTTGAAAAACTATAGTGTTTTTATTGCTAAGTTTCAGAAAACATCCAGAGAAAGCCTGAAATCTGGATAGCTTGGAACATCAGTTTCTTCCCAATTTAGCATCAGGGGATTTTAAAAGAGGAACTTCCCTTGAACGTGGCACTAAGCAAAGCAACACAGAACTGTTGGTTTGTGGCCCTGGCAGGGGAGATGGCAGAGTGAACAGGACAGGATCCAGCCCACCATAAGAAGCCATGCCCATTCCAGACCATTGTGGGGTAACACTGAGATACAGGGGGATGTGAGTGAGGTTGTGACTGCAAAAGGCTCAGCATTGTGTGGCATCTGGCAAAGTGACACAACCTGATTACATTTCTGTACCATATACAAATAGCTGCAGCTCATCCTGACATATCTTCTGGGAATGGCAGCAAAAAGCACAAATCTGCAAATACACAATCAGATGGGAATACTGCACACACTGAATACAAATATTCTGCTTTGTTTACATTAAAAAACCAAGCCCACTGAATGAACATTACAGGGGCTGAGTTTTGATCACACCATGTGATCCATGTACAAGTTCTGCTCAGGGAAGGGATATTTATCACATTAATCTCCAATGCAAATAGAACAATGTGAAGTAGCACAACCTAGTCTACTCTTGCGTTATATGTCTCCTCAATTCATACATGCATCATGCAGAATCATGCATCAGAGATAGGGTCAGAGAAAAATTTTATGGGGGAAACATGATTTATTTGTTCATTCACCATGAAATCTAGAGTCTTATGTTAAAACCTATGGGATACAGCAACTCCACTGGAAACAATTACTGCTGCATGAAATGTGATATGCATTATATTTAGGTAATATAATTATTTGCTCCTGGAGCATCACCAAGGAGAGACAGAATGATCCCTGCATGAAAGAATTTATGGTACAACAGCTACTTTCTACAATTCTCAAGCACATAAAGTTCCCACTGAGGCCTATGTCTGATAATGCTCTGTGTAGTTAGGATGCACTTAGGGATTCAACACAGGTTTATTACAGGCTGTAATTCTAGGAGTAAGAGTTCTTTTGTGAAGTCTTACAGGCATTACAGGTTTATATTACTGAATAGTCAGAATACTCCTATGATAAATGGGCAAGAGTCTATTTACTTGATAGCTTCTTAAAAGCATGGTTTAAACCCAAGAAAAACATAATAATTGCTCTGTTTGCATGTTCACACACCCCTCTTTGTATCACAGAAGCTGCAAAAAAGAGAAAATTCATCTTGCAGAATGAAAAAGGCCAACAAAGTGAAAAAAACCCCAAGATTATGTAAAACAATAAATAAGTAACATCTGTGGACTGAAGAAGCTAAGAAAAGAATGGGTGTTGTTTCAAATTCAATCATGTCCCTTTTACATAGTATTTGACAGTGTGATGATTCATAATAATCAATTATCTTTTGTAATGGCCATCCTGCAGAAAAGTAAAGAGGTGTACATAGTAAGTGATAAAAAACCATTTTTGCTGTTCCACTTGTCAGGCAGGTGCATTTGCTTGTAGATGGGCTAAATCTTGCCTTAGAACAATTAATCTGTCAGTGAATATCATTGCATAGTTGAAGTCCATAGGGATAACCCAGCTATCCTCCCTCACCTAAAATCCTTGGACATTTGACAGTATTTCTTCAGACTAAAAGAAAACCTTCTCTTTCCCCTACTCCCCTATTTTTTTTTAAACAAGAAGTAGTATGTGATTTTATTACACATATAAATCTGCAGCTACACCCCAGAATTCATTAAGAATTAAGAAGACAAAAAATATTCTTTGCACCATTCCAAACACTAAGTTTTCCTTAATTTCTCGGAAAAAAAATACTAGGGATAAAATGGAATGTAAATGTTAATAAGACAACTGATGTCTCCAAAGCTTTGTTAAACACAATAGCCTGGAAAATTATAATTTATTTTAGATTTGATGAATCTGGTGAACACAGGCACACCAGGGAGAAGTTGCAGTCTTTAACTTGCAAACCACACAGTAATATTTTGAGCCTGCCTCATCTTTTAAAGGCACAGATGCATGTCCTTCTTTATGTGCAGTGGAAATATTTCCCCAAAGCTTTGCTAATCACAAGAAACATTGAAATTACTAATTTAAATGTTCTAAAGCAAGGCTGTCATTGCATAAGGAAGACAGTTCAGCAAATCTTCTGTTATTTTATCTGTCCTGCTGCTCCTTCAGGACTGGGCTGAGTGACTCCAGCCAAGGGGTGAGAAGCAAGATTGGCAGCAGCCCCAGAGAAGAGAAAAAAAAGAGTGCAGGGAGAATCCTCCTCAACTCAGAGAAGAGAAAAACATCTCAGAGGCATTTTTTTCAGCTATTACTAATTTGTAAAGTTCCTTTGCTGAGACAAAAATATTTCTCCTCACTCTCCCCAAAAGCAGAATCTGAAATCACTGATTCAAAGGATCAGTTTTCTACAGCTTCTCAAATATATATTTTCAAATATCTGTACTGTTTTACAAGGCTTTTAGCAAAGAGACTAGATCTACTAATAGGAAAAAGAAACACAAAAACACCAAACAATAACCAGGCCCCTTTAGTGACTGGTTGCTCTGCTTACAGTATGGCTTGGGCCTTCTCCTCCCTACAGTGGGCAAACTGCAGCTGGGACTGCTTTGAGATGGGAATTATAACAAACTGCAGATTTTTAGTGGATGCCACCTGTTTCCAGCTCTAAGGGAGTCAAGATACTGCATTAGGGCTCTGTCTGCATCCAATATTTTTGGGAGTTTGGATGCCTGGTACAGCAATACCATGCCAAGGGATGCTGGCACCACTTTCTTTACTTCTTCCAAACCCACAGACCATAACAATCTGTATGAAATTTTGAAATGAATGTGGAAATCACTTATCATCACAATCATACAGAAAGCTGCCATTCCTACACATTGCAGCATGAAGAATTAGGGTATTGTGTGAGATTTGGGCCACTGGAAGTCCCATAAACACTGGACTTCAATGTAAATTAGAAACTAATGTCTCTGCCTGCCCTTGTGAATGCTGCCTTCCATCTGAATGCTGGACTACAGATTCCTATGCACTTCTAAACAGAGTTGCCTCCATTCAGTGTGAAAGAAAAGTAGGTCCAAGCAGCTAGATGTTTATTTTAGTCTAATAATCACAATTCAGAGATAAGGTAGGGAGGTGAGTGCATAAACCCTTGGGAAGCTCTGATCCATTGGGCATGCTTAGATCAAACAGCAAATCTTGTCAGTGCTGTATTCTAGAAAAACTACTGCATCTCAGCATAGATTAGCTTTTTCAGTTTTTCTCAGGAGACTCCTTACTTTTAAATGTGTGAGCAGGCTGAGATGCTACGGTCGGAAACACGATTTCTTCTGCTGAACCCTCTCATCAACTCACCCTCAAATACAGCCTAGAGAAACAGACTCTCTTGCTTCCTCTCACTCTTGAACTCTTTCCTGGACAGCTTCAAAAGGATGGGCAGAGGATGATGACCTCCAAGCCAGGTGTACAACGTGGTAAATGGAAGCCTTTCTGTGGAGAAAAGACTTTTTTCACACTGGCAAATTAACTGAAAGAGAGCTCTGCTTCTGCGTAGCTGCACTAAATACCAGGCTGCCTGCAAAGGTTCTTTCTCTTTATTTACACAAAAAGGAGCATCAAATGCCAAAAATTAGCTCCAGAATCTTCTTCTTAAGGAAACAGAAGTCAGGGAACAGTCTATCTGGTAATTCTCCGCTGGAACAGTCATGGTGACTGTCTTTCAAATATCATAATTTGATTTCTGCGTTTGGGCATGACACAGGCCGGTCTAAGCTCAAAGAAATTGGGCTGGCAACAAATCAATTCACAATTCTGTTATAAGATCTGATTTGTTTCTCTAAAGAGAAACATTTAATTAATGATGTGTGAATGCATATGCATCCATGAGGGTGCATGTTCAAGGAAAAGCCAGAGTTAGCTAACACACCTCACAGGAGCTGCAGCTATAGCTACTGGGGATGATAAATCTGAATTAACAGCCAAATGCTTCATCTAAAAATGGTGGTGCCAAAGTATAAACCACAATTGATTCCATGGAAACTTTTCAAAGTTAATATATGGGGAAAAGGTTATGGCCTGGAAAGTAGGGGGATTTAAAAAACATTGAGAGTCCCACATGGAATTTTGCTGAGTCCTGATCAGAGAGGCAGTGCCAACACTTTATGTCAAAATTATAGGGCACAAAGTAGATTTGGGGCCATGATGAAGGAATATGATTGATGAGTGCAAATGTGAGAAGCTAGAATAATATGGTGAGGTTAGTGAAGTCTTTGCAATGACGCCTGTGAGGCCTGCATTTGTTAGGTACTCTAAAGTTGCGTCCAACACAGTGCAAACCACCAGTTATTTATTTTTATCTGTTTTTAAAGCTTCAGTTTTTATACTAAAAAAAGCACCACTTAAAACTACCCCAAAAATAAAGAGAAGCCACTGAGAGTGAAAAAATACAATGCAGATAAATACACCAAATTAATTCTAGGTGTAGTTAATGCCTTCTTTGATACTTGACAAGAAAATTAATCACTACTAGGCAGAAAAGAAGACACTGAAGACCTTGGGATCTTCCCAGAATGAAACACAATCAAAGGAACAAACACATGGAAGAAGAAATTAGAATGCAGCTGTGTGAAATTATTAAAAGCATAATCATACTTATATTATTGTCTATGAACACTGCCCAACAGCTTTACCTTTTCAGAATTATACAGAGACTACAATCCAATCCCATCCAGTAGTTTGCCACCAACTTAAATAATGCAAAAAGAGAAAATAATTAAAATTTTATCATTGTTTGAAAAAATGGAAACTCTCTAGAATTTCTTTGGTTTTGCCCTGGATGACACATGAAGTTTGCAGAGAAACTGAGATTTAACTTCTTTTACATTCCCCACTTTCTCACAGAGCATTCCTCCTTCTCAGATACATGTTCAGAGTCCAAGTTATTGTGGAACTCAAGAATTATAGGAATGGAAGGGACAACAGAAGGAGCACTGGAAGTTTTTACTAATGTACATCCTCCAGATAAGCTTATTACAAAGCTCATAGTATTGCCATCAAAAGTTGTTTCTAACGTGTAACCTGAATCTTCCCTATTTTAGTCAGTTCAAGAGCATTAGTTCTTGTTTACTGCCATCAGACAAGGAGAAAAGCTCATTTCCTTCTTCCTTCCAGCAGCAGTTTTATATATTTGAAGTCTATTAGCCGATTCCTGTTAGACTTTTCTTCTATAGAATAAACAATCCCTATTCATTCAATTTTTCTTTATAACATCTTGATTGGTTCTGGACTTTTTCCTGTTTATCCCCTTCCTGCTTGTAGCACTGAAGTACTCAAGTAAACTGGGAAGATGCAGTGGAAACCTGCTCTCTCTGGCCCTGTTGATTTCAATATTTTATGTTTACTTCTACAAACACTGCAGTCACCACATTTTACAGAGTCATGAAAACCAAGGCGACTGCCTGCCATCACTCCTCAGCTCAGCAGAGACTACATATGGAATAAGATAACACCACATGAGACACCGTTTGTGGAGAGCCATTTTCCATTTGCACAGTATCCACACTGGTTGTGACACTCCCACTCCAACAAGGGCAGCAGCACTACGTGATCTCTGGGGCAAGGAATCTCTCTAACAAAGCAGAGGCAATGGATCTGTCCCACTAAGGAAACCAGATCTGCTTGATGCAGCTCAGACATCGTGTCTATAATTATTTTCTATCATCAGGCTAAGTGAATTCTGATATATTCTGGCTTCTGATATATTTGAGGCAGAAAAGTGAGATTTACTGATGATATTACTCCTACCTGGTGCATTATTTTTGTACTTTAGTGCTGCTGTTTTTCTAATTAAATAGGTAAAATCTCATCTTGTCTGTTGTCTTCTGGCATCTAGTTATTAATCATAGTTTCATAGACTTATAGAAATACTTAGTATAGGAAAAGAGCTATAAGTGCATCAAATCCAATAATAAATTTGATTTCTCTTTGAAATTAACTTTTTAAATATTTATATTCTTTTCTTATGGAACATTTTAAAAGTACCCATGTTTTATTTCTTCAGAGCCAGAGGAATAACTAACTCAAGAGTTTTCTTCAGCCACATTGCAGAAGCCTCTCCTTCAGCCCTTCTGAGCTTCCACAGACATCATAGAGGGTTGAAGTCCAATCAAGCAGACTCAAGCAATAATCCAAGCAATAATCAAATGACTGGATAAAAAATTGCATTTGTCTATTGCACAACACATGGATCTTCGCAAGATACACCATCCTGGAATTCATTATCATTGCAGACAGTCTGGAAGAGCTACTCACAATTTACACCACAGTGCGTGAGATCAGAGCCAGGCCTTTTCTTTCAAGTTATTTCCCTATTTAAGTAAAAGTTGATTTAGGGATAATTTTTTTAAATATATATGTATTTTTTTAAGTAACAGGGAGTAAAAGGAACACCCTGAGTACATATCCAGTTTTGAAGAGTAGCACAGGCTCCTTGAGGGGGTAGATCTGTACGTATCTGTGTCGCTGATGGCGATGCCGCATTTTGAATCAACTCCCATTTCCCCTTAATTGTTCTGTCAACCTGTTTGGGATCTCATCTACCTTCCTCATTATGGCCTTCAGAGGGAGGGCTCCTACCACACTGAGAGTCAAGAGCAGATCATGTCCCTCATTTAGACCCAACACATCTTTCCACAGCCCACTAATTGCATGGCAGCTCAGGCTCATTTGTCTTCCCAGATCGTTAAAATTCATCACCATGCTGTGTGAGCTCTCACTCCTGCCCTTGGATGGGCAGCTGTAGATTATTTAGCCACACCAATCCCTAATGTTTTTAACTAGGAACTGACCCCAGCACCTGAGCACCTGCTGGGCTCTTAGTCTCTGTCATGTTAAAAGAGTGCACAGAAGGACTCAAGCCATCAAAAGCATCCTGCTGCATTACATTAAATATTGATAAAAAATATGCAAATTGCTTATTGATCTTCTCCAGGAAGGGCTGAGATAATGAGAGAGGGACTGTTTGAGATGATGCTTGGGATTTTTAACTTTGGGGTTTTTTTTCACATTAGACTGTTGTTGATAGCTGAAGTTAATGAGGTCTTTTGGTTCATTCAGTATTTCAGACCTTACCACTAGTTTGATGATAAAAGAAATCAATGCACCTTTACTGTGCATCACTACCAGCAAGTGCCCTGCAAAGGGCAGGAGTATTTGTACAGGTGCAGTGCCAGCACTCCTTACTAACTTTACCTGTACTGCCCTGGTTAATATTATACTACTCTAAATTGTCTTATCCTGCACTGTATTTGTTTTCCAAGGCTGATATTTATCAGAAGTTGATGCTCACACTGTCTCCAACTTATTAGCAGTTCAGTATATAATTAATACCAAGAGACCAGTTGTTTTCCATTCCCCTTTGCTCAAAGCATTAACTGCATCACATATGCTTCCTACCCTTTGTGTGATTGACATGTGACAGCTTTTAGCTGTCTTTCTGGGCCTTCATCCTCGAGCTGGAAATTTCTTCACACTCACACCCTTTGCTTATTCTTCCTTTCTTTCTTTCTTTCTTTGTCTTCTATCTCTTCCTCAATTTTTGGGTACTTCCTGATACCTCAGAGGAGTAAGCAACCATAAACTCAAAGCAGCTAGAGCAGAACTCTGTTGCCCCCACAAGAACCATCCATTTGCAGCCACAAATCTGTCACACCTGGATTACCTGCAGGATGTTATTTCTGCACCTCCATCAAACCTGGTTCCAGACAGAAACACTGTGGATGTGGCCACAAGAAGTCTCCCTCTGCAACTGGGCCCCATTAAACAAATTCCTGGGGTGCCTGCATCTTGCCAGGCAGCAAAGAAGCCAAAGAATAAATGTCATATTCTCACTATAATGATTTAAATTTTCTTAGGATTCTGCTGAACACATCAGTGGTGCATTTGGAACTACACAAAACTGTATTAAGCTCCATCTTTGCCCCAAAACATTTACTGCTCTTAGATGAACAGAGCAGATATGATGTGATCTGAATGTGAGAGAGTAGCTTTTGGTAGCATGGAAACACCTCAGGTTTCTCCTTTGCCACATGATCCAACCATGTACCACACTGAGCAGTGCCCAGGAGACAGGGAAGAGCAGGATAACAGCTTTCTTCCTTTCTTTTTTTCTTTCCCCTTAATAACCTGCAGCTGACAACACAGGGGCAGAATGAGAAATTCAGGCAAAGGCATTTTGGAGAGGCAGAAGGAGAAGCAGAGGATTTGCTGCAAATTGCAACTGATTTGTGGCAAGACTGCAAATACAACCCAAATCTGGTGGGTTCCATTCTGCTGCTGTGGTCCCTGGGCCACCAGTGTCCCCTTGGGGAGTTATGCAGGCACCTGCAACAGACAATGCCAACCTCACCTGTGCTTCCAAAAGCCACAGTCTATTTAGTTAATGTTAGCAAGTGGTTTTGTCACAGAAAAGTGACCTAGGAAAGGTATTTCCAACACAAGCAGATAGCAAGACATGTAGGTGGAAAAATACTGTTGGCAAAACATCAGAGAGGGGGGCAACACCTGGGGACTATGTGCCCAAATGGGATGGTCAGACAAAATCTTGGATCTGTCACACCCAGATTCAGGTCCTTAGTGTATCAGTTCAAGAGCAGGAATTCAAAACTTCATTGTGGCTTTGTCCAGGTGCTTAACCCTGAATGTACTCGTGTTCTCAGTATTCCTGGCCACGTTACACAACTTTACAAACACTATCAACTGTCCTGGCAATCTGCAATGGAAAAACAGAGACTTCAACACCTTCATGTTTTTGTTCAAATCTTCTAAGTGTTTGGATATAGAAAATGTTAACTATAAAATCTTAAGTACACTATTCCTAGAAACAGTTACACCCCAGCACCGTTAGGGAAAAATCCAGGAGCAAATACTAAAGATATTCTAGTTCATAGACTGAATGTATTTGTGTATTTTTTATCATTCTGCATAAAACTAAGACCATAGGAGAAAAGGCAGGTTTTCTCAAGGGAAAATACTCCAGCGAGAGCCTGAAAAAGTTAGTTTTCCAGAGAAAATCAGAAAAACATAAATAAACAATTATTCAAAATTGGATGAAAGAACAAAGTGATTGATGGACTCTACTTCCCTGTGTACAATTTAAGATTGATGCCATACTATTGTGTCTGTCAGGGTACAACAGACCTGAATTATTAATTGCTTTATGATTCCCATTCTCTGAATGATACACTCCCTCAGTGCTTCTCTCAATGTATATTCTGTACATGTAAAGCAGGAGCAAAAGCACCTCTGCATCCCCAGACAAACAGAAGCACTTTTAGGTTTGACAGTTTTTTCCTGCCCCCACTAACAAAAAGAACCAACCAATTTAAAATTGCTAAGCAGCAGGGAAAACATTCCTTTTTTTCCCCCATCTCTTTCACACCAGAGTATTTAATTATGAATTTATTCAAACAAAAATTTCAGAGATCTCACTGCTCCAACAGTCTCTTGCCCGAGGTGCTTTCAAGCCCACAAGGGCAGAACAGAAGGGGCGGAGCAGAGCCCCAGCGGTTCAGACAATCAGCTTTGGAAGCAAGTTACAGCCTGTGTAGTTGCATGGTCCTATTCATTTTCTGTGTTTCAAAGAGTCATTTGCTTGAACAAATTTGCTTGTTTTGTTTGTCATTTGCTTTGTCATTTGCTTGTTTTGGGGTGTTTTGCTTGTTTTTTTTAAATGTCCATTTATTCAAAGAAATGAAAATATGTGAAAACAAGAACAAAAGCTAAATGCAAGCAAGAAACAATAGGAGGAAGAAGTTAAAGGTGACCAATGGAATTGTATTTTTTTTGTCTCTATTAGCTGTATCAGAAATGAAAACACAGACAAAGGATCTCTCATTACACCTGTGTAGGTTGAAAATAAAGTCACTGAAGTCATGGGATCTTAATCCATTAATGAATTCAGAAAAACCTCAAGGTGTCCTTATGTTTCTTTACCATATTAAATTTGCAGTTCGAAACTACAATTCCCTCTTAATAAAAGTCACTGTAGACACTTCTGAAGATGCAAACAGACCTCAAGGTAGGAACAAACTATATTTGCATCTGCCAAATGACCACATTGTCAATAAAAATCAGATCTGAAGTTCCAAAAGCAGAAGAATGCAAAGACCATACTAATAGTTAGCTATAACCTATTTTTAAAATGAGATGACTTAAAAAATAAAGTCTTCCAGACAACCTTGCAGTTTGTAGTTTAACTTTACAAGAGGTTTAGCTTTTTCAGGGGATTACTGTACACCATGCAGCAGGCTCTACAGGAGCTCATCCAGTCCTTGACCTCCAACAGTTCCAAAACAGAATCAGTTTTTACCCATGACCTGAGGATCTCATCCACAGTCACAAAAGTAGGGTTCCTGCCTGGGTGTTGAGCACCCATGCTGCACAGAAGATGCTACTGCAGCACTGCCAGGAAAAGCTTTCCAGGCAGCACCCTCTCCTCCTGCCTGCAGGGCTCAGCCACCCCACACTCTGCAAGAAAATGATGGATCCTGTTTTTCTTACTTCCTCCCATCCCTGGAAGTGTTCAAGGCCATTTTGCATGGGGCTCACAGCATCCTGTTCTGGGGAAGGTGTCCCTGCCAGGGGGAATGAGATGATCTTTAAGGGTCCCTTTCAACCCAAACCATTCTATGATTCTACTTGCATGCCTGCTTTACCCTTGGTTTGAGAGAAATATATCTATTCAATACTAATATCATGGGGTTGCTGGGCAGTTTCAGCACTCACAAGAATGGAAGTAACAAACACAGTCTACATTGTCCAGAAGAAACCTAAGTTATTTATTGACTGGAAAATGGAAAACTGAAGCATAGAAGCCCTCTTAATACTGCAAGGACCTGATTCAATATCCACTGAAGTTTTTTTTATTGTCTTTAACAAGCTTTAATAAGCCAGGTTCATAGAATTACTTCTTTACTAAATCAATTACAGAACTACAAGCTATTTTGCAGTAGGACTGGAAGTGCTGTTTACTCAGGATATACAATTATTGCTAACCACCTTTTTTTCTCTTTTCCTTCTCTTTTGTTATTTTTCTATGTATTTTCAGTTGATATTTTTGGGGTCTGTGACTCTGCAATTCAACAAGTGAAAACACTAATTATACACAGATACCAAGATTTTAATGATAAGCATATTTTCTATTTAATAAAAAGCAGATGAGCCTTAATTTGGAAAAAAATAGAATAGGAATCACATTAAATGTCAAATGTTGACACAAACATCCCCTTTACTACAGTCACTGATAAAATCACCTGTGATTTTCAGTGGCATCCAGATTTAGGTTTAATGATCAAGCTGATAACCACACAAGAGAGGGAAATCAGGATCTGTACTGGAAATTCAAGCTGACACTCTGACCTTAACACATGCTGTGGTGCTGTTTGAAAAAGAGGGCAAGGAGCAGCTTTCTTCCCAATCACATGAGTTCAGGCAGAATTGTCATCCCATATTTTTCTCTCTTTCTTTGTGTAGTGTTATTAAAGATTGCTTAAATATGTTCCAAGGTGGTTAAATATTTTAAAAGGGCCAATTCCTTCCATTAGAAAAAGTGCAATCAAAATGCTTCTATTTCATGGGGAGAATGTCTTTATCCATACAGAGTCTACAAAGACTTGTTTTGTATTGAGAAGGCACTGTTTTTAAAGAAAAAAAAATTAAAACAGCCGGCTTGTATTGCCTGTTGGTTTATTTCCAGTGTTCCTTAAAGTAACAGAAAATGTCTTTTTTAAATGCTCAATTTCCTTCAGAAACTAAGCTTGCCAATATGGAAAACAAAACACAAGCTCCTAATCTTGCAAGATCTAGAGGTCTTGAAAATATATTTTATTTTGGTATTGCCATAAGTCACTTAAATGCATAATGGTGATGAGATTGTTTTTCTGATTTTAATGCAGGTAATGTACTCAGAGCTCAGTGATCCAAGAGGAAATTTCCCAGCAGGCCACACTTGACAAGCAGGTGTCACTCAATCATGCACGTTTTCACCTCCCTGAGAGGACAGATGGTCCCAGCCTACTTAGCAATTCCATCCTCTGTTGGCAGCCCCTCTCCAATGCAGTGCCATAATAAAGATGCTCTGAGATTTGTGTTAATCTGTGGTCTTTGGGGTAAACTGTAAACAAAGTGTGTAGAGTTATCGTTTCTCATTATGAGCTGGACCTCTTATCTTCTCCTCTGCCCATAGCATATAGCTATCTTTAATAGCCTATACCCCCGGACTCAGCTTTCATGGAGATTAGTTCCTATCATTTTAAGCACCACAGAATTACTCTGTCTGCAGAGACTTGACCTAATCTTTTTGTTTGAGGCTTTTACCATAAAGACAGTAAGGCACCCTTTTTTCTCCAAATTAGGGGAACAATGGTTTAAATCGGCAGTGGCTCCTGTTGCTGAATTTTATGCATATACATGTATTATACTTGCTGATTTCTGAGATACAAGAGGAATTGTTATTCCCCTCGCCATCATTCAGAAACAAGTACAGCCAGGACTGAAAGAGAAGGGAATAAAAAATCCACACATCTGAACACCATGTCGAGGGGGGTTATTTGTCAATTCTTTTTTCAGCACTGTGATATATTTGCACTGCATCCAATTTCCCCTGTGTAAAATGAAGATTATCTTCTCCCCACAATCTGACAAGTACAGTAGGGAAAAAAGCAGAGGGAGAGATGGAGAGTGTGCAAGAGTTCCCAGAGTCAAGTCTGGCACCTCCTATAATTTGTGCCATTTGGGAATTTTCCAGGACTTTCTACATGCAGAAAGGAAAAAGAAGGTCAAAGGTTCAGAGTCCTCATAACACTACTCAAAAAAACAAAACAAAACAAAAAAACAACCAAAA